>JAINUF010000025.1:7808389-7860236 GCA_029718625.1 Synaphobranchus kaupii
GGTTGTTCCCATGAGTTTTCAGGAGCAGCAATAGGCCTAAAATCAATACATAACTTGCTTTGTTGTTGCAAAGAATATTCTTTTAATTGCTTAAAAGTTTGCATATACAGCAAATAGTGTTGGGGCCTAGGATACCATCGTCTATCGACTAAGATTTATGGCATCGGCAATGGTTTGCACATCGTGATGTCAAAGACGATCTGTGCATTCTAGTTTGACAGTTTATGGCAAATTGCCTCAATGGCAACGAAATTCATTTAGGCCTGTCCTGTAGATTAAATTCAACCAGCGATTTTGTGTTTTATTGCAATGAAAAACCAGATTCCATAGCCGAAATCTAAATGTTCATGTACGCATCGAGTCAATTTTAACTTGTGATCACCCTTAATGAGCAGGGAATAATGTTGTGGGGGAATTTTTCCTCAGAGTTGCCAAAGCCCATAGAGAGACTAAAATCTCTGTAGTTACGCTCGCCTGTAAGCTTCGTCCCGATCATTAGACAAAAACCTTGCACTTTGATAGCTTTATCAAAATATCCTTACTTTAGCTATGAGTCAATAAGATACCAACGTATCTAGCTAACTGCAAACTATTATCTGTCTACTCTATTATCCAGCCTATCACAGTACCCAACTGCGGACATAAAACCTAGACTAGGCTACTCCATCTCGCAGATGCAAAATATAAATACATTTAAAAAAGACAAGTGATAAGTGATCTCCTGTTTATTGTCACTGGCACCTTTCTGGTGTAGGTGGGTGTATAATCACATTAGGTATTAGGTGAGGGGTATTATGTCATATTCAGGATGTTCCATGACTTAGAGCTACGGTATGAGGATGAGGTTAACTGGAAGCTCTGTCCATGTGCTGTGAGTTAGAGCTGCAGTAAGAGGATGAGGTTAACTGGAAGCTCTGTCTCCATGTGCTGTGGGTTAGAGGTGTAGTAAGAGGATGAGGTTAACTGGAAGCTCTATCTCCATGTGCTGTGAGTTAGAGCTGCATAGGATGAGGTTAACTGGAAGCTCTGTCTCCATGTGCTGTTACAGCTGCAGTAAGGAGAATGAGGTTTAACTGGAGGCTCTGTCCATGTGCTGTGAGTTAGAGCTGCAGTAAGACGATGAGGTTAACTGGAAGCTCTGTCCATGTGCTGTGAGTTAGAGCTGCAGTAAGATGAATGAGGATAACTGGAAACTCTGTCTCCATGTTTTGTTCACAGGGTACCAGGTATGAACGAGCCGGATCACCTGTACCCAGTTGTCTGTCTATGAAGAGCGATCATTCAATGGATCCTCCACTTGAATTCAGAAGAGAGTTTACAGGAGATCAAGGTAATTAAACAGGATCATATTGACGCTAGTGTTTAATTCTACTTCAGTGTCACTGCGACCTTTCTGGTGTTGATGGGTGTATTCAGACACATCCAGGTGTAGTTTAGTGTACTATATCATATTCTGGTATAGGCAAGGGGTATTATGTCATATTCAGATGTTGCCGTGACTTAGAGCTGCAGTATGAGTATGAGGATGAGGTTAACTGGAAGCTCTGTCTCCATGTGCTGTGAGTTAGAGCTGCAGTAAGAGGATGAGGTTAACTGGAAGCTCTGTCTCCATGTGCTGTGAGTTAGAGCTGTAGTAAGAGGATGAGGTTAACTGGAAGCTCTGTCTCCATGTGCTGTGAGTTAGAGCTGCAGTTAGAGGATGAGGTTAACTGCAAGCTCTGTCTCCATGTGCTGTGAGTTAGAGCTGCAATAAGAGGATGAGGTTAACTGGAAGCTCTGTCCATGTGCTGTGAGTTAGAGCTGCAGTAAGACGATGAGGTTAACTGGAAGCTCTGTCCATGTGCTGTGAGTTAGAGCTGCAGTAAGAGGATGAGGATAACTGGAAACTCTGTCTCCATGTTTTTGTTCACAGGGTCCAGGTTGAACGAGCCGGGTCACCTGTACCCAGTTGTCTGTCTATGAAGAGCGATCATTCAATGGATCCTCCACTTGAATTCAGAAGAGAGTTTACAGGAGATCAAAGGTAATTAAACAGGATCATATTGACGCTAGTGTTTAATTCTACTTCAGTGTCACTGCGACCTTTCTGGTGTTGATGGGTGTATTCAGACACATCCAGGTGTAGTTTAGTGTACTATATCATATTCTGGTATAGGCAAGGGGTATTATGTCATATTCAGATGTGCCGTGACTTAGAGCTGCAGTATGAGTATGAGGATGAGGTTAACTGGAAGCTCTGTCTCCATGTGCTGTGAGTTAGAGCTGCAGTAAGAGGATGAGGTTAACTGGAAGCTCTGTCTCCATGTGCTGTGAGTTAGAGCTGCAGTAAGAGGATGAGGTTAACTGGAAGCTCTGTCTCCATGTGCTGTGAGTTAGAGCTGCAGTTAGAGGATGAGGTTAACTGCAAGCTCTGTCTCCATGTGCTGTGAGTTAGAGCTGCAATAAGAGGATGAGGTTAACTGGAAGCTCTGTCCATGTGCTGTGAGTTAGAGCTGTAGTAAGAGGATGAGGTTAACTGCAAGCTCTGTCTCCATGTGCTGTGAGTTAGAGCTGCAGTAAGAGGATGAGGATAACTGGAAACTCTGTCTCCATGTTTTGTTCACAGGGTCCAGGTTGAACGAGCCGGGTCACCTGTACCCAGTTGTCTGTCTATGAAGAGCGATCATTCAATGGATCCTCCACTTGAATTCAGAAGAGAATTTACAGGAGATCCAAGGTAATTAAACTGGTTTATATTGACACTAGTGTTTAATTATACTTCAGTGTCACTGGCACCTTTCTGGTGTAGGTGGGTGTAGTAAAACAAACAAGTGTGTCAAATAAATGCAAACAATTTTTGCATGATATAAAGCAAAGGCTTCATTTGTTTAGAGGGACTAAACCTCTAGTAGGGGGGTCTGGGCGTATGCTCCTCCAGGAGAAAAAAAAGAAAGAAAAACAGCCACAATGGTTGTTCCCATGAGTTTTCAGAGCAGCAATAGGCTTAAAATCAATACATAACTTGGCTTTGTTGTTGCAAAGAATATTTCTTTTAATTGCTTAAAAGTTTGCATATACAGCAATAGTGTTGGGGCCTAGGATACCATCGTCTATCGACTAAGATTTATGGGCATCGGCAATGGTTTGCACATCGTGATGTCAAAGACGATCTGTGCATTCTAGTTTGACAGCTTATGGCAAATTGCCTCAATAGCAACAAAATTCATTTAGGCCTGTCCTGTAGATTAAATTCAACCAGCGATTTGTGTTTTATTGCAATGAAAAACCAGATTCCATAGCTGAAATCTAAATGTTCATGTACGCATCGACTCAATTTTAACTTGTGATCACCCTTAATGAGCAGGGAATAATGTTGTGGGGGAATTTTCCTCAGAGTTGCCAATAGCCCATAGAGAGACTAAAATCTCTGTAGTTACGCTCGCCTGTAAGCTTCTCCCGATCATTAGACAAAAACCTTGCACTTTGATAGCTTTATCAAAATATCCTAACTTTAGCTATGAGTCAAATAAGATACCAACGTATCTAGCTAACTGCAAACTATATCTGTCTACTCTATTATCCAGCCTATCACAGTACCCAACTGCGGACATAAAACCTAGACTAGGCTACTCCACATCGCAGATGCAAAATATAAATACATTTAAAAAAGACAAGTGATAAGTGATCTCTGTTTATTGTCACTGGCACCTTTCTGGTGTAGGTGGGTGTATAATCACATTTAGGTATAGGTGAGGGGTATTATGTCATATTCAGATGTTCCATGACTTAGAGCTACGGTATGAGGATGAGGTTAACTGGAAGCTCTGTCCATGTGCTGTGAGTTAGAGCTGCAGTAAGAGGATGAGGTTTACTGGAAGTTCTGTCTCCATGTGCTGTGGGTTAGAGGTGTAGTAAGAGGATTAGGTTAACTGGAAGCTCTGTCTCCATGTGCTATGAGTTAGAGCTGCATAGGATGAGGTTAACTGGAAGCTCTGTCTCCATGTGCTGTTACAGCTGCAGTAAGAGATGGGGTTAACTGGAAGCTCTGTCCATGTGCTGTGAGTTAGAGCTGCAGTAAGAGGATGAGGTTAACTGGAAGCTCTGTCTCCATGTGCTGTGAGTTAGAGGCTGCAGTACGAGGATGAGGTTAACTGGAAGCTCTGTCCAGTGTGCTGTGAGTTAGAGCTGCAGTAAGAGGATGAGGTTAACTGGAAGCTCTGTCCCTGTGCTGTGAAGTTAGAGCTGCAGTAAGAGGAGGAGGTTAACTGGAAGCTCTGTCCATGTGCTGTGAGTTAGAGCTGCAGTAAGAGGATGAGGTTAAACTGGAAGCTCTGTCTCCATGTGCTGTGAGTTAGACCTGTAGTAAGAGGATGAGGTTAACTGGAAGCTCTGTCCATGTGCTGTGAGTTAGAGCTGCATAGGATGAGGTTAACTGGAAGCTCTGTCCATGTGCTGTGAGTTAGAGCTGTAGTAAGAGGATGAGGTTAACTGGATGCTCTGTCCATGTGCTGTGAGTTAGAGCTGCAGTAAGATGATGAGGATAACTGGAAACTCTGTCTCCATGTTTTGTTCACAGGGTCCAGGTTGAACGAGCCGGGTCACCTGTACCCAGTTGTCTGTCTATGAAGAGCGATCATTCAATGGATCCTCCACCTTGAATTCAGAAGAGAATTTACAGGAGATCAAAGGTAATTAAACAGGATCATATTGACGCTAGTGTTTAATTCTACTTCAGTGTCACTGCGACTTTCTGGTGTTGATGGGTGTATTCAGACACATCCAGGTGTAGTTTAGTGTACTATATCATATTCTGGTATAGGCAAGGGGTATTATGTCATATTCAGATGTGCCGTGACTTAGAGCTGCAGTATGAGTATGAGGATGAGGTTAACTGGAAGCTCTGTCTCCATGTGCTGTGAGTTAGAGCTGCAGTAAGAGGATGAGGTTAACTGGAAGCTCTGTCTCCATGTGCTGTGAGTTAGAGCTGCAGTAAGAGGATGAGGTTAACTGGAAGCTCTGTCTCCATGTGCTGTGAGTTAGAGCTGCAGTTAGAGGATGAGGTTAACTGCAAGCTCTGTCTCCATGTGCTGTGAGTTAGAGCTGCAATAAGAGGATGAGGTTAACTGGAAGCTCTGTCCATGTGCTGTGAGTTAGAGCTGTAGTAAGAGGATGAGGTTAACTGCAAGCTCTGTCTCCATGTGCTGTGAGTTAGAGCTGCAGTAAGAGGATGAGGATAACTGGAAACTCTGTCTCCATGTTTTGTTAACAGGGTCCAGGTTGAACGAGCCGGGTCACCTGTACCCAGTTGTCTGTCTATGAAGAGCGATCATTCAATGGATCCTCCACTTGAAATTCAGAAGAGAATTTACAGGAGATCCAAGGTAATTAAACTGGTTTATATTGACACTAGTGTTTAATTATACTTCAGTGTCACTTGCACCTTTCTGGTGTAGGTGGGTGTAGTAAAACAAACAAGTGTGCCAAATAAATGCAAACTATTTTTTGCATGATATAAAGCAAAGGCTTCATTTGTTTAGGGGGACTAAACCTCTAGTAGGGGGGGTCTGGGCGCATGCTCCTCCAGGAGAAAAAAAAGAAAGAAAAACAGCCACAATGGTTGTTTCCCATGAGTTTTCAGAGCAGCAATAGGCCTAAAATCAATACATAACTTGGCTTTGTTGTTGCAAAGAATATTTCTTTTAATTGCTTAAAAGTTTGCATATACAGCAATAGTGTTGGGGCCTAGGATACCATCGTCTATCGACTAAGATTTATGGGCATCGGCAATGGTTTGCACATCGTGATGTCAAAGACGATCTGTGCATTCTAGTTTGACAGCTTATGGCAAATTGCCTCAATGGCAACAAAATTCATTTAGGCCTGTCCTGTAGATTAAATTCAACCAGCGATTTGTGTTTTATTGCAATGAAAAACCAGATTCCATAGCCGAAATCTAAATGTTCATGTACGCATCGACTCAATTTAACTTGTGATCACCCTTAATGAGCAGGGAATAATGTTGTGGGGGAATTTTCCTCAGAGTTGCCAAAGCCCATAGAGAGACTAAAATCTCTGTAGTTACGCTCGCCTGTAAGCTTCTCCCGATCATTAGACAAAAACCTTGCACTTTGATAGCTTTATCAAAATATCCTAACTTTAGCTATGAGTCAAATAAGATACCAACGTATCTAGCTAACTGCAAACTATTATCTGTCTACTCTATTATCCAGCCTATCACAGTACCCAACTGCGGACATAAAACCTAGACTAGGCTACTCCACCTCGCAGATGCAAAATATAAATACATTTAAAAAAGACAAGTGATAAGTGATCTCTGTTTATTGTCACTGGCACCTTTCTGGTGTAGGTGGGTGTATAATCACATTTAGGTATAGGTGAGGGGTATTATGTCATATTCAGATGTTCCGTGACTTAGAGCTACGGTATGAGGATGAGGTTAACTGGAAGCTCTGTCCATGTGCTGTGAGTTAGATCTGCAGTAAGAGGATGAGGTTAACTGGAAGTTCTGTTTCCATGTGCTGTGGGTTAGAGGTGTAGTAAGAGGATTAGGTTAACTGGAAGCTCTGTCTCCATGTGCTATGAGTTAGAGCTGCATAGGATGAGTTTAACTGGAAGCTCTGTCTCCATGTGCTGTTACAGCTGCAGTAAGAGGATGAGGTTAACTGGAAGCTCTGTCCATGTGCTGTGAGTTAGAGCTGCAGTAAGAGGATGAGGTTAACTGGAAGCTCTGTCTCCATGTGCTGTGAGTTAGAGCTGCAGTACGAGGATGAGGTTAACTGGAAGCTCTGTCCATGTGCTGTGAGTTAGAGCTGCAGTAAGAGGATGAGGTTAACTGGAAGCTCTGTCCCTGTGCTGTGAGTTAGAGCTGCAGTAAGAGGAGGAGGTTAACTGGAAGCTCTGTCCATGTGCTGTGAGTTAGAGCTGCAGTAAGAGGATGAGGTTAACTGGAAGCTCTGTCTCCATGTGCTGTGAGTTAGACCTGTAGTAAGAGGATGAGGTTAACTGGAAGCTCTGTCCATGTGCTGTGAGTTAGAGCTGCATAGGATGAGGTTAACTGGAAGCTCTGTCCATGTGCTGTGAGTTAGAGCTGTAGTAAGAGGATGAGGTTAACTGGATGCTCTGTCCATGTGCTGTGAGTTAGAGCTGCAGTAAGATGATGAGGATAACTGGAAACTCTGTCTCCATGTTTTGCTCACAGGGTCCAGGTTGAACGAGCCGGGTCACCTGTACCCAGTTGTCTGTCTATGAAGAGCGATCATTCAATGGATCCTCCACTTGAATTCAGAAGAGAATTTACAGGAGATCAAAGGTAATTAAACAGGATCATATTGACGCTAGTGTTTAATTCTACTTCAGTGTCACTGCGACCTTTCTGGTGTTGATGGGTGTATTCAGACACATCCAGGTGTAGTTTAGTGTACTATATCATATTCTGGTATAGGCAAGGGGTATTATGTCATATTCAGATGTGCCGTGACTTAGAGCTGCAGTATGAGTATGAGGATGAGGTTAACTGGAAGCTCTGTCTCCATGTGCTGTGAGTTAGAGCTGCAGTTAGAGGATGAGGTTAACTGCAAGCTCTGTCTCCATGTGCTGTGAGTTAGAGCTGCAATAAGAGGATGAGGTTAACTGGAAGCTCTGTCTCCATGTGCTGTGAGTTAGAGCTGCAGTAAGAGGATGAGGATAACTGGAAACTCTGTCTCCATGTTTTGTTCACAGGGTCCAGGTTGAACGAGCCGGGTCACTTGTACCCAGTTGTCTGTCTATGAAGAGCGATCATTCAATGGATCCTCCACTTGAATTCAGAAGAGAATTTACAGGAGATCCAAGGTAATTAAACTGGTTTATATTGACACTAGTGTTTAATTATACTTCAGTGTCACTGGCACCTTTCTGGTGTAGGTGGGTGTAGTAAAACAAACAAGTGTGTCAAATAAATGCAAACAATTTTTGCATGATATAAAGCAAAGGCTTCATTTGTTTAGAGGGACTAAACCTCTAGTAGGGGGGTCTGGGCGCATGCTCCTCCAGGAGAAAAAAAAGAAAGAAAAACAGCCACAATGGTTGTTCCCATGAGTTTTCAGAGCAGCAATAGGCTTAAAATCAATACATAACTTGGCTTTGTTGTTGCAAAGAATATTTCTTTTAATTGCTTAAAAGTTTGCATATACAGCAATAGTGTTGGGGCCTAGGATACCATCGTCTATCGACTAAGATTTATGGGCATCGGCAATGGTTTGCACATCGTGATGTCAAAGACGATCTGTGCATTCTAGTTTGACAGCTTATGGCAAATTGCCTCAATGGCAACAAAATTCATTTAGGCCAGTCCTGTAGATTAAATTCAACCAGCGATTTGTGTTTTATTGCAATGAAAAACCAGATTCCATAGCTGAAATCTAAATGTTCATGTACGCATCGACTCAATTTTCACTTGTGATCACCCTTAATGAGCAGGGAATAATGTTGTGGGGGAATTTTCCTCAGAGTTGCCAAAGCCCATAGAGAGACTAAAATCTCTGTAGTTACGCTCGCCTGTAAGCTTCTCCCGATCATTAGACAAAAACCTTGCACTTTGATAGCTTTATCAAAATATCCTAACTTTAGCTATGAGTCAAATAAGATACCAACGTATCTAGCTAACTGCAAACTATTATCTGTCTACTCTATTATCCAGCCTATCACAGTACCCAACTGCGGACATAAAACCTAGACTAGGCTACTCCACCTCGCAGATGCAAAATATAAATACATTTAAAAAAGACAAGTGATAGGTGATCTCTGTTTATTGTCACTGGCACCTTTCTGGTGTAGGTGGGTGTATAATCACATTTAGGTATAGGTGAGGGGTATTATGTCATATTCAGATGTTCCGTGACTTAGAGCTACGGTATGAGGATGAGGTTAACTGGAAGCTCTGTCCATGTGCTGTGAGTTAGAGCTGCAGTAAGAGGATGAGGTTTACTGGAAGTTCTGTCTCCATGTGCTGTGGGTTAGAGGTGTAGTAAGAGGATTAGGTTAACTGGAAGCTCTGTCTCCATGTGCTATGAGTTAGAGCTGCATAGGATGAGGTTAACTGGAAGCTCTGTCTCCATGTGCTGTTACAGCTGCAGTAAGAGGATGAGGTTAACTGGAAGCTCTGTCCATGTGCTGTGAGTTAGAGCTGCAGTAAGAGGGAGGTTAACTGGAAGCTCTGTCTCCATGTGCTGTGAGTTAGAGCTGCAGTACGAGGATGAGGTTAACTGGAAGCTCTGTCCATGTGCTGTGAGTTAGAGCTGCATAGGATGAGGTTAACTGGAAGCTCTGTCTCCATGTGCTGTTACAGCTGCAGTAAGAGGATGAGGTTAACTGGAAGCTCTGTCCATGTGCTGTGAGTTAGAGCTGCAGTAAGAGGATGAGGTTAACTAGAAGCTCTGTCTCCATGTGCTGTGAGTTAGAGCTGCAGTTAGAGGATGAGGTTAACTGCAAGCTCTGTCTCCATGTGCTGTGAGTTAGAGCTGCAATAAGAGGATGAGGTTAACTGGAAGCTCTGTCTCCATGTGCTGTGAGTTAGAGCTGCAGTAAGAGGATGAGGATAACTGGAAACTCTGTCTCCATGTTTTGTTCACAGGGTCCAGGTTGAACGAGCCGGGTCACTTGTACCCAGTTGTCTGTCTATGAAGAGCGATCATTCAATGGATCCTCCACTTGAATTCAGAAGAGAATTTACAGGAGATCCAAGGTAATTAAACTGGTTTATATTGACACTAGTGTTTAATTATACTTCAGTGTCACTGGCACCTTTCTGGTGTAGGTGGGTGTAGTAAAACAAACAAGTGTGTCAAATAAATGCAAACAATTTTTGCATGATATAAAGCAAAGGCTTCATTTGTTTAGAGGGACTAAACCTCTAGTAGGGGGGTCTGGGCGCATGCTCCTCCAGGAGAAAAAAAAGAAAGAAAAACAGCCACAATGGTTGTTCCCATGAGTTTTCAGAGCAGCAATAGGCTTAAAATCAATACATAACTTGGCTTTGTTGTTGCAAAGAATATTTCTTTTAATTGCTTAAAAGTTTGCATATACAGCAATAGTGTTGGGGCCTAGGATACCATCGTCTATCGACTAAGATTTATGGGCATCGGCAATGGTTTGCACATCGTGATGTCAAAGACGATCTGTGCATTCTAGTTTGACAGCTTATGGCAAATTGCCTCAATGGCAACAAAATTCATTTAGGCCTGTCCTGTAGATTAAATTCAACCAGCGATTTGTGTTTTATTGCAATGAAAAACCAGATTCCATAGCTGAAATCTAAATGTTCATGTACGCATCGACTCAATTTTCACTTGTGATCACCCTTAATGAGCAGGGAATAATGTTGTGGGGGAATTTTCCTCAGAGTTGCCAAAGCCCATAGAGAGACTAAAATCTCTGTAGTTACGCTCGCCTGTAAGCTTCTCCCGATCATTAGACAAAAACCTTGCACTTTGATAGCTTTATCAAAATATCCTAACTTTAGCTATGAGTCAAATAAGATACCAACGTATCTAGCTAACTGCAAACTATTATCTGTCTACTCTATTATCCAGCCTATCACAGTACCCAACTGCGGACATAAAACCTAGACTAGGCTACTCCACCTCGCAGATGCAAAATATAAATACATTTAAAAAAGACAAGTGATAAGTGATCTCTGTTTATTGTCACTGGCACCTTTCTGGTGTAGGTGGGTGTATAATCACATTTAGGTATAGGTGAGGGGTATTATGTCATATTCAGATGTTCCGTGACTTAGAGCTACGGTATGAGGATGAGGTTAACTGGAAGCTCTGTCCATGTGCTGTGAGTTAGATCTGCAGTAAGAGGATGAGGTTAACTGGAAGCTCTGTCTCCATGTGCTATGAGTTAGAGCTGCATAGGATGAGTTTAACTGGAAGCTCTGTCTCCATGTGCTGTTACAGCTGCAGTAAGAGGATGAGGTTAACTGGAAGCTCTGTCCATGTGCTGTGAGTTAGAGCTGCAGTAAGAGGATGAGGTTAACTGGAAGCTCTGTCTCCATGTGCTGTGAGTTAGAGCTGCAGTACGAGGATGAGGTTAACTGGAAGCTCTGTCCATGTGCTGTGAGTTAGAGCTGCAGTAAGAGGATGAGGTTAACTGGAAGCTCTGTCCCTGTGCTGTGAGTTAGAGCTGCAGTAAGAGGAGGAGGTTAACTGGAAGCTCTGTCCATGTGCTGTGAGTTAGAGCTGCAGTAAGAGGATGAGGTTAACTGGAAGCTCTGTCTCCATGTGCTGTGAGTTAGACCTGTAGTAGGAGGATGAGGTTAACTGGAAGCTCTGTCCATGTGCTGTGAGTTAGAGCTGCATAGGATGAGGTTAACTGGAAGCTCTGTCCATGTGCTGTGAGTTAGAGCTGTAGTAAGAGGATGAGGTTAACTGGATGCTCTGTCCATGTGCTGTGAGTTAGAGCTGCAGTAAGATGATGAGGATAACTGGAAACTCTGTCTCCATGTTTTGTTCACAGGGTCCAGGTTGAACGAGCCGGGTCACCTGTACCCAGTTGTCTGTCTATGAAGAGCGATCATTCAATGGATCCTCCACTTGAATTCAGAAGAGAATTTACAGGAGATCAAAGGTAATTAAACAGGATCATATTGACGCTAGTGTTTAATTCTACTTCAGTGTCACTGCGACCTTTCTGGTGTTGATGGGTGTATTCAGACACATCCAGGTGTAGTTTAGTGTACTATATCATATTCTGGTATAGGCAAGGGGTATTATGTCATATTCAGATGTGCCGTGACTTAGAGCTGCAGTATGAGTATGAGGATGAGGTTAACTGGAAGCTCTGTCTCCATGTGCTGTGAGTTAGAGCTGCAGTAAGAGGATGAGGTTAACTGGAAGCTCTGTCTCCATGTGCTGTGAGTTAGAGCTGCAGTAAGAGGATGAGGTTAACTGGAAGCTCTGTCTCCATGTGCTGTGAGTTAGAGCTGTAGTAAGAGGATGAGGTTAACTAGAAGCTCTGTCTCCATGTGCTGTGAGTTAGAGCTGCAGTTAGAGGATGAGGTTAACTGCAAGCTCTGTCTCCATGTGCTGTGAGTTAGAGCTGCAATAAGAGGATGAGGTTAACTGGAAGCTCTGTCCATGTGCTGTGAGTTAGAGCTGTAGTAAGAGGATGAGGTTAACTGGATGCTCTGTCTCCATGTGCTGTGAGTTAGAGCTGCAGTAAGAGGATGAGGTTAACTGGAAGCTCTGTCTCCATGTGCTGTGAGTTAGAGCTGCAGTAAGAGGATGAGGTTAACTGGAAGCTCTGTCTCCATGTGCTGTGAGTTAGAGCTGCAGTAAGAGGATGAGGTTAACTGGAAGCTCTGTCTCCATGTGCTGTGAGTTAGAGCTGCAGTAAGAGGATGAGGTTAACTGGAAGCTCTGTCTCCATGTGCTGTGAGTTAGAGCTGCAGTAAGAGGATGAGGTTAACTGGAAGCTCTGTCTCCATGTGCTGTGAGTTAGAGCTGCAGTAAGAGGATGAGGTTAACTGGAAGCTCTGTCTCCATGTGCTGTGAGTTAGAGCTGCAGTAAGAGGATGAGTTTAACTGGAAGCTCTGTCTCCATGTGCTGTGAGTTAGAGCTGCAGTAAGAGGATGAGGTTAACTGGAAGCTCTGTCTCCATGTGCTGTGAGTTAGAGCTGCAGTAAGAGGATGAGTTTAACTGGAAGCTCTGTCTCCATGTGCTGTGAGTTAGAGCTGCAGTAAGAGGATGAGGTTAACTGGAAGCTCTGTCTCCATGTGCTGTGAGTTAGAGCTGCAGTAAGAGGTTAGCTGAATTCTGCTTCTCACGATTTGCTCACAGGTCCCAGCGGTCACTGGAGTCCAGCTGTTTAGATGAGAAGAGTTCAGATAAATTATCTTTCCTTAAACAGGTGAGCTCTGCTTTTTCTGATTGCTTTAAAGAGGTTATTGTGTGTTTTCTTCATTTGGTCAATTTCATTGGAATATATGTCATGCAAATATACAAACCCCAATTCCAAAAATGTTGGGACAGGGGCAACAAAAAAAAGTTGACTGGGACGTCAACTGTTTGGAACATTGCACAGGTAAACGGGTGATGCTATCATGACTGGGTATAAAAGGATATCAAAAGATTCTTGATATCTTATTTTCTGGTACTCTTACAAGCGATACTATAACCTCTCTGCATTTGAATGGATCTCTATGGGAATTGGGGGGTGGGACTAAATTTAGCTGTAAATTACATGGGAACAGTATGGAACACATGGTTGGCTAAATGGCTGTAAGTCATCAAGGGTCTATCGGGGAAGTGAGGTTTAAGGAAAAATGTGTTTATTTTTCTGAATCCAGCAATTCAAACACTGACTGCCCTTGTTAAAATGCCCGGCACTCTGAATACTGAACAAAAGTGATATTGTGTGCTAAAACCCCTCACTCAACCTACATTTAATTATTTTTAATAGATTTAATTTAATAATTATTATTAAAAATGACAATCATCAATTGAATCAACAAATTTGTTGATAGGTCAGTCGAACAGTAACCTGGTGGATCAACCAACAAGTCAAAACAAGGTCTAAATCAGGTCTTTAAATGAAATAATTATATTACAGGAAAAATCCTCAATTAGAATAATGAATTGGAATCATAGATTAATTAATGAACGTAGGCTCACTGTTTATAATTTACAAAAAGGAAGACATTAAAACAGATGTTAAATTGAAATGACCACAAAAGAGAGAGAGATCAGCCAGAACTTGCCAGAATAATCCAATTTCAGCACAGGAGGAATAAATGAAAGCCAGCTATAAAAACTCAGCGGTCACAAGTTTACACAACCAAGGAAAAACTTGTCTGTCTGTAGACTCCAGGAACTGCTGCAGTGTTCCACTCACAGAACTTCCTCGCTCCACAGCCCCCAACTTAGCCAGAAATACAAAAAAAAATTATAACCTACATTGACATTAAGGGCTCTATTTTAATAAACCAAACGCAATGGTGAACACAAGAGTAAGCGCTTGGCGGTATCGCTCTGAGGGCGTGTCGGCGAGAAATTAGGTAATTTCATGACGGCAATCTTGGCGCACTTGATGGCGGTATTGCTAAAAGGCTGGGTTTAAATGTCCAAGGTGTGTCTCTATGGTAGCCAATCAATTGTTGTTCTCATGCTTTAAAAAAAAGCCAGTTGGAACACAATCGCTCCATGCAATTTCATAATGAGCAACCCAAACGCACTGGACCGTCAACTTGGATGTGCGTATGATTCTACGTGGGAACATGCATTGAAATGTTCATTTTAAAAGCTGATTCGATACTTACCATTTATCTAGCCCTATTAAACCGCTCAGCCAGTTGATTTCTCTTTGCTCTGGCTGTGATGGGGACCACGACCACTGGTGCAGGTGGGGCAAGCTCATTTTGTCGCTGAAGTACATCTTCCGGCAGGCGCATTTCACATTGGTGAAGATGTGCGATATTATGCAGCACACAACAGGCCACCATGAAGGCAGCTGCACTCTCAGGGGTATACTGCAGTGATCCACCCGACCTATCCAAACACCTAAATCTCATTTTGAGTAGGCCAAATGTTCTCTCAATGGCAACGCGACCCTTTGTTAGTCGGTGATTAAAAATGTGTTGTGCTCTAGTGCTGGGTGCGATGTATGGTGTCATCAGCCAATGCTTCAAAGGGTACCCGTTGTCTCCCAATAAGCACCCATCCACGTTCCCTTCGAAGGCTCCAGGAATTTGAGAGTTTGCCAAAATGAAGGAGTCGTGGGCTGAACCTGGGTAATTGGCAAATACATGTGTGACTTTGCAGCCGGCATCGCATGTCACCTGGACATTGATGGAATGTGTTCCTTTGCGATTGACGAAAACTATTGCATGCTCGGGTGGTGCGCGGATTTGTATGTGCGTGCAGTCGATAGCACCAAGCACCCCAGGGAACCCACACTTGAGAAAAAATGTGAGTTTTGACTTTTTACTGCATTCATTGTCCGTATAGTTGAGGAAGGACACCCGCTGAAAGTATATCCTTTCTGTGTATTGTTGTCGTCGCCGCAAACGTCGACCGATCACGTACTCCATCGTCAGTGTCACGGGATTGAATCCTTAGGCCACTAACACCTGCCTGCATAAATAGTCACTTATATACCCTGCTGATGATTGATTGAAGACTAAATGAATCGTTTGGTTAATTAGCCTACATTAGGTGATGTAGGCATAATTATGATTCAAGTGGTAGGCTTATGATTCAACTGTGCCAATGTGCAATTTATATATTATAGGCTATTGGCCTACATGATCGCAAGTTTCTTGTAAGCTGTCCTGTTTTATTCTAGTAGTTTAAATTAAAATTAATTAATTAATAATAATTATAGGCTATTTGTTCATTAAATGGAAGTGTAATGTTGGCATCACCTATAGACACTACACAGAACTATATGACTAATAAGTTGCCAAATTACCAGAGTCTATTGCGTTGCCGCTAAGAGGTGGTTCCAGCGGATCATAACGCAATGGGTTTTCGTTGGTTCAAATTGTCACTGCGCCGAAAGTATTTTAGAACACGCCCCAGACAGCGCCACCCATCCCACTGCAGCGCAAGCGAAATTATGTTATGTTGAGAATTTGTTGATCCTAGCGGTATTGCTGAGAAACGCCATAGCGCCAGTTTTAAGACGTTGATGCTGTCAACAAGCTTGCGTTTGACTATACCGTCCCCTTGCGCTGGTTTGCGCCGGTTTGAAAATAGAGCCCTAAGACTTTCAATTGATGATTTCAATTGAATGTAACAGATTGGCATTCAAACGGAAATGGAAAAGGAGACCATGTGGCCGTGTGGTATTCTCTGGCCACGCTGGGCTTTGACCTCATAAATAGTTTTGTGTCCTGGGGCCCTATCTTACACCCGGCGCTAAGCGGTGCTAACCGCAATGCAAGTGTCTTTGCTATCTTACACCCGGCGCATGGTTCATTATAACGCCTTGTGTTCACGTCGTTTAAATACCATGTATTCTTGCGCCCATTACAAGTGAACTGGGCGTGTTGGTCTTAAGATGAGGAGTGGCCAGGATTATTTTTGGCGTATTGCTATTGTAAGAAAAAAAGGAACGTCTCCGATGTTCGTTGAAAATGACAAAGTTTATTTTCCGTAACAGCAGTTGTCAGAGATACAGCAATGCATTCAGCGGAGTAAAATCTGAATCCTCTTCTGTGAAATCTATGACTTTAAATACCCTTTTTCGGAGAGGGGGTTGTAGCTGAAACGGACCAGTGTACACGGACCACTGGTCTGTATCACTAGGGGCGCTAAAGAGCAGCGGACCAGTGTACACGGACCGCTCCAAGCGGTACGCTAGTGGTCCATGGATAGAACTACCGGTCCGTGGACCAGTAATACATTCTATATAGCGCTTTTCATTTTACAGAGAAAATCTGAGTGCTTTACAAAGGCAAATACAGCAAACAGAGAATGACAGTGCTTCAAAAAATAAAATAATTATAATAATGATAATAATAATAAACAAATAAAGCCTACAGCTATTTTAACAGACAGCAACACTGGCACGCAAATGGAGAAGAATTTTCAACTCGGTACATTCAGTGTGCGAGTGTGCCGTGGACAGACTTAGTGGTACGATACGATTACTGTACTATCATCTTACTGTAGCCTAGCGGTTAACGCTCAGACATTTAATATTCTGTTACTATTGCCTGGACTGAGAGCAGACCTAGTGGTCCGTGAGTGGTCCGCAGACACACTTACTGGTTAACCTAGATTTCCATTTTAAAAATCCATTGTAGGTTATACTGCTATCCGTTGTTGTTGATTAGCCTACCAATTTGACAGTATTTGCTTCAAGTAGGAAATATGTAGACAATAAAAGATGGAACCTGTGTCGTAATAAAACATTAGCCTTGTCATCCACCAGTGATCATTCACTAGACTAGCGCGCATCGCCCCCCCCCCCCCCGTGCGGATAAAGTGCGGATGCAATTTATCTTTGTTAGCACGTGTATTGTTGTTGTGGTGGTGGTGTTGTCTCCTCCTATTCCGTCAGGTATCCCCCAATCAGCCCCAAGACCTCATGAACTGGCATGACATCCTGTTAGCAGCCTTTTGACTCGCTCAGACATAAAAAGGACCAGCAAGAGGATGCAAGCGGCTAGCTAATAGCCTGGGCGTGGAAATCCAAACTATCAAATAAAATCTTGGGAGCTATGTATTTATTGCTTTATTCATTTGCCATGTGAGATGCTACATCCTAAAATACGTGGAACGTCGAAGCATGAAAACACTGTTGCTATTGCGCGATCATTGTAGGCTACATGCACTGATGAAGATCTGATGAAGATCTGCACTGATGAAGGTCCACGGACCACTTGGCCTGTCCACGGAGCAGTGGTCCGTGATGCTCTTTAGCACCCCAAGTGGTAGACCAGTGCTCCGTGGACAGACCACTGAATTACGTACAATACCGATGCACGCTAGTCTAGTCTGTAAATGATCACTGGTGGATGAACAGGCTACATAATGTTTTATTACGACACAGGTTGTAACTTTTATTGTCTACATATTTCCTTCTTGAAGCAAATACTGTCAAATTGTCATAGACAATAAACGCCTAGGGTAGTCAACAACGGATAGCAGCGTAGCCTACAATGGATTTTTAAAATGGTAATCTAGTTTAAACAATAAATCTGTCCACGGACCACTTGTGGACCACTTAGTCCGCTCTCTAGTGTCCCATAGTAACCGCAGATGCTGTAACCACCGCATTGGGTATTATTAAAATAATCGGTTATTTATGGCTATATTTGCAGCACACCAGTGTTCTTCGAGTAGCCGGCTATAACATTGACTTCAGATGGACGAATGTTCACTTCAGACGGTAAACAGATCAACCCATAGGTAATATTAGCCTATTTATTAATTTCACATGTAATAGGCTATTTTCTTATTTTTGTTTTATTTTTGTTTATGTAGCCTATTTATTGCTGTAGGCTATTCATTAGTAATTTGCTAAAGTAAGATGCTAGATACTAAAACGTCTGTACATGCGGAGCACTACGTCTGTCCACGGACCACTCGCGCACAGAATGTATACTGATTTGAAAACCATTCTCTATCTGCGTGCCAATGTTTCTGTCTGTTAATAATTGCTGTATGATACGCACTTTGATACTCTGTCAGTTTGCTGTAGGCTACTTGCCGTTGTAAACCACTTTGAGATTTTTTCTGTAAAATGAAAAGCGCAAGGCTATATAGAATGTATTACTGGTCCACGGACCACTCGCGGACAACTCGGAGTGGTCCGTCGCTCTCTAGCGCCTCTACTGGTTGTGACCAGTGGTCCGCGGACCACTTGGAGTGGTCCGTATACACTGGTCCGTTTAGAAGGACAACTGTTTACTTAAGACGCGCGTACTCTCCTGTCTGTTACACACAGGGGCGCGCACTAGCATGACTAAAATATCAAGATTACAATGTGAAATATTATTGTGTAGGCTATATCAAAAAATGCATAATAATTAAAGGGTCCATCGGTCCACATACCTACCTTTCCCTCAGCGAAGGGGAATGCCACATTAAATTGCTGTCAGTCCACTCCATCAACATCCAGGCGATGTGCGATGGTACGGGACAATGGCTATCCATTAAAAAGGAACTGATAAAACCTATATCAAGCCTAATGAGCAAATTGTGATTTACACCTAATGCGTGAATTGTCATTCAATGGAAAACTCACGCACTGCAATAGACGGACATTTCAGTTCTGAAAATGAGCTTCAGATGTCATTACAATACAGCTCTGTTTATCTAGGAATACAGCCTGTAAGTAAATAGAATGGTTTATGACTGAAAAAAGTTCAAAACCTTGTCCAGTGAATATTGCATTTATTGTTTTTCAAATAGCCTAGACTACAGCGGACTCGCTGTGCATAAGGTTTTTTCGATAGCCTATGGTTAAAAAACGGAGATAAATTTCACAATGTTAACTGAATTGTAACCTTAGCTATTCTTCGACCATCATATTTTTTTAATTACAGTGACAAGATTTCCATACCGTCAGCTTATTAAAACCCAGCTGATTTCACCTGTTATTCCATAACTGAACAAAAGATTTTAAAGAGAACTAAGCGTCTAATTAGAAACAGAAACACATTTGCAGCACGTTACAATTAATTCCCAATTAATTTTAATACCATTATCTGCATGTGCGCTTTACATGAGCAGGTCTGTTTCCCCTGCTGTAAATCGCACTTTTCACGGTCTTCCTGGGAATGTGGATTGTTTTAAAGCATTACGCTACCAGTAAAACAGGTTGGTCACATTTCCATAAGCAGGACATTATAAAACAAGGGAAAATATGCGTGAACCTATGGGTTGCCAACCTGACAGCTTTATTGTAGCCTATTTAGTGTCATATTTAAGGCAAAATAACATTATTTATGTTATTAATCAAAATTAGAATGCAGATAGGCCTAATGAACTTCGGATGAAGCTTGAACATGAGTTCATTGCTTCATTGCATAATCAAATGAAATTTGTTAAACAAGCAGGCTAATTTGGCGTTTTCTAAGGTGAGACAGAAGCCATTGGTAGCTTATTCTCAGCTGTTGCAGGTGCTTTTAACAAAATTTAACCACATGTATTAACAGCACTGTCCGGAATTACCGGGAACTCATAATGGTTAGTCCAAATAATATTGATCATAGGCTACTATTGATCCATATAGCCTATTCCTTGATCGCACTAAACACGCATGAGCATGTCTGTTTTGCCATCATATAAGCAATCTGCCAAGGTGGAAAAGCAGGCTTTTAAAGGGAATGGGATATGACATTTTGATTGGTTTATTGCATGTCACTCCCAAGACACACCTATAATTAATGAATAGACTAGGTTCAGCCCATTTGCACGCTGCGCTAGTGTTGTAGTACTCGAGACCGGTCTTGGTCTCGAGACCGGTCTCGAGACCATATTTTGAAGGTCTCGGTCTTGTCTCGGAATCGACTACATTTGGTCTCGGTCTTGTCACGGTCTCGGATGAAGAGGACTCGGATTTTTTTTCAAGACCGGTCAAGACCAGGGGCGTGTCCAGGGGGGGGGGGGGGTGGGGGGGCATGTGGTGGCACCCGCCCCCACATAAATTTGATTGGCCACCACGGAAAACTAGTTACAGATGACAAAATATGCTACTATTTAATATCATTGATTTATAGGTTTAGTGGACGGAAACAGCGTTGGACTGGTAATCTGGCATACCGGGCATTTTCCCGGTGGGCCGACGCACCTTGGGGCCGATATAATTAAATGTAAATAAATTGAAAAAAGCAGGGACAGCGGCCCATTGGTTCTCGGTCTTGGTCTTGGTCTCGCTCCCCCTCAGTCTTGGTCTTGACTCGGTCTCGTCACCTCAAAGTCTTGGTCTTGACTCGGTCTCGCCACCTCAAAGTCTTGGTCTTGACTCGGTCTCGGATTAGGTGGTCTCGACTACAACACTACGCTGCGCCGTGCTTAGCGCCCAAAAAACACGCCGTTAAAATAGCAAAAGTGGACTTGGACACGCCATAAATGCACTTAACGCCATGCGCTTAGACCAAGCGCTAAGATCACCAAGATAGAGCCCCTGGTCTTTCTACTCAACAGGGGAGAAAACACCCTGGCCACTTTAAGATTTATATCATAGATAAGCCAGCGCCTCAGCGTGACTTAATTGCCTTTGTGCCTGTGGAGTGGAGGGGGCAGAGAGAAAGGCTGATCCTAGGTCAGGTCATGGGAGCAGGCCTCTTGATAACTAAGTACTATTCAATGGACTATGGGCAAGTTTGCCATATCACATTATACATTCTATATCAAAGGCCGTAATCTAAAAGCTATTTACCCGAAAGGTTTGAGGTATAAAACGAGCTTCAACCATCACTCTGCTGCCAGATCTGCAGTAGATATGGATGTATCACTTTAAGGGTTGTTTCTCCTGACAAATTTTCCTGAACTCTATGGAAAAATAAGACTGTTTTTTTAATTTTCAATTTTTAATTTTTAATTTTTTTGCCCCAGTCCCAACTGTTTTGGAACGTGTTGCAGGCATCAAATTCGGAATTTATTTACAAAAATCAATAAAGTTGATAAGGTAAAACATTAAGGGCTCTATTTTAATAAACCAAACGCAATGGTGAACGCAAGAGTAATCGCTTGGCGGTATCGCTCTGAGGGCGTGTCGGCGAGAAATTTGGTAATTTCATGACGGCAATCTTGGCGCACCTTATGGCGGTATTGCTAAAAGGCTGGGTTTAAATGTCCAAGGTGTGTCTCTATGGTAGCCAATCAAATTGTTGTTCTCATGCTTTAAAAAAAAGCCAGTTGGAACGCAATCGCTCCATGCAATTTCATAATGAGCAACCCAAACGCACTGGACCGTCAACGACAAGAGCGATTTTCCGCACAGGAATCAGACATACTTGCAACAGAAGTACAGGCTAGGACTGTAGTAATTTATGGATCACAATCCACACCACCTCGTCTCCCAGAAGTTCGGAAGGCACGGGAGGAGGTGGCGAATGCATTAATTAGCCTACATTAGGTGATGTAGGCATAATTATGATTCAAATGGTAGGCTTATGATTCAACTGTGTCAATGTGTAATTTATATATTATAGGCTATTGGCCTACATGATCGCAAGTTTCTTGTAAGCTGTCCTGTTTTATTCTAGTAGTTTAAATTAAAATTAATTAATTAATAATAATTATAGGCTATTTGTTCATTAAATGGAAGTGTAATGTTGGCATCACCTATAGACACTACATAGAACTACATGACGAATAAGTTGCCAAATTGCCAGAGTCTATTGCGTTCCCGCTAAGAGGTGGTTCCAGCTGATCATAACGCAATGGGTTTTCGTTGGTTCAAATTGTCACTGAGCCGAAAGGATTTTAGAACACGCCCCAGACAGCGCCACCCATCCCACTGCAGCGCAAGCGAAAGGATGTTATGTTGAGAATTTGTTGATCCTAGCGGTATTGCTGAGAAACGCCATAGCGCCAGTTTTAAGACGTTGATGCTGTCAACAAGCTTGCGTTTGACTGTACCGTCCCCTTGCGCTGGTTTGAAAATAGAGCCCAATATATCTTTTCTGTAGGAGGATATAATCTGAAGCAGCTAGAGGGTACTGTGACATCATCAGCTGCAGACTGCATTGGAACATTATCAGCTGCAGAGCGTTTGTTGCTAAGACAACAATCGCTATATATCAAAACTGTTCAAGTGAAGTTGAAATTCGCTAGCTGTATTGCTCGGTACCCAAGGAACTGCAGTGTCGACTGTGAAGTTGATTGAATTAGTGGTTCTCCAGAAAGCTGCAAGCATCAACACCGGGGCCCAAGTAATCGGCATGTTTTGTATGGGCACGGGCACTGCCCTAGTAATATATAATGCATTTATAATGTTCATAATGCACTTTAACCTCATAGTCACTGTTCCACTTCAAATCCAATGTGCTGGAGTACAGAGCCAAAACAACAACCTCCATCTGCAATTAGTAATTCCTTATTTACATTGATGAACTTGCTATCACAGATTCATTATAATGAGATTGTTGTGGTTGGTGATCTAAACTGGGACTGGTTGATGCCTGTATCTGATACCTTTAAAGCGCAATGTGATTCCCTGAATCTAACACAAATAATTAACTCCCCTACAAGACCAAATTTAAAATGTCCTGAGAAATCATCACTTATTGATCTAGTCTTGACTAATGTCCCTTTTAAGTACTCTGCTATTGGTGTTTTTCCAAATCACTGTGTGATAGCTGCTGTCAGAGATACTAAGATCCCTAAGTGCAAACCTTGTTTTGTTAAAAGGCGGAATATGAAGATGTTTAATTAACAAGGTTTTTTTACATGATTTATTTTATTTTAAATGGAACAGAATTGCCCTTATTGATGATATCGAAACGGCTTGGAAGTTTTCTATGGTAGCTTCCTTGAAATTCTAAATAAACATGCGCCTATCCGCAAATTTAGAATTAAGGGGCGGGATAACCCCTGGTTCACAGCTGAGCTTTCAAGCCTGCTCTATGCACGTAATGTGGCCTGGGGGAAAGCAAGAAAGTCAGGCTTCTCTTTAGACAGCTCAGAAACAAAGCTGAGTTTTATCTATTTGTAACTACAGAACTTAAATGACCCAAGGCAATTCTGGAAAGCTGTTTAATCGTTATCTCCTTTCGATAACACAACTGACCTACCTTCTTGTTTAGTCAAGGATGCTGTTGCTGTGTCTGATAAGTTTGAAATGCTGAATTGTTTTAATAAGCATTTTATTTCATCTGGGTTCTTGTTTAACTCTATCAGCCCTCTTGATGTGGAATCTGTAAACGATGACAATACGGTTGGTGTTGAACAAAATTTCAGTTTTGCCCCTTTCTCTGTTGCTAACGTTCAAAAAGCTTTAAAGAAATTGAATCCTAGAAATCCAGCTGGTCCAGATCTTTTGAAACCTAGTTTTTTAAAATTAGTAGCAGATTTTATAGCTGAACCTCTGACCCATCTTTTTAACCTTACCTTGGTCACAAATGAAATCCCAAGGTATGGAAGGCTGCTTATGTTCTACCCTTACTTAAAGGAGGGGATCCAACAGTGCTCAATAATTAGACCAATTTCAAAACTTTCTGTATTAGCCAAAGTATAGAATCCCTGGTTAGTGAACAGGTGAAGGAGTATTTATACACTCATAAAATACTATCTGGACATCAGTCAGGGTTCAGAAAAAAATCATAGTACTGTTACTGCTGCCATGAAAGTTATAAATGACATCATTGAAGCTTTAGATAATATGCAACATTGTTTGGCTCTTTTTATTGATTTGTCTAAGGCCTTTGACACAGTAGACCATGGTATTCTGATAAAACAACTTATTAATGCTGTAGGTTGGTTTGTCAACTACCTCACGGATAGGACTCAGGCTACCCAGATTGACGGTCTTACATCTGATATAAAAACAGTTTGTAAGGGAGTCCCTCAGGGTTCAGTTCTGGGCCCACTCTTATTTACTGTATATATAAACTGCTTGGGAGAGGATGTCCCAAACACAGCCTTCCATTTTTATGCAGATGGCACTGTTATTTATTGTTGTGCATCTACTCGCAATAAAGCACTTCAATATCTGCAGAATGCTTTTAATAGAGTGCAGGCTCAGCTTTGTCAATTAAAGCTTGTCCTGAATGCAGAAAAAAACTAATTTATGATATTTTCAAACTCTAAGAAAATCAAGTTTAATGAGAATATTGTTACTTTTCAAGTTAAACAAATTGAAGCTGTCTCCACCTACAAGTACACTGAGGGAAAAAAGAAACGCAGCAATGTCTTGAATATGGAAAACCTTTGCTACAAGTGTAGTACTTTCATAGGAATGTGTTCATTTCTTTTATACCTGATGACAAGTAAAACAGCTTTTGTGTTGATTGTTGAAGCATTGCAACTCTTCAGTCATATGCCATAAAATGTGCACTTTCGCCAAACGAAGTAATTGGCAACAATGCCTACGTATTCAGATCTCAATTGAGTCTCAGAAGTCCTTAATTGAAAGCTCAGGTCACATAAAGCAAGAGGCCACCCTTCGTCAGTTTCCGATGTTATCCCTAATGCCACGAATGTCACGAGAAGAGATGGAGAGGGCCATAGGCATGCTGGTGGCAGGCATGTCATGTGCCAGTGTTGCGAGACACTTCAATGTCAGCCAGTCTACTGTGTCATGCCTACAGGCAAGATTTCAGCAAAGTGGACCGTCCAAGATCTGGTCATCCTCGTGTGCCAACACCGGCACAGGACCGATACATCAGACTGACCCATCTGAGAAATCGTTTTAGACCTGCTGAACCCAATAGAACATGTGTGGGATGTGCTGAATCGCAGCATCAGAAGACATGGTCCTCCACTTTCTAATGCCCAGCAACTGCGTGATGCACTTCTACAGGAATGGGAAAACATCCCAGATACAGATACAGACACTTATTGATTCTATGCAACAAAGATGCCAAGAAGCAGTAGCTGCCAGAGGTGGCCACACATTATTAGTGTAACTTTATTGAAGTGTGACTCAGAATTGTTATTGGTTTTCTAGTGTTTTACAGTCCAATTTTGCCTACTTGTTGTTCATTTACATTGTTTATGTTAATGATATTGTTTGTTCATTATTAAATGAAAGGTCATCAGTCACAGAGAGTGTTGTGTTTCTTTTTTCCCTCAGTGTACTTGGGGTTTTTGATTGATTGTCATGAGATTGACCACCTCTCATTTAAGCCTCATATACAATATCTGGTAAAACAAAGTTTAAAGTTAAGTTTTTATTTTAAGAACAAGTCTTGTTTTTCTTTTGATGTTAGACGAAGATTGGTTGACGCTACATTTTTACTACTGCCCTTCTTGGCCAGGCCTCTCTTGGAAAAGAGACTTTAATCTCAGTGAGACAAACCTGGTTAAATAAAGGTTAATAAATAAATAAAAACTCGTCAAAAGACACAACTTCACATCTAATCATGCTCTGGGGCGCTACCTGGCCCTCCTTGGCTCACAGCAAGTACAGATTCCATTTACAGGAAGTGGCAGAGTAAGGCTCCAAACAGAGACTTTTAAACAAGAAGCATTCAGTTCACAGTTTGTATTTACTAAATGTATTGCACAGAGAAACTACATTATTCTAAGGAAATGCATGCTTTATCACAAGTAGTGTCTCTACAAAACCATCAATCAGGAGCAAAATCTGCACTTCAAATATTTCACACTCTGATACAGCACACCTCTTCATGTGTTTATTTCACTCTGATACAGCACACCTCTTTATGTGTTTATTTCACACACTGATAAAGCACACCTCTTCATGTGTTTATTTCACTCTGATAAAGCACACCTCTTTATGTGTTTATTTCACACTCTGATACAGCACACCTCTTTATGTGTTTATTTCACACTCTGATACAGCACACCTCTTCATGTGTTTATTTCACACTCTGATACAGCACACCTCTTTATGTGTTTATTTCACACTCTGATACAGCACACCTCTTCATGTGTTTATTTCACACTCTGATACAGCACACCTCTTCATGTGTTTATTTCACACTCTGATACAGCACACCTCTTCATGTGTTTATTTCACACTCTGATACAGCACACCTCTTCATGTGTTTATTTCAGTCTCTCCTGCGCACTCTGATGAAGCTGAAGAAGGATGAAAAGTTGAAACTATTTCAGAGCCATCTGAGTCAGTATTACCCAGAATGCAGAGAGACAGAGCAGGGGGATCCTGAGGCCCTGTACATAGTGGAGAAGATGCTGGAGACCTGTGGCAGTGAGAGGTCTCTGAAGATCACACTCCACATCCTAAGGAACATGAAGCAGAAGGATCTCACCGCCTCACCGGAGAGAGATGAGCAGCACAGTAAGAGTTTTCTCTCATTGCTTCTGTGTGCAAATATGTAAAAGGCATATGCTAAATATAATTTGCCATTACAATCGGTGTAAACAACAATCTTGTGCAACCTTGCTATACAGGCGATTCATAAATCATGATTAAGGCTGGGTATTTGTCACAGAAAATATTGACTAAAGACATGGAGAAAACTGAAAAAAGTGTCAGAAATCAGATTTTTATAATAAATCATTAATGTCAAAGAAAGCACTAAAATGGGGGAAAGTCACAGAACTGCCAATAGAAATGGCAAAATAGGCTACCCAACCGTCATATTACAAAAAAGTTGGGATAGTGTATAAAATGTAAATAAAAACATAAAGCATTGATTTTCAAATGCTTTTTGACCTGTATTCAATTGAAAACAGTACAAAGACAAGATATTTAGGGCCTGATTTACTGAGACCTTTAGCGGGTGCAAAAGCATTTAGCGCACGTTAAACCAATCACATGACCAATCATGGTATTTGTTTTGCATCAATCATTGGTCATGTTATTGGTTTAGCGTGTGATAAAAGGTTTTGCATCCGCTTGAGGTCTTAGTATATCAGGCCCTTAATGTTTTAACTAATCAACTATTATTGTTTTTTGTAAATATATGCTCATTCTAAATTTGATGACTGAAACACGTCCCAAAAAAGTTGGGACAGGGGCATGTTTACCACTGAGTTACATCACCTTTCATTTTAACAACACTCAGTAATCTTTTGGGAACTGAGGACACTAATTGTTGTAGTATTGAAAGCGGAATTTTTTCCCATTCTTGCTTGATATAAGACTTCAGCTGAGACAAGTCTGGACTGCAGACAGGCCAGTCTAGCACCCGCACTCTCTGACTACGAAGACACGCTGTTGTAACACGTGCAGAATTTGGCTTGGCATTGTCTTGCTAAAATAAGCAAAGCTGTTTTAAAGATGACAGCATATGTTGCTCCAAAATGCATATGTACCCTTCAACTTTAATGGTGCCTTCACAGATGTGCATGTTACCCATGCCATGGGCTCCAACACACAAATATAAAAAAAACTTTATATTTATATTTTATATAAGCTATATTTTCTTACATTTTTATACAGCTACCCCACAAATGACCCCACACAAGACCCATACAAAGTTTGTACAGGACATTTGAAAACATGTCATTATGGTTATTGTGTGTTTATTATTTAATCCGAACAAATTAGGAAAAGTGTGCCAAGACAAAAAAATGAGGTTAACTGGTTTTTAACAGACGTCAAACACTGAATCGGGTCAAATTGACCCGGAACATAATATGTGGGTTAAACATATCTGCCTGCTGCAACGTCCCCTCCCCCCATGCGCTCCCCAAGAACAGCCGAATTTCTACTTGAGGAGAAGAATATCATCTAGACTACATTAGTTACAATAAATGTGTAACAATAATGAAGGCTATCACCCAACATGTTTAAAAGTTATTGTGTGTCGCTTGGGAATAGTAGTCTTGCTATGATATGTGCAAAATAAATGAGGCTCAACCCCAAAAAATGCAAGGTTCTCCATGTCTGCCATGCTAAACTTAACCCAATCTTACCCATGCTTACCATCGATCAGGTCCCCCTGGAAACCTGTGAAGCAATCAGAATCCTAGGGGTTACTATCCAAAGCAACCTCAAATGGGATAAACAGGTTGATCACATGATCACTGCAGCCAACAGGAAACTGTTTGCATTGCGCAGGCTAAAAAAGTTTGGCATTTGACTCTGACATGGTTTCCATTTACACTGGCTATGTACACTCCGTTTTGGAGTACGCCGCACCTGTCTGGCATAGCTCTCTCACCACTAGGCAGACCGCTAGGATGGAGAAGATGCAGAAACGTGCCTGCCGGACCATTCTTGGTTGTAGGTATACCACCTACTCAGATGCACTATCAACTAGGGATGTGAACGGTTAGCCGGATAGCCGTAAAAATAAAAATATCCGAATATGCTTAACAGCTTATCGGTTAATTTGCATAATAATAATAATAATAATAAATAAAAAAATCCGCATTTTGTCGTTGATGTTATTGGGTCAAATAATGGGGGAGATGTCATTATTTTAAACATACTGTGGGGCGGGGTTGTCAACCGGTTGTCCTATTTCCTCAGTAGGTTGCTAGCAGATCAGAACGGGTGGCGGGCAATTGAGCGAGAAAGCTGCTCTACTGTTGCTAACGTTATAGCCAGTATCCACATCAAAATGAAACGCACAAACCATAGCTCAGTTTGGAATCATTTTACAAAGAAGGGGGATGACAACGTTCAGTGTAAATTGTGCAAAAGGGTGCTCAAATACAGTAGCAGCACGAGCAACATGTTGAATCCTTTAAAATACAGGCACACGTGCGTCCAAACAGACAAGCTAACAGATTCCGATTCCCCAGACTGGCTACCTTAAAACTGGGGACACATTACACTCTTTTTTAGCCCGATTTGGCAACGATTTGAGGTCGGGCAGAGTCTGTGGTAGTCCAGGCTAATACAGGCTAGTTGTGCTGTAAAGTCGCAGCTGTAATCGTTATGTGTGTGGTAGTGAAATACTGTAGACTGGTCTCCTACGCTCCAAGTCGGGAACGCCACGATTTTATCAGACACGCTTGATTTTATCGGGGTTAGTCTTTGCATAATCCTGTGGTTTGCGCTGGCCAAAGACTGAAATCGCTATGGGAATTTTCAATAGCCAAATAAAAGTGAGTTTGCGACAGAGGAAGGCAGAGGTGGAAAAATACGGAAGTAAACATCAAATCCAACGTGCGGATGGCTGAGCCGAATAAATATGTTTTTTGGAATACTACAAATTAGGAGCAATTTGTGGCAGACACATGAGTGTGTCTGTCTGTATAATGTCAACTCTGCAAGTTACCACAACAATACTGACAAAGTTGCAAGCTGTATGGGCTCCGTGTTTGTTTTGGTTTCAAAATATTGGGAAAAAAAGACATTCTTGCGAGTGCAAGTCTACCACGAGAAATCACGTTCATGCGAGAGAACTGCATCCGTCTGCGTAAATTCTGTCTTTTAGATTTGTGCTCCTGAAAAACAGCCGTCATTATGTGTGTGCGACACGAGAGACTGAAAATCTGCATATGACATTTGTTAAATGTGTGGTACTCATTATTGTCATTGTCGCTTACGATAGGAAAAGTCATGTAATGTGTCCCCAGCTTTAGCCAGACGCTATCTGCGTGTGCCGGGGACATCCGTGCCTCAGGAGCGTACCACTAACCGTTAATTAACCGAATAATGATGTCGGCTAACCGGTTGCAAAACTATCCGTTATCAACATCCCTACTATCAACCCTCTGACAGACGCTCCAGTCTGAGTCTCGCCTTTGCACGGAATCTGTTCAAATCCAGCTTCAGGGATTGGCTGCCCTAACCTGGCTAACACGATGACGTGGTCAGACAGCACCAAGCTGACCCACTACATCTTGGAAGGCTGTCATTGTTAGTGTAATATGCACTCAGAATTTTATAGGTGCATATAATTCAATGCGCAACGCCCCGTGCCTGTCAATCATTAGCTTATTAGCTACTCCGCCCATACCGGGAAAACAAACAAGGAGTTTGCTAGAAAAGGTTTCCTCTCCGGTAAACAAACTATGTACATGTTGCAAAGAAGCAACAATGACAACACGTCGGCTTTCGTGACATAGGCTGCAACTTGGTCAAAGACGTAAACAAACAGAAACAGCAGGACTAGGAGGACAGTAATTGTTGAGGCGGTGCTTAATTAAAACAGCTTGTGATTCATTCAATTCGAAATGGCGATATCCAACCAGCGTAGGTTGTCTGAGCGCACAGCCCCTTCATTATCTACGTAATTTGCCAACAAGATCAAAGCCGCCTCACCAGAATCCAGACTCGAGCGTTAGCCAGGGTAGGCTGCCCCCCCTTCGCAAGGAAGTCTCAGGGCGACAGACCCGCAACAGCAAAAAGCTTGCAACAGCAAAAAGCTTGCAACAGCATAAAGCTTGCAACAGCAAAAAGCTTGCAACAGGAAGGCACCAAACAGAAACAGCTTCAAACTCACCTTTACCCTATCTTGCTGGACTTTTAAATCAATATGGGTTTTAGTTTTCCACATCTTAGTCTAGGATATATCTATTTATTTATCAAAGAATTGTTACACCAATGTAATTCAGTTTTTTTAATAAAATTTTGTTTTTAAGAACCTGTAAATTTGCTGAAATTAACAATAAACAATAAATTAACGACCTTTTTTTAACCGACAGCTAATTTATTTTTGCCATCATGTTACTTCAGTTACTCAGTTACACAACATGTACACAAAGGCATTTAAATGAAAATACAGCATAAAACTGTGATTATGGGGGCAAGAAAATGGACATGACTTTAAATATCCCTGAGAGGGATTCAAAGCAGGAACTCAAAATCCAGTAACTGAACCACTGTCCCATCAGACAGACTGCTCTGAGTTTGTATCCAGGGTTAAACCCCATCAGAGAGACTGCCCTGAGTTTGTATCCAGGGTTAAACCCCATCAGACTTCTGATTTATGCTAATTTATTATATTTATGACGGAATATATGCATAATTGAGAGATGTGTAACATACTGTGTGAGAGGTGTGTAACACTGTGTGAACTGTAAAATACTGTGAATACTGGCTGCATACATATTTTTATTGACTGTTTCTTCTTGAAATCTGTTATTGAATGGGAAATGTTCATCTTATTTTAAACATAATTATTTCTCATATTTCCCCTCTTCAGATGAATCCATAAAAAGAGCCCAGCAGACACTGAAAACTGATCTGAAGAGGAAGTTTCAATTCATATTTGAAGGGTTAGCAAAGCAGGACCACCCAACCCTCCTGAATGAGATCTATACAGAGCTCTACATCACAGAGGGGGGGAGTGGGGGCGTCAATAATGAACATGAGGTCAGACAGATTGAGACAGCATCCAAGAGACAAACCACACAGGAGACTGCAATCCTCTGCAATGACATCTTTAGGCCTTTACCTGGACAAGAGAACCCCAGAACTGTGCTTACAAAGGGCATCGGTGGCATTGGGAAAACCGTCTCTGTGCAGAAGTTCATTCTGGACTGGGCAGAAGGAAAAGCCAATCAGGACATTGATTTCATCTTCACTCTTCCTTTCCGAGATCTGAATCTGAAGAAGGAGAGAGAATTCAATCTGATGCAACTTCTGCAGCACTACTTTCCACAACTGAAAGAGATCAAAAGTATTGAAGGTGATGACGTCAAAGTTGTGCTTATCTTTGATGGTCTGGATGAGTGTCGACTTCCTCTACATTTCCAGAGCAATGAGATCTGCTGTGATATAACAGAGTCATCATCAGTGGATGTGCTGCTGACCAACCTCATTCTGGGGAACCTGCTTCCCTCTGCTCTCCTCTGGATCACCTCCCGACCAGCAGCAGCCAATCAGATCCCTCCTGAGTGCGTCCACCAGGTAACAGAGATACGAGGGTTCAATGACCCACAGAAGGAGGAGTACTTTAAGAAGAGTATCAGAGATCAGAACCAGGCCAGCAGAATTATCTCACACATAAAGTCATCCAAGAGTCTCTACATCATGTGTCACATACCAGTCTTCTGCTGGATTTCTGCTACTGTTCTGGAGACAATGTTGGGTGAAGTAGAGAGTAGAGATCTGCCCAAAACTCTGACTGAAATGTACACACACTTCCTGCTCATTCAGACTAATGTAAAGAATCAGAAGTATCATGGCACCAATGAGACAAACCCAAAGAAAATGTCAGAGTCAGATACAGAAATCATCCTGAAACTGGGGCAGCTGGCTTTTCTACAGCTGGAAAAGGGCAATCTGATTTTCTATGAAGAGGACCTGAGAGAGAGTGGCATTGATGTCAGTGAAGCTTCAGTGTACTCTGGGGTGTGCACAGAGATCTTTAAAGAGGAGTGTGGATTGGATCAGGAGAAGGTCTACTGCTTTGTGCATCTGAGCATTCAGGAGTATCTGGCTGCCTTGTTTGTGTTTCATTCATGTGTAAATGAGAACAGAAATGTACTCAGAGCAAAAGAATCAAAACCTCACAGTGACGTAGTGCAGCTGTCTGCGTTACACAGGAGTGCAGTGGATCAGGCCTTACAAAGTAAGAATGGACACCTGGACCTTTTCCTCCGATTCCTTCTTGGCCTCTCTCTGGACCCCATTCAGACTCTCTTAGGAGGCCTACTGACACAGACACACAAAGCAAACCCCATTGCTACTTTCTTTCAAAGACCAGGGGGACAGACAGAAAGCAGATCAAAGAGCATTAAGAAAACAGTCCAGTACATTAAGGAAAAGATCAGAGAGGAATATTCAGCAGAGAGGACCATCAATCTATTCCACTGTCTGAATGAACTGAATGACAACTCTCTTGTGAAGGAAATCCCGAATTCCCTGAGATCAGGAAAACTTTCTGATGAAAGGCTGGAACCAGACCAATGTTCAGCTCTGGCCTTTGTGTTACTGATGTCCGAGGAGATCCTGGATGAGTTTGACTTGAAGGCCTACAACACATCAGCAGCAGGTTATCAGAGACTCCTACCTGTAACCAGGAACTGCAAGAAGGCCATGTGAGTATTATGTCATTAATAAAGTTTATTATAAAGATTATTGACAGCATATTTTCTCACTTTCTACTTCTAATGAGAATGTTGTGGAATAAAGCCACTCTGAGGTTCGGACTGGTGAAATTCAAGAAGTTTTATTCATGCATACATGGAGAATAAACACATCAATGTCAGTCAGTGTCCATTCTAAAGTTTCACAAAACAAGCCTTCATACTTATACACTTTTGGTTATACAAAACAGGATAGAGACCATCCTCCTTTCCCACCCTTAATTGTTTTGGGAACATCAACCTTGTTTCTCACCCTCAGCCCCCCCTGACCCAAGGCCCCACGGCCTTGGTTCCAGACATGCATACAGACACAGGTGGGAGAAGAGTTTATTATGGTTTCGGTTCCCAAGCAGTTCCTTCAGTTCACACACTCAAAGCATTTCTTCTGAACAATATTTTGGATAAGAACTGGAAAAAATCTGAGGTACAATATATAATCAACTCAGAATGAAAAGGCCGTTTTATAAAAATCAAACCATTTCATTATACATTTGAATGGAAACTATTTCCACAATAACAGCCCTTTCTGCCTGTTGTGATTTCATATTGTATTATAGTTTTACTATATGAACTTGAATACATAAATGATTATGTATAGTAATATTATTATCATTACTATTATTATTATGCTTTATAAAATTCAAGGAGAAGACTTTGAGAAGGATTATAGCCTAATGATTTATTGAGAAAAGACTCGAAATGAAAAAAGTAAAATGAACAGTCCAACAAGATGCATTTCTGAGCTAGCAGTAACAACAAAGTTCTAGAACACCTGAAAAGCTTTTAATTCAAGAAAATGAAAAAAAGTCAGGACATGGCTGCATTCCAACAGCTTTTAATATACCATTGGTTAAACTGATCACCGCAACAAGCCTAGTTAAAAGTTTTTTCTGCAGTGTAAAACGTCACATTTTCGTTTTATTAATTGCGTTGCAAGTTTGGGCTCATTGAATGGCGAGATTGACGGAATTGCTTACGCAGGAATACGGAGGGAGAACGGACGGTCTGTACAGTTTCAAAATACAAACAACACTACTAGAATAAATAAAAGAATGATTTCGATAGCCAGTAAGTGACATTTCAAAACGGGACATAGGTTACTGATTCTAGCTGTTCCTTTGCTTTCTTTTAAAAGGTGTTTTTACGTTCTGAAAAAGTGGCGAGATTAAGGGCAGCTAAATTCAAGCGAGCAGCATTAAAGGGATATCGTTTGCATGCAAGATGTTGAGATTCTTCATTTAACATTTTGTTTATTTTTATTTTGCTCTCACAAGATTGACATAGGCCTATATAAACAAGGCACACTGTTTGATTATAGCGAGCACGTTGAGTATCCGTAATTTCAGGGACTGCCGATTGAGTCACATGGACCATATCGAACGGCTCCATCCCTAATTATATATTTTAATGTTTTAATAAACAAATAAACAATCCAATGCTTAATTCTGTAAAGTTCATAAGAGGCAAGATTTCCCTGCTGCAATTTAATTATTTCCCGCATCCGAATTATGAACTGGCAACTTCGGATCCGTTTCCAACCCACTATCCGTGCACTTCTGTATTTCGGCTTCGGGCACACCCCTAGTCTGCAGTAAAACCCGTGTCAACATGGATTGGGCAGTGCAATAAGGGCTGTGTCAATAGAAACATTCGGCAATGTGCACGTTTGGTGTTGAATAATGCGTTTCTGCAAACAAAACCAGTTTTAACTCAAACGCTGGGGTATTGTGCTATTTTAGTGCCGTTATGAATGCGGTACACAGGACTGCATGAACGTATAACACTGATGCGACAGACTATTTGACTATTTGAAATGCAAGCTGTGTTTAGTTATGCAGTCCATAGTCCAGTTAGACATCTGTATGCATCTGTATGGTGTCAATAGTGTGAGCTACTTGAATGAGAGACACAAGGAAGGTGGGAGACCGGCTCTACACCCATCAAATAGTGTAAAACAAGCATTTGTTAAAATCGTGGCTATTTACTCAATATATTGAGCCCAGAACACTGTGGAGCTGTTTCCTTAGTTAGTGTACATTCATCTTATCAAGTGCATGTCTGAAGTGAATTTAACTTAGTTGAAGCGGTGAAATGGTTTTGTTAATTTTTTATGTGGTATTAAATAGAAATTTGACAGCAAAGAAACATAAAAGCTTTTGTAAATTCAAACTAAACGCAGCGTCTTCTTTCCCGTCCTGATTCACAAGCGCGATGCTGCCAAGTTGAAACAGTAGCAGCAGCAGCACGATGGAGAGGCGGACTGGAGGGTGTCTCTGCCAGCTGCCTCCTGCTCCTGGCCAGTCTGGGAATATTCACCCTGCGAAATTGTTCACAGGAACCATATATTATAGTTTTAGCACTGGAACATAAATGGAAAATATATTTTGTTTGAAGGGGAAAAAAGAAAAAAAATTAGGAATATTCAATGTCACCTTTCTTTTAATATGCGAGTAACGATTCGTAGAGACGAACCTGCTCTTCGGCCATGATGAAATGAGCAGCTAGCTGTGGCGCTAACACACTGGGCTCTATCTTAGCTTTATCGGCGCTAAGCGGCATTAACCCAAACGCAAGTGTCTTTGTCAGTTTCAGACCGGCGCAGTTGTCATTTTACCGTCCAGAGCTCACGTTGTTTAACCCCTTGGCGCAGATGGCAAATTTCACCTATTTAAGGGGTGCTCTGTTTAAGGCTTTATAACTCCAGGTGTGAGCATCACATAAACTTGGCAAATGGCTTAAATGAAACAAGACAGTATTGTACCATTTACAATACAAACTTAGATTTGTTTATTTTCATAATTTAAGTCAAAATAAAGTGGCTAAATTGTGCACTGCTCTAAATTAAATAAAAAAAGATATATTTAACTACAAATCAACAGTTTTGGCTCATAAAACTCACTTTTGCATAATTTTCAAGTGGGAATGACTATATTTTCATCATTATAGGGGGGTAGATATCTATGGGTCCAAAACCCCTATGCAAAACATCATAAAATGAATAAAATTAGTTTTGCATATAAAGCATATACATTTGCTCCTTCTGATGGCTTAAGATAAAAAACATTGATATCACAGTGTTACATACACCTAAATATGTTGTCTAATCATTCACTCTTCTACCTCAATAAAACATCACTTGTCCCTGTACTCTACAGTATGTTTTTTTAATGTTCCTATTCATAATGACTCCAAGGAAATTTTTACCTTAATCTACCACATATCAGCGCACAGTAAATTGGAATGAGCATTTGTCATTAAGAGACAAGTATATATGCCATAGCCTATATTATGTACGATAACATGAACATAAAATTGTATTCCACCATCTGCAAAATGCTGCCAAATGTTCTATCTTCAATGAACATCGGTAGCCTACATCAAAAATACATTTAACGATTGCACTACACTACAGTATGCGAAATGCACTCAAAATGCGAAAATAACAATAGGGCTATGAAACATATTGGAAAGACAGTGCTCGAGTGGAAACACGAATGTAGCCTACATATGTAACCAGCGAGACCAACGGCATTTTAGACGCAAAAATACTTACATATCGGAAAAGGGAAACTCGCCTCCCTAATGCGTCTTCTATAGAGCTTGCGTAATACTAGACCGTTAAAACGAAAACTGCCGTTACGCTGGGCTGTAGTAAATTGTTCAAAGCACCGAAAAAGACATGGCATATACCGTTGCTACGGTTATAATGTACTCTATTGGATAAAAAAGCCGACAATTAAACCAGAATGAACTGTAATGAATGAGACAGGCTTACAGGGCATGGGGGTATTACGCATCGACGTTTCAGATGGTGTAATAGCGGTATAAAGTGTTGTATATTTCTCAAACCGATTGTACCAGACAATAAATGACCACTGAATTTTGAAAGGAACATCTCGATGTGTAAAACCAATGGTAGGATTGCATATTTATTTCATATTTAGTAGCATATATTGCTAGTAGAATACATGGTAGAATGAGACAGTACTTTCACAGTTTATTTTGCATTTGAGTGAGCAGGGCTTTTCACTGCTTTTCTGGCATACGATCAGGCTATTGTTGGGTTTATCTCGTTGCTATGACGTTAGGGGTGGGAATCGAGAACCAGTTCCCGTTAGGAACCGGTTCCAAGTTCCAAGTTGTCCAAGTTGTCCGATTCCTCGGAATCGTACGCCTTCGAGCTTATCGATTCTCTTATCGATTCCAGCAAGTATTCCCGACAGCTACGCATAGCAAAACAACGTCATGTCATGCGCGCCGTCGTCTTTCATTCAGTCAGCGCATGATGGCAGGCAGAGTTTGGCGCCCCGTCTAAAAATATAAAATGTAAACGTCATTTTTTTTAAACGAATACTACTGCTAGGCTACTGTCATTTAAAAATCAATAGAAAATGTGTTCGCGTAAGCTCCATTTTGTGATCCGTCTTCGGAAATGATCAACTATTCAGAACTATAACAGATTTGTGGAGTGTGTGGATTCCCTTGGGAGTCTATAACCAACTACAAGTGTAAAACTACAGTGTTTTGATTGGCGGTAGACTAATCTGACAACGATTGCCTGCTTGGCGACGCACAGATGAGTAGCCTAGATTTGGAAAGCGAACTAACCTAAATTAGCTAAATGATAATCTTCAATCTTCGTCATCTTCAACTAATAAGAGAAGCCAGCTTGCCTCAGGTAACGTTAAAGATCTCATCTTTCTTCCATGTAAATGTATAGGCTAAATGAGATGGGGGAGAATGGTGACAGTTTAAACTGTTCTTATAATACAGAAACCAACGCAAACGTTACGGTGCAGCTTATGAAACACGCCTAGGAGCGTAACTAACTCTAAAGTTTGCGATCTTCGTTAGGGAATGAAACTACTAAATATCCAAATCACAGAGCAGCGGTTAAACAACAATAACAATAAAAACAAATGTTTTTTAAATCAGTTAAACTGATAATTTATCCTCTCTTCTCACGTCTTTTTTCATTATTTTCTGGTGTGTCTTACTTTCTTTGACGTCTGATATGTTTAAGCACTCGTATTGATCAAGCCAAATTACATTTATTCATTTATATGAATTATACAATTCAGACTTTTATTGGATGCTCTGCCACTTGTGCAGGCCTATAGCAGATAAATATTATCCATGATATGACTAATAAATATGAATGAAAAACGAATGCTTTATACTTTATAAATATTGTGTCATTGAATCCATTTTAAATGACCACCCAATAGTAATAGTTGGTCTTTTAATAGCCTGGGAGCAAATAATTTTTAAGGAATTGATGAAGGAATCGATAAACAATCGGATTGATAAGCGGAATCGATAATGGCATCGGTATCAATAAAATCTAATGATTCCCATCCCTATATGACGTTATTCTAATTTTATATGATGAATAAATATATTTATGAACTCAAACATAGATGGTATTGTCCACTATGTCACGCATGGGTAGGTATAGACTAGGTGGGGGGTTGCTTGTTAAATGGACTTGCTACGGGGAAGTAGTGACAGAAACTCCGTATTCAGCAGAAATTGTCACGAACCGTCTACCAATAAAGTTAAAACACAGAGTTTGTGATTTCCACTAATAGTTAGACTGCAGTAGCAACAAATGTCTCAGTTGAGCAAAAAGGTCCCGCCGGCGTCACCTTCTACACAAAGGAGTTAAATAGCAAGTAAACTTGCGCTGAACTGGGTGGGTTGGTCTTCAGATGGTCTGGCCAGGATAATTTTTGGCGTATTGCTATCTTGAGGCAGCAAAAAGCATTTGCACTAAAACCACCACCACAAACCTGGTCTGAAGTCATGTCAGTTATTTTAATGGTACAATATTAAGATAGCAATATGCGTCTAACATGGGCGCGTGCACAACGTGTATACACCCTCCTCCTGTCTGTTACTCACACAGGGGTGCACACTAAACATGCATAAAAATATCAAGATTAGCCTACAATGTGAAATTTTATTGTGTACATCAAAAAATGCATAATAATAAAAGGGTCTAGGGAGACAGGAAGTGAGAGGGAGACAGGAAGTGAGAGACGAGGTACAGGAAGTGAGGTACAGGAAGTGAGAGACGAAACAAGATGGTGGCGCCCTGCTGCTGCTGAACAAAAAAGACAACAACAAACTTTCCACTTTTTCCTCCGATTCCCTGCTAAAATAAAATTTTTGCCTCCACAAACGGCCTGGGCGATCTGGAATTTATTTCAACGAGCGCTTCTATCAACTTTACAATATGCCGGACACGCCGAAATCCAAATGCCTCCGTAATTCATCAACAGATACAGATGGTCTACCGGTAACGCTAAATAACAACACAGAGGTTAGTGACTTACTATGCTCCATAAACTCCCGTCTATCCTCATTCGATGCAAGATTATCACTCATTGAAGTGCTCCATAAAGAGTTCAAAAGTTTAAGAGAGAGCCTCGAATTCAGCCAGGAGCAAATCGCCACTATCATTAAGCAAAATCACACACTTCAGAACACTGTGAAAACCCTGTGAACACAAATAACTACTGTTGAAAAAGAAAACAAGATACTGAAAGAAACCATTCTTGACCTCCAGTCTCGCAGCATGCGAGAAAACCTCATTTTCTCTGGCATACCAGAAAACACCCCAGACAACCCGGAAAAAAGTATAAAAGATTTTATGTACAGCCATCTGAAGCTTACCCCCGATACTATTCAATGCATCACATTCCACCGTGTCCATCGCCTGGGAGGAAAAAATAATGTCTCTAAACGACCTCGCCCCATTATCGCTAGGTTCGAGCATTATAAACATAAAGAAATTGTTAAAAGCAGGGGGAGGGAGTTGAAAGGAACACACTTCGGGCTTAATGACCAGTTTCCACCAGAGATACAGGAAAGACGGAAAAAACTGTATCCAGTCTGAAAAGATTTTTTAAAAGAAGGAAAACGCGCAGTGATAGCGGTAGACAAACTCTACGTTGACGGAGTTCTATATCGTGACAAAAATATCACAACCTGGCTGTATTGAATGGGCAACATTTGGCTCTTTCTTTTTTCTTTTTTTTCTAAACCTAGCTTTCAATATAGCCTATGTGCCTCGTCCTGCTCAGTATACCTTACTGTTACGTGTCTCTGTTACGAAAATATCAATGTCTCTATGTCCTATGTGTTTGTCCATTTTCTCTGTTTGTCTTTGTGTTCTATGTGTTCATGTTATTCTGTTGGCCTGGGGAACGTTTGTTAACATGGGAAAGACCAAGGTATTTCATTTGAAAAGTAGAATGAAACTACTTGATTGTGATGGTGAAGTCGCTCCACAATGTTATTGACAATGGAAAACCACAGAAATAATATAGATATGAACTGTAACCAACATTCTTCTCTTTTGTTCTCTCTGCCTCATCATCTCAACGCCAGCACCGCACACACACACACACACACACACACACACACACACACACACACACACACACACACACACACACACACACACACACACACACACACACACACACACACTATTTCATATTGGACCATATTCTTACTAAATGTAAAAAATGCTCTTGGTTAAATTTGTAACTTGGAATATTCGGGGGGCTGACTCACACGCCAAAACGACCAATATCATAAATCATTTAATCAAATTACAAGCAGACATACAGTATGTCTATTACAAGAGACTCACTTACCTGAATCTGACCATCAGAAATTTAAATCCTCACAATTCAATCAAATATTCTCAGCAACTTGCAATTCTAAGCAGACAGGTGTGTCCATTCTAATTAACAAATGAGTACCACTAATTCACAAAACCACAATTACCGACCCAGAAGGACGTTATATCATCATCAACACCTCCATCTACAACTTTAACCTAACCATTGCTAGTATTTACGGTCCAAACACTGACAATCCATCATTTTTTTTCATCACTGGCCAACCTATCAAATTCAACAATCATAATTGGACGCGATTTCAATACTGTTATTAATCCAACTTTAGACAGATCAAGCACCGCAGGCAATTTAAGAAACTGGCACTCCACCGACACACTAATACAATGTATGAACGATTTTGGTCTTGGCGACAGTTGGCGGCAAAAAAAACTGCTCAACAAAGGAATATACTCACTTTTCACAACCTCATAAATCATTCTCTCGTATAGACTTTTTCCTCACCAGCAATTCAGTCCTACCAGATATCTCGGATCCCAAAATTCACCCTATCATAATCAGTGACCACGCCCCTGTCTCCTTCTCCTTAAATAGTAAACAACCCAAACAGCCTGCCCCTAGATGGCGCTTCAACACATCTCTGCTTAAAGACGCTGATTTTGACTCATTCTTTAAAAGTGAGTGGGCATCCTTCATGGAAATAAACGATTCTCCAGAAATCTCACCCACATTACTATGGGAAACCGGCAAAGCAGTACTGAGGGGCAAAATCATTTCCTACTCATCATATAAGAAAAAAAAAGATAAAGAATTGGAAAACAATCTGGAACAAAAAATCCAAGAATTAAATGATGCATACGCTAATGATCCCAAAGAAGAAATACAGATTAAATTACGAAAATTACAATTTCAATTTAATGAAATATTAAATAAAAAAACGCAATTCATGATACAGAGACTCCGACAAGACCACTTCGAACATAACAATAAATCAGGAAAATATTTGGCTAACCAACTAAAACGAAATAAAGAAAAATCAATTATTCCGGTTATAAAGGATTCAGCAGGGAAAACTATGATAACACCACAGGACATAAATAATACATTCAGGACATTCTATAGTAAATTATATACCTCAGACATTGACCCAAGTTCAGCAGACATCAATTCCTTCTTGAATAAAATAAACCTACCTCAACTATCTAAAGAGCATGCACAAGCACTGGACGAACCATTAACACAAACTGAATTCCAAAAAGCACTAACCCTGATGCCCAACAATAAAGCTCCAGGACCTGATGGCTTCCCCGCTGAATTTTTTTAACATTTTTGGCTAACAATTGCTCCATTATTCATCAGAATGGCACTTGAAATAAAACATAACTCTAAAATCCCCCCGCATATGAACACAGCGCTTATCTCAGTACTGTTAAGCCTGGCAAAGACCCAACCATACCCTCCAGCTATCGCCCCCTATCACTTATCAATACCGACATAAAAATAATTAGCAAAGCTTTAGCCTCCAGAATTCAAACAGTCACCCCAATCATAATTCATCCCGACCAAACTGGATTTATCAAAGGACGACATTCATCAAACAATATGCGCAGACTATTTAATTTAATTAATGTCATCAATCAACACAGATTAAAAGCTATAATTACCTCACTGGATGCAGAAAAAGCCTTCGATAGAGTCAACTGGACATTTCTATTTGCAACATTACAAAAATTTGGTTTTGGAGAATCGTTTATTCACTGGATAAAAATACTTTACACCTCACCTTTGGCCACAGTCACCACGAATGGATTAACATCACAGAGCTTCACTTTACACAGGGGCACTAGGCAAGGATGTCCACTCTCTCCCTCTCTATTCGCTCTTTTTATAGAACCTCTTGCCGCAGCAATTAGACAAAACAAAATTATTAAGGGAATTATAACTGGTGTGTGTTATATATAACTTATAACACACACCACAAGATCAGCCTTTACGCAGACGATGTATTACTATTGTTCCAGACATCTGAAGCACATTTCTGCAGTCCTCACTTTTTGATTGAATGTCAATTTGTGCATTAGGCATGATATAGGTGTTACCAGCAAAGTTTTTATTGGATAGCCATTGTCCCCTAACAGAAGATTGTCCCCTCGGAAGATTACAGGAACTATTGGCAAACAGAGTCATAGCTTGATCCAGGATAATAAGCGAATATGTGCGTAACCTTACACGTAGCATTGCGCATCGCCAGGATGTTGATGGAGTGGGCTCCCTTATGTTTCACATATATAACAGCGTTTTCTGCTGGGGCAGAACCCCAGGAATAACCAAACTTCACGTGAACTCCTGTTTTACCTGTTCTTGGCTGACAGGTGTGATGGGGACTTGAATGTATTCATTGCATATAGGAGTGCATATAGGGACAGCAGGCATTTGTCCCCAGCTCAGCTGCCAGGAGATGATAGAAGTTTGTTAAAATCTGGTGGGATAAACGCAATTTAAGGCAGCATTGCCCTTCACTGAGAGACAGGTATGTGGTCCTTGACCGATAGACCCTTTTTTTTTTTTTTTTTTTAATTCCCGCCACCACCTCTTGGGAGGTCAACTTTATTTTTTATTTATGATTTGCAAAATTATGTAATGAAGCCTCTCAGAGGAAAGGGTATAACAAACAAAAGAAAAAAAAAAGAAAAAGATAAATAGTTTTAATTACAAATAGTGAAGTCGCCCCCCTCCCACCCACCCACCCCCCTCCCTTAATCTCCCACAAAGAAAACACCACCCACACCCCAATGTGTTACCCCTACCATGACAGACAGATAGACGGACATACAGACATACAGACGGACTGACAGACAGACAGACCGGATAGGCAGAGAGACAGACAAACCAATCGGGTAGATAGACAGGGAGACGGGTAGACAGACAGATGGATAGACAGAGGAGGTAAGAGTGGACAAATGAGCTGAGTATATTGGGCCAGAAAAAAGTGAAGTACTGAGAGGGTGAAACTATTAATAACATGAATTGTGAATATGTATGCATCAGGTTAGACTATGTTTATAAGTGTGTAATGTGTATGAGAGAGAGAGAGAAAGAAGAGGAGAAAGGGGGAAAAGGGGAGGGGGGTTGGCTAACCGGTTTATTTTGGTTGGATTATAAATTTAGATTATTGATGAATGGTTCCCAGTTGTCTCTGAATTGTGACATTTGATTGTGGCTGGAAGCTGATATTTTTTCTATACTTACAAGATCCCACCAACTCCCTACAAGAAACCATTAAACTCATCAATACATTTTCAAAAATTTCCGACTACTCCGTAAATTGGACAAAATCTATAATTTTACCCTTAGATGGAGATGACTGGAATGCTGCAACTCTAAAATCAACCCTCCCCCTCTCCACTGGAAATATCAGGTATTTAGGTGTCAACATTTCCCCCAAGCTGTCAGAGTTATTCCATCTCAACTTTAGCCCGTTAATAAAAACAATAGAAGATGATCTACAACGATGGATGAACCTGCCACTTTCCATAATTGGAAGAATAGCAACCATTAAAATGTCAATTTTACCAAAAATAAACTATCTATTCACCATGATCCCGACGCAACCCACCACCAACTGGTTCAACTCTCTAGATTCAATAATAACCAAATTCTACTGGAAAAATAAAAAAGCCAGAATCAAATTAGCCACTCTTCAGAGAAATAAAAATCAAGGAGGACTCGATGCACCAAATTTTCATAATTACTACTTGGCCAACCAACTGCTATACATCTATAAATGGATTCACCCCACCCAACAAAATAATTCATGGATTGATATCGAACAAGAAGTATGCAGGGAAATCTCACCATCTGACCTACCATTCCTCAATACAAATATAAAACACCACAACTGCTTTAAAAACACTGTAATTTCTACAACTCTGACAGCTTGGTGGAAAATCAACAAAATCACAAACTCCACTTTGACACCCTGCAAATACACCCCAATTTGGCATAACCCTGACTTCCAGCTCAACAAAACTCCACTGAATTTCACCACTTGGAAACAGAAAGGTATCACACATCTCCACCACATTTTTCAAGAGAACACTTTAATCGCTTTTAAAGAGCTAACCCAGAGATACGGTGTTGGAAGAGACCAATACCTTCAATATCTTCAGCTAAAATCTGTCCTGAAATCCAAAATCAATATAATGCAGAACGATTTGCAGCCACCATTAATCATTACAAAAATAAACAAAATAGCATCTCAGAAGAAAATTCTCTCTAAATTATACAAAATGCTAACACATATCAACTCTACAATACACCTCCCCATTTCAAGATGGGAATTAGACTTGGCCATCTCTCCCAGCGCCGACTTCTGGCAACAAATATGCACCAACATTTTCACAATGACTAACAACACTAACTTACAATTAATTCAATTCAAGGTAATCCACAGAGCACATATTACTCAACACAAGATGTGTAAAATGGGATTAGCAGACACTGACATATGCTCACACTGCACTCTAAACACCCCGGACAATTATCTCCACGCTATTTGGCTATGCCCACCCATCCAACACTTTTGGCACACAGTCACTAAAACGTTATCCCGCAGCATTCCACTATCTCCTTCTCTCTGCCTACTTGGAGACATATCCACAATCAATTTAACAACCCAGAACACCAGGTCCTTGCTCATTGCCCTAACTGTCACCAAGAAAACTATCCTATTACATTGGAAAACAAGAAATACTGCAAATACTATGCAATGGTTGAACCTTCTTTCAGAATACATATCATTAGAAAAAATATCAGCTTCCAGCCACAATCAAATGTCACAATTCAGAGACAACTGGGAACCATTCATCAATAATCTAAATTTATAATCCAACCAAAATAAACCGGTTAGCCAACCCCCCTCCCCTTTTCCCCCTTTCTCCTCTTCTTTCTCTCTCTCTCATACACATTACACACTTATAAACATAGTCTAACCTGATGCATACATATTCACAATTCATGTTATTAATAGTTTCACCCTCTCAGTACTTCACTTTTTTCTGGCCCAATATACTCAGCTCATTTGTCCACTCTTACCTCCTCTGTCTATCCATCTGTCTGTCTACCCGTCTCCCTGTCTATCTACCCGATTGGTTTGTCTGTCTCTCTGCCTATCCGGTCTGTCTGTCTGTCAGTCCGTCTGTATGTCTGTATGTCCGTCTATCTGTCTGTCATGGTAGGGGTAACACATTGGGGTGTGGGTGGTGTTTTCTTTGTGGGAGATTAAGGGAGGGGGGTGGGAGGGGGGCGACTTCACTATTTGTAATTAAAACTATTTATCTTTTTCTTTTTCTTTTCTTTTGTTTGTTATACCCTTTCCTCTGAGAGGCTTCATTACATAATTTTGCAAATCATAAATAAAAAATAAAGTTGACCTCCCAAGAGGGGGGGGTGGTGGCGGGAATTAAAAAAAAAAAAAAAAAAAGGGTCTATCGGTCAAGGACCACATACCTGTCTCTCAGTGAAGGGCAATGCTGCCTTAAATTGCGTTTATCCCACCAGATTTTAACAAACTTCTATCATCTCCTGGCAGCTGAGCTGGGGACAAATGCCTGCTGTCCCTATATGCACTCCTATATGCAATGAATACATTCAAGTCCCCATCACACCTGTCAGCCAAGAACAGGTAAAACAGGAGTTCACGTGAAGTTTGGTTATTCCTGGGGTTCTGCCCCAGCAGAAAACGCTGTTATATATGTGAAACATAAGGGAGCCCACTCCATCAACATCCTGGCGATGCGCAATGCTACGTGTAAGGTTACGCACATATTCGCTTATTATACTGGATCAAGCTATGACTCTGTTTGCCAATAGTTCCTGTAATCTTCCGAGGGGACAATCTTCTGTTAGGGGACAATGGCTATCCAATAAAAACTTTGCTGGTAACACCTATATCATGCCTAATGCACAAATTGACATTCAATCAAAAAGTGAGGACTGCAGAAATGTGCTTCAGATGTCTGGAACATTACAATACAACATGTAGGTAAATGGAATTGTTTTGACTGAAAAAATTTGCAAACTCTGTCCAGTGAAATTGGTATTTTTTGTTTTTCAAATAGATCTTGCCGATCTTAGCACTTGATCTAAGCGCATGGCGTAAAGTGCATTTAGGGCGTGTCCAAATCCACTTTTGCTAGTTTGATGGCATGATTTTTGAGCGCTAAGCACGGCGCAACGTGCAAATGGGCTGAACCTAGCCTCTTCTTTAATTATAGGTGTGTCTTGGACGTGACATGCAATAAACCAATCAAAATGTCATATCCCATTCCCTTTAAAAGTCTTATGGTCTGAGAAGGGACTGGACTCAAATGCACGACTCAGAGACAGAAATCCAAAATCCAGATCATTTATTGCATTAGCAGGGGGGCAGAATGGGAGTGGGAGTTGGCAAGGGGCTGGATGATGGTGGAATCCTGGGCAGATGCAGCAGAGGAAGAATGGGATGCGGGAAACGGGCTGCGTGAATGGACAGCTGCAGGCTAGCGGACATGCAAAGCAGAACAAGGCATTAATGATAGCAAGCAGAACAAAACAGGCAGCGTAATACGCTGGGCTAGGCAGACTTGAGGCAGCAAAAGCCAGGCAAGACAAGGCTAGAATTCCAAACACGAAGCGAGACAAGACAAGAGTTAATTCAACAACGAGACTAAACAACATTTAGCGAACTCGGCCACAACAACACTTAACGAACTGGCACAAGACAACGAAAACCCGAGGAATATATAGGAGCGTCAATTAGCCAATAAATGCGTGTAGCGTGAGAATGTATGCGAGAGTGATTAACAGAGAAGAGAGCGCGAGGAATGCAAGCGGGGAACGGAATGTGACAGGCGGAGGAAATGCGAGCGGGAACTAGTGACAACAAAGAGGGAAACCATGCCTAGCACGAGGAGAAATATGAAAACAAGACACGAAACGCGAGAACAGGGTAAAACACAACGGGGACGGGAAAGGAGAGTGTCACAAAAAGCCTGCTTTTCCACCTTGGCGGATTGCTTATATAATGGCGAAACAGACATGCTCATGCGTATTTAGTGCGATCAAGGAATAGGCTATATGGATCAATATTATTATGATCAATATTATTCGGACTAACCATTATGAGTTCCCGGTAATTCCCGACAATGCTGTTATTTTACAAAATATATTCGGTTAAATTTCGTTAAAAGCACCTGCAACAGCTGAGAATAAGCTATCAATGGCTTCCGTCTCACCTTAGAAAACGCCAAATTAGCCTGCTTTTTTAACAAATTTTGTTTGATTATGCAATGAAACATTGTCAAACATCAGTTCCATGAGGATGTTCTCATGGAGTTCTTAAAGTTCAAGCTTCATCCGAAGTTCATTACCTGCATTCTAATATTGATTAATAACATAAATACCATTATTTTGCATTAACAATGACACTAAATACAATAGAGCTGTCAGGCTGGCAACCCATACATTTACGCATATTTTCCCTTGTTTTATAATTTCCTGCTTTTGGAAATGTGACCAACCTGTTTTACTGGTAGCGTAATGCTTTAAAACAATCCACTTTCCCAGGAAGACCGTGAAAAGTGTGATTTACAGCAGGGGAAACAGATATGCTCCTGCAGAGAATGGCATTAAAATTAACTGTGTAACATGCTGCAAATTTGTTTTCGTTTCTAATTAGACGCTTAGTTCTCTTTAAAATCGTTTTGTTCAGTTATGGAACAATAATAAGCTGAGACTATGGAAACCTTGTCACTGTAATTTAAAAAAAATATGAAGGACGTAGAATAAGGTTCAATTTCAGTTAACATGGTGACATTTACATTACATTACATTATTCATTTAGCAGACGCTTTTATCCAAAGCGACGTACAGTAAGTGCATACAGAGACATCATCAAGATCACTACAGAACAGACAAAGCACATCCTTCCCATAATGTAGCAGCTATCCCTAGCAATGAACGTCGACTGTAGTTCACAGTAAGCTGTGGGCAAATCAGCAACACCACACTTCCATGTCAGTTTTTTAACCATAGGCTATCGAAGAAAACGTATGAATGGTTTTTCAGTCAAAACCATTCTATTTACTTACAGGCTGTATGCTGTAGGCCTAGAGAGCTGTGTTATAATGACATCTGAAGCGCATTTTCAGAACTCAAATGTCCGTCTATTGCAGTGCGCGTGTTTTCCATTGAATGACAATTTGCGCAATTCTGGTCATATTTAACACCAGCAGAACAGACACACTGCACTACCTGGTCATATTTAACACCAGCAGAACAGACACACTGCACTACCTGGTGTCATGGTTTTGACCCTGTTTCCCCTTGCGGTCGTTCTCTTTGGTGGCCACGCGAGGGCGCTGCCCTTTTGGTAGATGCTTGCTCCGCCCTGCTGAGTTGTCTGATCTTTTGTTAAGCGTTTACACCTGTTGCTTGTCTCCTGGAGAGGGGTATATAAGCCTACCGTTTTCTACGTTCGGGGCTTCGACATTAATTGTTAATTGTTTTGTATTGTGGTGTATGTTTGGTTGTGAGTGCTCGTACCATTTTGGCTACTCGCCCATTTTTAACGTCTCTTGGTTAGATAGGGCTTATTTCTTGCTGGCTTACTAGTGGATTATCTCGTAGAGGTTTGGGACTGTAAAGTCTCTGCTCTAGTTTCGCCTGTGTGCGTTTTCCTCCGTGTATGGAGATTTGGGCGATGGTCGGAACTGTGTTCTGTTCGCCTCTCAGTGCATGTGGTCTCATAGGAGATCTGGCGTTTCGCTTCGGCTGGGTTGCTTAGCTTGTCGAAGTGTAGAGTAACTGTTCTTTGTTCCTTTTCGCCGGTTAATGGTTTTCTTATAGAGAGACCTGGCGTGTTAGCTTCTACTGATTTCCTGGTTACGGTAAGCCAGTTAGTAGCTTGGTACTGTTTTTCCCTGTTGTCTCCTTCTCGTGGACTACGTTCCCCTTTGTTGTGACTCAGGGTTTTTATTTATATTGAGGCTGTCGTGCTATTTGCGTAGGTCTTTGTTACAACAGTCCTGTTCGCCTTTTTGCCTGCGAGACGATTGTTGTGAACTGTTCTGTTTCGTTCTCCGGGTGTGTTGTCTCCTTGTGTGGAGCTTGGGCGATGCTGTGGACGTGTTTATGTCTGACTGCGTGTTTTTAATAATAGCCTCGGAACGTTAGCTCTGTTCCATTTCGCCTCGTTTTCATTTATTCCTTTACTGAGAGGCTAGGGCGGTTGTTCCAATCTAAGTTTGCGTGAGTCTTTTGGATAGTAGTTATGGGACGACGGTGCTCCGTTCGGCTCACCTGTAAAATGTTTCTCCTTCCTGGGAGATCGGGTGTTTACCGCTTTGCTTTCTGCATTTGACTGCTACTTATTAAACTAGCCATGGAACGTTAAATCTCGGTTCCATTTTCGCCTCGTTTAATTTATTCGTTTGTTGAGAGGCTAGGGCGGTTGTTCCATTTTAGCTTGCGTTAGTCCGTGCATAGTAAAGTTATGGGACGACGGTGCTCCGTTCGGCTCACCTGTAAAATGTTTCTCTCTCCTGGGAGATCGGGTGTTTACCCTCTTTGTGTTCTGCATTGGACTGCGAGCCTATTTATCCCGCCATGGAACGTTAAATCTCTGTTCCTGTGCGCCTCATTATATTCCTCATCATAGAGAGGCAGGGTGTTTATTTTCTATAAGTCTCGCTTTGGTCTAGCCGGTAAATTTCCGGTACTGCCTGTCCTGTTCGTTCCTTTCGGTGCCTTTCTCCTTGCATGGAGTTTTGACGATTTTGTACGGAACTACTGTTCTGGTTCGTTTTTTAGGTGCATGTCTTCCATTAGGGAAGCTTGGGCGATGCTGTGGACACGGTTGTGTTTGACCGCGAGTTTGAGAGTAGCCTGGGAACGTTGGATCTGTTCCTGTCGCCCCCTCTCTTACCATCGTATTATTTTGCTGTGTTTGTTTGTTGTGTTATGTTTGTTTGTACGCTACTCGCCCGTTCTTATTTTGTCTCGTTGCCGAGACAGGGCGCTTATCATTTCTGGCTGTTTTGATCCCTGTCTTTACGCTCTATTTGGCGTTTGACAGTTAGCCATTAGTAGCGTCTGTAGTGGTGTTTGTGTTCCTTGTCTTGTCTCCTCCCTTATCTGCGGTTATCCCGCCTTAGTGGCCTAAGGGCTTATTGAATCCCCTTGCTGCGTTTGGCTCCTCCCACCTCACGTCACGCACCCCATTACAGAATGTCGAAGCCATTACCGGGGCCAGCGGCTTTTTTAGGGGAATTCTTTTTTATTAAGAGGGGTTTTAATGGTTACTGTTTGTGGTTGTGTCTTGGTTTTATTGTTTAGTACCTGGGTGTTTTTTATTTTCCAGCTACCCTGGTAGGTAGGCGCCGAGTGGGCCAGTTACCTTATTTGGTTTCCCTGCGGCCCTCTACTTTGTTATTTTGCCTTTTTTATTTTCTAGGTAATCCTGGGTGGGGATTTTATCCCTGTCAGGGGCACGCATTCAAGGGCTTTGGTCTCGGTTTGTAGGCCATTGCCCTTGAGTTCAAGCGTTTAAAGTCGCCTCTTGCCCGGCACGCCTTAAGAAGACAGTGAGGCATAGTTAAGTTTTGGGTAGGCAGCGAGGAACCAGGGTGCTTAGGATTTTTTCTAGGATACTTTTAGCCAGGCACTTATTTGTTCCACACCCCCCTCACCCTTAGTCCCACCCTCCCTTCCCTTCCAAAAAAAAAAAAAAAAAAAAAAAAAAAAAGATAAAATAAAATATATTTGTATGTGTTTTGTCGGGTATTTCTCTCCAGGAACGTCCGCATGGTTTTTATTTCTGGGGTCGCCTGGGTCGCCCCTTAGAGGGGGGGTCCTGTCATGGTTTTGACCCTGTTTCCCCTTGCGGTCGTTCTCTTTGGTGGCCACGCGAGGGCGCTGCCCTTTTGGTAGATGCTTGCTCCGCCCTGCTGAGTTGTCTGATCTTTTGTTAAGCGTTTACACCTGTTGCTTGTCTCCTGGAGAGGGGTATATAAGCCTACCGTTTTCTACGTTCGGGGCTTCGACATTAATTGTTAATTGTTTTGTATTGTGGTGT
>JAINUF010000025.1:7860736-7900736 GCA_029718625.1 Synaphobranchus kaupii
TCAAACCATCACCCTGCTACCAGATATGCAGTAGATATGGATCAATCACTTTAAGGGTTGTTTCTCCTGACAAAGTTTCCTATTGAACTCTATGGAAAAATTAATCAGGAGAAGAAACCCTTCAAGTTATCCATCCATATCAACTGCATATCTGGCAGCAGAGTGATGGTTTAAGGCTTGTTTGATAGGTCAGACCCTTGATGACTTACAGCCATTTAGCCAGCCATGTGTTCCATACTGTACCAGTGTGATTTACAGCTGAATCTAGTCTCACCCTCCAATTACCCTAGAGATCCATTCAAATGCAGAGAGGTTATAGCATCGCTTGCAGGAGTATCAGAAAATAAGATATCAAGAGTCTTTTGATATTGTTGGGTCACTGACATCAGGAAGTCATGGCATGCAAAGGATATGCAACCAAATATTTTAAATTATTACTTTATTCTATTTACTTTATTCCCCGAAAATGGGGGGGACTATGTACAAAAGGTTCTATAATTTCTAAACGGTTCATCCGATATGGATGATAATACCCTCAAATTAAAACTGACAGTCTGCCCTTCAGCCTCAATGTCATTATATCCTTTCAAATTCAAAGTGCTAGAGTACAGAACCAAAATAACAAAAAATGTGTCACTGTCCAATTAATTATGGTGCTCACTGTATGTGCCTCCATGCCTGCTCTCTTTAGATCACTGTGATAGCATGCATGCTCCTGTAGATCACTGTAATAGCATGCATGCTCCTGTAGATCACTGTAATAGCATGCATGCTCCTGTAGATCACTGTGATAGCATGCATGCTCCTGTAGATCACTGTAATAGCATGCATGCTCCTGTAGATCACTGTAATAGCATGCATGCTCCTGTAGATCACTGTGATAGCATGCATGCTCCTGTAGATCACTGTAATAGCATGCATGCTCCTGTAGACCACTGTAATAGCATGCATGCTCCTGTAGATCACTGTAATAGCATGCATGCTCCTGTAGATCACTGTGATAGCATGCATGCTCCTGTAGATCACTGTGATAACATGCATGCTCCTGTAAATCACTGTGATAGCATGCATGCTCCTGTAGATCACTGTGATAGCATGCATGCTCCTGTAGATCACTGTAATAGCATGCATGCTCCTGTAGACCACTGTAATAGCATGCATGCTCCTGTAGATCACTGTAATAGCATGCATGCTCCTGTAGATCACTGTGATAGCATGCATGCTCCTGTAGATCACTGTGATAACATGCATGCTCCTGTAAATCACTGTGATAGCATGCATGCTCCTGTAGATCACTGTGATAGCATGCATGCTCCTGTAGATCACTGTGATAGCATGCATGCTCCTGTAGATCACTGTGATAACATGCATGCTCCTGTAGATCACTGTGATAGCATGCATGCTCCTGTAGATCATTGTGATAGCATGCATGCTCCTGTAGATCACTGTGATAACATGCATGCTCCTGTAAATCACTGTGATAGCATGCATGCTCCTGTAGATCACTGTGATAGAATGCATGCTCCTGTAGATCACTGTGGTAGCATGCATGCTCCTGTAGATCACCGTGGTAGCATGCATGCTCCTGTAGATCACTGTGATAGCATGCATGCTCCTGTAGATCATTGTGATAGCATGCGTGCTAAGTTCAACCGTGACTCACTAGTGCTGTGTGTCTGTGCTGATATGATTCACATTTTGAGTTACGCAGGGTCCTATTGCTTTTATCTCAAAAGTGTGATTACATTTAATTTGTACATTCTGATTCTGTGTTGTGCTTTGAAGCGCTCTGTGGCAGGTTTTTCCAGTCCTGTTATACCTTAGGTGGCCCTAATACCTGTGTGATGCTTCGGCGTCCAATAAGGGCAAATAATTTGCTCCCACTCGTGATTGCGATTGTTGTGACTGCGGTTGCAACATTAGTTACAATCACAATCAGATGTGACAGGAAAACTGCACTTGTAATAGAACTACAACAGCAGCTGTTGTAACAGTGTGTACACACATTAATTACCCTGTACCTGTGGCTGTAGTTACAATGTAACAGGACAGATTATTAGGGCCACTTTAAAGTAACAACTTTAGTTTCTAAGCTGCTGCTGTATCGAATGGGAGAAATACAGAGAGACGATTCCTGACCAGGGAAAGATAAATAAATAATAAACATATATATAAATAATATACATATATTCGGCCAGGTTTTCATGTTAAAAGCCTGAAAGGATCCTCTGTGGCCACAGAGCGCTTTACAGAAAGATAAATACTGAATGATTTCTTTAAAGCTATAGTACCGCCACTGGCTGGTTGCATTTTAAGAGAAGAGTGGGTTTGGTTGTGAGGCATAGCTCAGGCACGGCGGCCATATTGACCCTGAAGGGGAGGAGACCTCTGACCTCTGATATCTGTGCTGTGATTGGCTCTGCAGAGTCTATCGGGAGGCCCAGGGAAGACGGGCCGAAGTTTCTGATTGGTTCTCTGTACAGGTGATGTCATCAAATGGTTCAACACTTGCAGCATCACTGGCAGACGGGAGGTGGCACTAGTTTTATAACAAACGGAAAAATTACTCAAATCATCTCAAAGAAGGAAATAAAGAACCAGAACAACACAAAGCAAAGAGGGGAGAAATCTGCTGTACTATAATCTAAACCTGGCTTTTGAACCTATCAATCCTTCCAGAGCCCAGTAAGTTTGTGTAGAGTTTTAGAGTTTAGGCCGTACATGTCTTTGTTTCTGTCACCTTCACCTTTATCACTAATTTTCTTTCTTCCTGTTTAGATCTTTAATTAGCAATATGGGAAATTTTCAGATGTTAAGTTTTATTTATTGTGTATCTTTTTCTCTGATAGAAGTAAGTATACGTTAAAGGTTTTAATGTTTTATTTTATTTGGAGCTTTTTATGTTTATTGATTTACCTTTGGTACTGGTCCTTAAACAAGTAGCTGTTCAGGTGTTTTGTTGCGCACACAGGAAAACTGATACAAACTGGCAAGGCTTGAAAAAGAAAAGGGTGTATTTTAGAAAAAAAAGAGGGTAACTGGTCTTCGCAAATCAATTCTTGTTTCTTATTATATATTTTACCATAATTACCTATTTTGGGCCGGACTACAGTATCTTCAGTCCTTTTATTTTCTTTTTTTGTAGAGGGGAAACCTTTTCGTTCTTCTTCTTTTGAACTTGTGGCTTCAAAAAAAAATCTATAAATATTCCAGTTATTGCATATAACCGATTCAGAAAGCGATACTATATTTTTGTGTCTAAAAAAAAAAAGAAAAAAGAAAAAAAAGACTGTACTGTGCTGGAGAGCAGACTGAAAAATGATTGGCTGTGCTGGAGAGCAGACTGAATAACGATTGGCTGTCGATGCACTGAACAGTAACGAGACCCATTTGTAGCACAATAGCCGTGATATTTGCCCCACAGAGGGCAAAAACCTGCAAGAACACTGTTAGCTCTGTAAATACTGTAGGCTAAGTAACGGGAGTAGTGGCATACCAGCATATTCAATAGACTGCGATTTCAGATGTGCACAGCTTCAAATAAGAATAAAAAAAAACTTAAGTTAAACTTATGCTGAGTTAAGCTTAAGTTGCTCCACACTGTATTTCAGACAGTAGAACTGCTGACCTGCAGTGTCCCTCACTGCTGTTACTCAAATCAATAATGTAAAAAGAAAAGGAAAAAAAAAAAAAATCCAAAGCACACTTGCTTTTTATGGGTTTTGAAATAGAACACTGAAACCTGTCACGTCATTTCACACAGCTCTGTGCATACTAATATGCATACTAATATGACTTTTATACTCCAGCCAGAAAAACAAACACAATTATTTTCTTTTTTTTCTTGGTTTTTATTTTTATTTTTTTCTTACAACATGCCCAAATTCAGAGCGTTAAAGGCAATATGTGAAATTCTGTTTCTCTTGGTGGGTTTGGAGTTTCTTTTTTGTCGTTTTATTCATTTGGAAAGCAAACATTACCTCAGTCCTGTGAGATGTTACATTAGAAGCATTGACAGATTAATTTATTTTAGCCATAGAGAGAGTAAAATTATGAAATAGTTATCATAAGCAAATAAAGGAAATCATTGCACTGTGACTAGTAGAAAAGAACTGACCATTTCCAATTTGCACACATGGCTATTTTGAATGGTCTATTTTGGGTGTATGAAGGAATATCTTTAATGTTGCTTCTATTTCAGTACAAGCAAATAACAAGCAACAAAATACTTCACCTTTGTTTGTAGCAAAGAAAGTCAGTTTCTTATGTCGACATCTGGGGCATTTATTGTATGAGTGTAATATGGCAACTCTTAGTATTTCAAAAACTATATAAGAATTAGCGTAATGTTGGTATTTTAGGAACAGCCAATAGAGGACACTGAATACACAGCTGCTGTGCTTTTTACCTGTGCATGCTGGGACTGGATTAGCTCCTAAACAAATGCCATTTCAGATGCTTTAAAACCTGCAGGATTATCTTTAAAGATAATGGATTGTTTGATGTATATTCTGAGGTTTTGTTTTGTTTTTTTTGTTGTTGGGGTTTTTGCTTGTTTTATCTGCTGCAGATATTATATATTTTCTTATTATATATTTTATTCTGTTTGTATTTTATTCTGTTCAGAACAACCAGGTGAAGTAAAATGCTGGATGCTTTTTAAATAAATAAAATAAAATATTTAAACAAATAATCATCAAGTAATAATCTAAACAAATGACACTAAAAGAAAACGATGTTCACTGTTCAAATTGAAAAAGGAAAAAAGTAGCTAAAAAAAAAAAGTACAAAATATATGTTCCCTTGATGGATTTCAATTTTGAACCAGGGGATTTTTATTGACATTTTTGTGGTTGTTAATAATATTGATACCTATAACAATAATATTATGTACTGTACCATCAATCTCTCTCCATTCCCTGCCTCATACAATAACATTTTGTTGATCATCAATGTATTTCAGTAGTGTGTATTAATCGCAAATTACCTTGTAACTGAGTGCTGTCTTATGCTGGTGTAGTGATCTATACTCCTTTGTTTCTCTCTCTCTCTCTCTCTCTTTCTCTCTCTCTCTCTCTCTCTATTTATCTATCTCCTAGTAATTAGTAGTAGATGTTTTGTAATAAACACTAAGAAGTAGACGTAGTTAATAGCACATTTAGGACCAGTAAGGATAGGACTTTCTCTTATTATTAAGTGAAAAAATGGACAAATTTTTTTTATAGCAATTTGATAATTTTTCCTTTCTTTTTTATTAGTTTTGCTGCACATGGTTTCATGTTTTCAGCACCAAAGCTCTCACAGAAGACATACAGAAAAACAAATAGCTGTAAGACAGAATCTTTAACAAGGCATTAATTGGATTCCCACCCTTGAATGTTTAAAAAGGGGGTGTGCCATACTACCTTAAATGCTAATGCTAGATATGCAAAACTTTTATTTTTAATTATTTTTTTAAAGAGGGACACAAGCTATAATTATGAAAAAGATGATTTTATTACATGAAAGAAAAATATTTTTTTAAGAAGTTATAACAGATTAATAATAATATTAATCACCATAATAATAGTAATAATAATAATAATAATAATAGATATTAATAATAACTGTATTATATGTTTTGATGTTTGTACTCTTAAAATATCTCAGTGGCTCATGGCACTATTTTGGATACCAATGTTTTTTTGTTTTGTTTTTTTATGTGTCTGCCTAGATTCACAAGTAATTTAATTTCCACTCATCAAAAACATTTGAAGATTTTGTGAATATTTAAAAAAATGTTTTACACTCTTGAACTCAGTGAACCAGCTCTTTATCTTAATCAATACCAGGGTGTTACTCAAAGGGTTAGTTCTGGTGCTCGTTTCTGTTTTTTGTGTCCCTCACCAGATCAATTGTGCTTTATGCAGCGTATGTAGCAAGGAACTGGAGTGCCAATAAAATGCCCTCCGTTCCCCAGAGCGCAGAAATGCCTTTGATCCTGCAGGGGGCGCCATAGATGGCGAATTCCTATTATGCCTTTGATTTATCATCATTCCTAAGAAGCGCTGTAGACAGAGGCCTTGAGTGGAGGCTTGCTGATGAATTTGACGCTTAAGACAGGATTTAAGAGTAAGTTTTTACTGGTGGGTTTTAGAGTAAGTTGCATCAGAGTCTTACGGTGAATTTGAATTTAAACAGCCCTTGCTGGAAAGCTGTGCTGGACTTTTTAATTGCTTTTACCGCAGTAATTTCTCAGTTTATAGCTTGGCGTTTGGATATTAATCTGTGAGACAGAGGTCTATTGAGAAAGAGAAATAGTCATTGTTTGTCTTCATTTATTTTTGTGGAGTCATTTTTAAGTAACAGTGATCATGTTTTTCTTGCATTGTAACAATGAGGAGGTACGATATGGTTTCTCATTGGCGTGACTGCGTGGCCTTTCCAAACGCCCTGTCCATCCCTCAGCTCTTCCATAGCGCCCTGGATAGGGAAGGTAGCATTTAAACTTAATGAAGTTATACTTAACTTTAGGTACTTTGTAAGAGGATAATCATTTGTGAGGGTTTTTGTACAATTTCACTGCAGAGCACCACATCTATAGCTGTGGCCCTCCAGGACTGGAGTTAAACCTGTAGACACTGTGGCCCTCCAGGACTGGAGTTAAACCTGCAGACACTGTGGCCCTCCAGGACTGGAGTTAAGCCTGCAGACACTGTGGCCCTCCAGGACTGGAGTTAAACCTGCAGACACTGCGGCCCTCCAGGACTGGAGTTAAACCTGCAGACACTGCGGCCCTCCAGGACTGGAGTTAAACCTGCAGACACTGTGGCCCTCCAGGACTGGAGTTAAACCTGCAGACACTGCGGCCCTCCAGGACTGGAGTTAAACCTGCAGACACTGCAGCCCTCCAGGACTGGAGTTAAACCTGCAGACACTGCGGCCCTCCAGGACTGGAGTTAAACCTGCAGACACTGCGGCCCTCCAGGACTGGAGTTAAACCTGCAGACACTGTGGTCCTCCAGGACTGGAGTTAAACCTGCAGACACTGTGGCCCTCCAGGACTGGAGTTAAACCTGCAGACACTGCGGCCCTCCAGGACTGGAGTTAAACCTGCAGACACTGCGGCCCTCCAGGACTGGAGTTAAACCTGCAGACACTGTGGCCCTCCAGGACTGGAGTTAAACCTGCAGACACTGCGGTCCTCCAGGACTGGAGTTAAACCTGCAGACACTGTGGCCCTCCAGGACTGGAGTTTGAGATCCTGCATTATGGAGATCATGAACACTTGCTATTAACTGGTTGAATACAGTGATTTTGTGAAAGCCCTATAATTGTGTCAATGAAGATATGGAGGGTGTTTATTCTCTGTGTATTTGTACTGTGTGTGATGAACCTCTTATTGTCAGACACTGAATTTCCCAGAAAGGCTTGGTTGGTTGTTAGTCTTCTGTGAGTAGGCCAGTTGTATAGTAGCCCAGTTGTATACTAGCAGTTAAAATTCAGTTTGTTGTCTTTGTAAATCTTCCATACAAAGTTTGATATTGATTAATCTAAAGGCTGGTGATCCCTTCAAGTAGTCCAAATGTTATATATTTCAGTTTCATTAAATATTTTATTAATTTGATCCTGTAGCTTGGACTTTAAGGTAGCATGGCTCTGTTGCTGTAATGTTATTTTTCCATTGTACAGCGGTTTACAGCTGATGAATGTTACACATCTCGCTAGACTAGTTAATTCATTTGGAATTGTTGGTTTAAATAAAAATTTTTAAAAAAGAAAAAAAAAAGGACCTGGAAGGTGTGGGGCGAAATTGGGAGTGTCCCGTAACCGTCGAGGCAAGTGATAGGAAATGGCCATGTCTCCTCATCACACATATATGTACACACGCATATACACATACACACGTATATAATCTTTATATGTGTGCATGTATGCGTGTGTGTTGGCTAAAATATATTCTTGTTTAGACCATGTAAAATCCCCCTTCTGTCCTAACACTAATGCCCATAAACAGCGGATTGAAAATGTCCAGTGATGTTATAAGAAGGCCTAACGTCTGTGATGATGCCGTATGGCTCATATTGTACATGGCGTACAGCTGCTGGGATTGCTTTAACATTCGCTACGTTTCCGTTATTAGAAAGCTGCAGCAGAATGTATCCTGGAGCGCTACTTAGCACCAAACTCACGCTCGTACGCCCACAATTAACAAAAAAAAGCTTTTTCCAGAGGTGAAGTGGCAAGCCCCATAGTTTCCTGTCAGTAATGTCTTCACCTTCATTGTGGGGGATGGAGGCGGGTTGGGTCAGAATCAATCAAGGCCAAGACTTGCACTGCCACCTCGGCCTAACGTGGCTCTGACGCTAACGTGGCTCTGACGCTAACGTGGCTCTGACGCTAACGTGGCTCTGACGCTAACGTGGCTCTGACGCTAACGTGGCTCTGACGCTAACGTGGCTCTGACGCTAACGTGGCTCTGACGCTAACGTGGCTCTGACGCTAACGTGGCTTAGCTAACACCCTGTTCACTGCTATTCCTTTTTAGAGAATATTACCATTTGCGCTTACATGTAGGCCAGTTAAAGTCATCTTTTTAGAGAATATTACCATTTGCGTGTGCATGTAGGCTGGTTAAAGTAATCTTTTTAGAGAATATTACCATTTGCGTGTGCATGTAGGCCGGTTAAAGTAATCTTTTTAGAGAATATTACCATTTGCGTGTGCATGTAGGCCGGTTAAAGTCATCCTTTTAGAGAATATTACCATCTGCTCGTGCATGTAGGCCGGTTAAAGTCATCCTTTTAGAGAATATTACCATTTGCGCTTACATGTAGGCCAGTTAAAGTCATCTTTTAGTTTTATGAGCAATGATGCTCATTTTCGTCCGGCACGTGAATCTATATTTTCTTTATTTTCAAGTTGCGTGAACGAATGCTAATGGAAACGTAGCATCTAAGTGAGTGTTTATCCAGGACTTTAAAGCTTTGTAGGAATTGGGTGTGCCTGGAGGAAGGGGTATAAACGAACGTGATTCTCAAGGTTATCTTGCCCATTCTTAACACTTGCCCATTTTTTAATGTTATTACGGCGAGCACTGACTGAACGGACTGACTTGTGGAAGCATCATTCAGGTCTTATTGTAGGGCTGCTCAAGCCCTGTAAAATAAAATAAACAAGTGGATGGGGGTCTCTCACATCTCAGATGTGGAAAGTATAATTTTATATTTGTATTTTCAAATAATAAAAAAATGTTTGTGAAAGGTTTCCATCCTCTACTGTGGTCCAGAAATCGATGTGTTTGTCTGGAAAAAAAAATAAAATAAACCGTTTTCAACTGTTTCTGATCGTTTCTTTCCCCATGTGAGATAAATGGTAAGTATTAATAATTTTACTATCTATAATTACAGAAAATATTCTCATAACGATGCAAAAATGCGCTCTCATACAAACCGTGCCTCCAAAAAATATTCACCCCCTGCCCCCTTGAACTATTAGACTTTTAGTCCTGTTACACCTTTTATGCATTGAAATAAATTTTTCCCTGCACCAACACAATTTCAATGCGTTTTGTTTGTTTTGTTTTTCATATTTAGGAGAGCCACACGAGGTCCCCTGCACCCCACATATCGCCAATTTCAACACATTTATGATGAATATTTTTTATTCTAATTTAACTTAAAAGTTGCTCAGTTTGGTATGACAGCCTGTTATGTGGAGTGTTTGCAGTTGTGGTATAATGTTTTCCATTGTGGTCCAATGGACTTAATGCTCTTAGGAAGGTTCAAAGCTTAGACAGTCTTATGCCCAAAAATCTCCAATTTTCAGTTCCTAACAAGTTCATCTTGAAGTTCCACTGGCAGTGTCCTGGTCGTCATGGCGGTGTCGTGATCGTCATGGCAATGTCCTGGTCTGATCAGCTGTTTCTGTTGTGACTTCACAAAGCTGGTGATATATTCTGAGTACAGGTGGGCTCAGAATCAACCCTTTCAATGAATACTTGTCAATTATGTAATTCTCCGGTTTTTATACTTAATATAATTCTGAAGATAAGCGTGTATTCTGGGGCCTCGTTTATAAAATTCAACAATAATGAAAACTATCTTAAAGAATGTCTTAATGCAGAAAACCGTGACTAACGTAAGCAACATTTTCGGTCTCCATTTATTCTATAAATGAAGTGTAAGCATGATTTGGGAAATTATTTTAAGATTAAAATTAAATCCATGAACACTTTTATAAAATAAATGAGGCCTCGGATCTGATTCTTCGTCTTCTTCTCTGTCTTAATCATGTGAAAGATAAATTGGCAGTTAACACCTTAACTAGCTATGGTCCGTATTCATGCCGGAAGTGGTTTAGTATAATTGCATTCTTTGAGTTTTTTTTTTTTTACATATTATTTTCAATAATCTGGTCACACAATATACCGGTTGAAAGTGTTAAAACTCATGATTCTCTCTCTATAAACTATTTTAAGATCCCAATGTCATAGCGACAACGGTTCCTTATTTTTTAACATCACACAAAACAGTCTCAATCAAAACGATGACGTTCTACGTCTTCCACAGAAATCCACATAAATAACGGTGGTCAGTATCCTTTTCCCGCCAAAAATAAATAACATGTATTAAGCTAGAAAAAAACCTTTCACTTCCACTATGTTTAAGCTTGTTACAAAACAGGCCAGGATTATGCCTGTAGTCAGAGGTGCAAGAACAGTAATCATTGGGCTTGTGTTCAAAAGGTGGTGCTAGAGAATGGGTTAGCATTAGCATAACACCATAAAGCAACACTAAACATGTTTTAAAATCTTTGCACTAACTACGTTAAAAGTAATAGGCTAGCAGTGAGATCACTGGAAGTTAAAATAAAAATAAAAAGTGCTTGCCTACCTTAAAAAGGGGTGAACATCTGTTTTCTCAATGTATTTGAGCGGATGAATTTCTTTATCCTTATAATAATGTTTAAATGTAAAAATAAATGATGAAACTGAAACTTTGAATTCAGAGATTTTCTTGAAATTCCCCACAAATATGCTTCCTGCGCAGTAAGGATATTTGATGTATATTTATGCAATTTTTGGCCCGATAGATCCTTTAAAATCTCAAAACATCGTACGAGCGTTATCTCGGTTTTATAATCCTTGAAGGATGTTCTGAATTGAACACCATATGAGCAGAATATTGCAGTGAGAAAACACATTTAAACCTTGACAAGCAAACAGAGACAACATCCACTTCCCTTCCTCAGGCATACAACACACACACACACACACACACACACACACACACACACACACCTGCTTGCTTATGTGCATACCCATAAAATGCACAAAGTGAGCTGCTGCAAGCCAACATCATTGTCAGAACTTAATCAGCTGCCGTTTTTACCTGGAATGAAAAATGCACTGCGGTGTGTCAGCAAAAATTAATGTCATTTTTGAGTCCCTGTTGAGAGAAATTGCCTCAGAAGAATGAAGGTATGACAGCTATTATAAATGTGCAGAAATCCATCTACTGCTTCCTCCTTGTCTCTCGGACGAGAGGACTGCTCTTAATACACGTCCCTGTATCACTGCCACACACGCGCTGGATTGACACATTTAATAAAAAGCCGATGTTTATTGTGTCCTAAACCCTCACAATAAAACATTGCATTTTTTACACATTGTCATAGGAGCAAATCAAATGAACTTCACTTGGATCTGCACATACTGTATGTAGCAATAAACAGGTGAAATAAATCCACACCCACTGTGTTTATACCAGGTTGTTCTAGGCCAACCTTCTGACATGAATCATATCACTAGTTTATTATGTTCATCTAAATAAATTAACTATTAACTATTTTACGCCTAAAATATTTTTGTTCACTTTCATGTATTGCTTTTTATTAAATTTTTTTCATGTTCAATACTGGACTTCCATATTCACATTGTTTTGAAAGTGCACATATAGACCATTGGGACAAATGTTCCATCCATACATTTAATCACAAAAAATATTGCTGGCTAAAATATTACATTTTCTTAATAATAATACAATTATTTTCTGGTTGATTCCAGTTCCTAGAAGTGCAGGTGATAGGTGGTATCATCAGAACCACTCACTAAGTGCAGGTGATAGGTGGTATCATCAGAACCACTCACTAAGTGCAGGTGATAGGTGGTATCATCAGAACCACTCACTAAGTGCAGGTGATAGGTGGTATCATCAGAACCACTCACTAAGTGCAGGTGATAGGTGGTATCATCAGAACCACTCACTAAGTGCAGGTGATAGGTGGTATCATCAGAACCACTCACTAATTTGGATTTAACACACCCAACAACAACATGAGAAGGGCCTTCAACTAACAGCACGGCACATACTGGATGTGTTTATTGGCTCAGTGTCAAAAAGTATTGTGCTGGTACTCACTCACTCACTCACTCACTCACTCACTCACTCACTCACTCACTCACACACACACACACACACACACACTCACTCACTCACTCACACACACACACACACACACACACACACACACACACACACACACACACACTCACTCACACTAGGCTTTTAGACTGACATTTGTTAGTTTAAATTCTCCCCTATCTATACCCTTTAAATCAAGATTTTTCATCATTGGGTCCAGATTACTAAATCTGCACTGAAGTGTTGTCAGATGTGATAGGAAATAGATTTTAGAAAGGAGGGGTGCACAGTAATATTATGGTTGCATTGTTACCAGCAGATAAAAGCTTTAGATGATTATTGTTACCAACCTGATGCTAGAGGATTTTGGTCGACACAAGATGTGCCCGAGAGGTGATTATCAACGCTGCTGACTCTGTCATTTAAAGGGTAAGTTCGCTATTTTGGACCTTGGACCCTATTTGCGGTCCGTCTTCCATGAACCTGACCCATGAAGTCCATTTTTTCGCTGATCGGTCCAGTATTGAGTTCGGTACAGATTTCCTGTAGGCTCTCACTGGGCTACAATGGAAGTGAACGGGGCAATCAGAAATGTTCGATAAATGTGCTTTCATGTACAATAAAGGTTGTTGTGTATTGTTACCGGTCTCAGTATGCTCTCCTGTGAAATGTATTTAAATCCGAACATTTTTACGTGCTTGGCATGGCTTGGAAGTAAGCATTTCTCTGTTGCTTGTTTGCGCTGCACTCGCGGAGTACTATGTGTCGGGGGTAGGGGAGCGGGAAGGTGTGCCGGCCGTTTACGAAACTATCTAGCTGAGCAGTCTGCGTTTGTTTACCTGCAGCAACGTAGGCTACAATTTCCACAAAAAAACTTGGATGATGGATGACTATAATGATTACGAAGACGAAGAATTCGATTTTGACTTTGACGTTACTGGCTACAGATTTGAGCCAGAATACACGGACACGGAACTACAAGAGATGGATGATAAGAGAGCAAGAGAAGAGAGAGAGGCTGAAGTTGCGCAGGTAATGTTATCCGAAGTCGCTGCCGAGGCTAGACCAAGAATTTCGGGGGACTTTTGGTGTTCTTGCAAGAGGTGCAAGCAGATGCCCAGAGAGGAGGAAAGTTTGTTGTAGGGAGTGGGATCTGTTGCTACCGAATGCCATTGAAAACCTGGATGTATCCGTGGATGACACTGGATCATCTCCATTGATTACCATTGCACTATGACTGCCAACAGATATGTGATAGATGAGAACTTTGGACAGGACACCATGCGTCAAGCATTTGTAAATAAAACATTATAGAATTTTAAAAAGTTATAGTTGATGAACGTTTCCGACAGTTTTGTTACAAGAAAACAACTTATGTCAAGCTCGGATTTTGTTAGTTGGTATTGAGTGCTGGGTCAGAGGACGCGCTCAAAAAAAATTAAAATGTTAGTAACGTTATAGCTAAATATAACTTACCTCCGCTCCGGTGCTTGATAGTGCTGCAGGTCCGACACGAGGAACAGCTGTGTTCTTTAGAAACCAGTGTTTTGCTTCTGATTTGCGGTTACAGAAATCAGTAGCGTCGAAATGCGCTCCACAAACTCGCGAGTCAAACGGAGTTGATTGACTGGAGTGTTTATGTCGATCCGTAAGACAACCAGCCAAAGTCTCAATCTTTCTGGGTCAGAGAACGGGAGCCTGTGAAAACTGGTATTTGAGCGTCCAGACATTTTATTCCCACAACCGGGGACTGCACATTTGCGCACCATTGCTGTGATGAATTATTACAAATGATGATTACAAAAACTGCGTTACAAATATTTCTGCTGTAGACTACTAGCTAGTAAACTCCAACGGGAGGTCAGGATTTGTGATCAACTGCTTTTCAAGCGCCCCCCCCCCCCCCTCTCTCTCTCTACAACGTAGCTAGACTGCAGAAGTTTACAGTGCGAGGTAGTGCGGTCGGAGAAATAGTTCTGTTTCAAATGGAACTGTTGTTTCAACGTTCGGTTTGCGTTTGCGATAGCCTACATTTCACAGGAGAGCATACTGAGACCGTAAGAATACACACTGAGCTATAAAAGCACATTTATCGTTGTTTTTCCATAACATTTCTGATTGCCCCGTTCACTTCCATTGTAGCCCAGTGAGAGCCTACAGGAAATCTGTACCGAACTCAATACTGGACCGATCAGCGAAAAAATGGACTTCATGGGTCAGGTTCATGGAAGACGGACCGCAAATAGGGTCCAAGGTCCAAAATAGCGAACTTACCCTTTAAGTGAAGATTTAAAACTGAAAAAGTAGCCTAATCAATGGTCAACTGAACCTTCTTTTAGTGTAATCTGTGTTTCATGAAACGAGTTGAAATAAAATTTGTAACATTTTCCCCATCATGTTCTTATCTCCAGAGCAGGCAGTTTGAATTTGTGGTGTAATCTAAAACAGGGAGGCGTCCGTACCAGCCACTATGGCCAGACAAATGTGGGTTATTGGCCCCAGAAAATAAAGTTACCTGTAAATAAAGTTTGATGACACCAATGCCTGCCTGTCAAGGGCAAGTCTCCTCTGAGGTCATTTCTTAATTTGTGTGCTTTATTACTGCATGAAAAATACATTTCTCTCTTGCGACTGTCAAATAGACTCTGTGTGGCAAAATGCACTCATCTACAGCTGTCAGAATGCTTCATGAGATCTGGAGCCCAAACAACAATGCATAGCATTACCGGTGTCAGTTTTAATGTGACATCGCAATTTACATGGCACGGCATGCTCCTGAGCGGGTGTTGCGGCGGTTTGCACAGGTAATGGGTGGAACGGTATTTGCATTATAATCTGGCCGGTGGGAAGTGTAATCGAGTCGCTTCCGTTCAACGGGTGACATCTCATGCCCAAAAAAAAGGGAACATTTTGAAGCTGTGCAGGTAACCGCTGTGCCGACAGCGTGCAGGTAACCGCTGTGCCGACAGCTAGCAGGTAACCGCTGTGCCGACAGCGTGCAGGTAACCGCTGTGTCGACAGCGTGCAGGTAGCAGCGTGCGTTTCCATAAAACTCACAAAAATAGGGGGTGGGGTGGGGGTTGAGACTTTGCCGTTTCTTCTTGACACTCGTTAACAGCAATTAAAGTGAAAATGCACAAAACACAGAGTGTGTTCTCCTGCTTTGCTGCAGGAAGGACTGGTGCACTTCATAAAATAGATGACATCATGAGGAAGGAAAATTATGTGGATATATTGAAGCAACATCTCAAGACATCAGCCAGGAAGTTAAAGCTTGGTCGCAAATGGCTCTTCCAAATGGACAATGACCCAAAGCATATTTCTAAAGTTGTGGCAAAATGGCTTAAGGACAACAAAGTCAAGGTATTGGAGTGGCCATCACAAAGTCCTGACCTCAAAACCGTGTGCAAGCAGGGAGGCCTACAAACCTGACTCAGTTACACCAGTTCTGTCAGGAGGAATGGGCCAAAATTCCAGCAACTTATTGTGAGAAGCTTGTGGAAAGCTACCCGAAACATTTGACCCAAGTTAAACAATTTAAAGGCAATGCTACCAAATACTAACAGAGTGTATGTAAACTTCTGACCCATGTGATGAAAGAAATAAAACTTCTGGGTGTATGTAAACTTCTGGGAATGTGATGAAAGAAATAAAAGCTGAAATAAATCATTCTCTCTACTATTATTCTGACATTTCACATTCTTCTATTCTAAAGTTGTAATCCTAACTGACCTAAGACAGGGAATGTTCACTAGGATTAAATGTCAGGAATTGTGAAAAACTGAGTTTAAATGGATTTGGCTAAGGTGTATGTAAATGTTCGACTTAAACTGTAAGACTATAGTCTTCTGTCCAAAAAGCAAAATACATAAGTCTTGTATTATTGTAAAAATTAAATGTCTTTTTTTAATGCAGATGTATAGGAAATCAAGTTTATTTCACATTTCATTCAAAAATAAACAAGTAGAAAGATGTTTGAAGGAATTTATGATAAATGTTTTTCAGTGGAAAATACATGACTATGGTCTCAAGCTTAGAACCCGCCGCCACACTACATGAACAACACTCTCACCCTGCAGAGTATGGACAACAGAAGTAAGAGTGAAAAAGGTCAATAAAGTGTGTGAAAGTAAGTTGTTGTGGAAGAGAGACATTGAGCAGGGAAAAGAGCGCTAGCTTGAGCTGGAGGTGAAGGAGGGAGGGGCTAGAGAACATTCCGGAGCACAGAGCAGTGGAGAGCGGATCCAGAGGCTCACATTATTCACGTCCGTAATTAATAAAGAGCAGCTTCATCACCATCATCGTCCTCCTTCCACTTAATGTTATTCACAGGACGAGCAGGAAATGTGTTCAAAATTAGCTAATTATATAAATACATTTTTAAAAGCCAAAAAAATCATCTACCATTACTGCAATGTAGCCTGTTTCTCATCATGACCAAACTACTCAGGAAACAGGAGAAGACTCATCTAGTTCTGTCATGACAATTGTGTATTGTATTTTTCTGAGCTGCTCTGGGTCACTTGAGTTCACCTGGGGCTGCGTCATTTGCTTACCTGGCTTGAGCACCTGCATGCCAGGTAAGTACAGCTGTCTTACCCGGGGGGGGGGGGGGGGGGGGGGGGCTGCTGACCTGTTCACCCTGCAGTCCTGCCAGCAGAGGAGTGTGTCAGATCCACACAGCAGGAATCTAAACCGCCTGAGTCGCTGCTCACCCTGGACAGCACAACGGCCAATCACACGCCTGCGTTTCCCCTTCTGCGTCTTCTGACACATTTCAGTTCCCATTATGGTGTAGTTCTGCAGGTCCCTCTGGCTAGGAATGGCTGCTGAGTACATTAATGCTTATAACACACGTCCCATGAAGCGGATCCAAGCCCATGTGACGGCCTTCACTGCTCCCCTCACTGAAGAGTGCAGGTTGGATCTTCATTAACATCTAGCTGGTCTCTAACTAGCACTTACAACATCAATATAAATTACTTACCTTTGTGACAACGAACCAATTAAATTAGGAAATTTCTTATGCTCTAGTGATACTGGTAATATGGTCAAAACAGAGGATGTGTTTACAACAGGAAGTACCGTGTCTGTTCTTCCCCCACCTGAAGTTGCTATTGATTAATATACCCAATATCAAAGCACTGCCTCAGGTACCTGGCATACTGAAGCAAGCAGCCATATTTTGCAATATTAGCTAATATCTGTGTCTGATTTTCAGCATTTTTTCCCCATCCAGATATGTAACAACATTTATTTAATGAACACTACAAATTAGCATTTTTTTTTTTTTTTTTTTTAATTGCACAACAGAACACCTCACATCCTAAAACCCGTCAAAGCCCAACTGCGGCATGGACCTAATGCTTCTGCCAGACACAGCCAAGGCCAAAAGATTTCTCATTTTCAAACTCAAAAACAAATTAAAAATATAACTACTCATTAAGAAACATTAATGAAAACAGACTCAGCATTTTATAAACCTGGTGAAAAGAATGTTAAGGAATAGGCTTATGTTGCACTTAGCCTGCGACAACTTTCAGAGAAAGTCAATGTCAAGAGTGACTGCAGACCTTTTCTTAAATCTATTGGGGATCAAATGGAAAACTTGACATTGACGCATAAAAATGAAGTTCAGTAAAAAGTGATGAACTATTCGCCGTTTTGGAATCTCGCAGCAACAGATCAGTCTGCATCTACAGTCTACATCTTTTTTATTTTTATACATGACCCACATAAAGAATTTATACCAAATGCCTTTAAAAAATAAATAAATAAAAAAGCAAAAAACCAATCAGAACTCCCGGTTTTCTATGGCAGGGAAGAACAGGCCCAAGTTCTGCTATATCTGCACCCAGACCCGCTCAGCATTTAAACATTAAGGGGAGAGAACAGGCTCCAGTTCTGCTATATCTGCACCCAAAGACACTCAGAGAGAACAGGCTCCAGTTCCGCTATATCTGCACCCAGACCCGCTCAGCATTTAAACATTAAGGGGAGAGAACAGGCTCCAGTTCTGCTATATCTGCACCCAAAAACACTCAGCATTTAAACAGTAAGGGGAGAGAACAGGCTCCAGTTCTGCTATATCTGCACCCAAAAACACTCAGCATTTAAACAGTAAGGGGAGAGAACAGGCTCCAGTTCTGCTATATCTGCACCCAAAAACACTCAGCATTTAAACAGTAAGGGGAGAGAACAGGCTCCAGTTCTGCTATATCTGCACCCAAAGACACTCAGCATTTAAACATTAAGGGGAGAGAACAGGCTCCAGTTCTGCTATATCTGCACCCAAAAACACTCAGCATTTAAACATTAAGGGGAGAGAACAGGCTCCAGTTCTGCTATATCTGCACCCAAAAACACTCAGCATTTAAACATTAAGGGGAATACAGGCAGTCGCCAGGTCAGGTGCGAGGAAACGATGTTGGGGCAACAAATCACTAGGGGAGGACTGTACCCCCTTTCTAAATCTGCAGGTTACCAAAGAAAAAGAAAAACAGTTAAAGCAGGCTTAATCAAAAGTCTGCTATGTGCAGTCTAATCTTGTTAACAAACCATTTTCACCAGTATTAATTATCGGGCCCATTACCTGCAATAGTATTTTGTAAGATGATCAGCTGCAGGTGAAGCAGGCAAACCTGGGCGTGGAGTGGCTTGGTGCAGTTGCGGTTATCACCATTGGTTGCGGTTACAGTAGCTGGTGTGGTTGATGTAGCACCGAGGTTGAGGTGATGGTAGCAGCTGAGGTTGAGGTGATGGTTGTGGGAGCAGCTGAGGTTGAGGTGATGGTTGTGGTTGTGGTAGCAGCTGAGGTTGAGGTTGTGGTTGAGTAGTGGGAGCAGCTGAGGTTGAGGTGATGGTTGTGGTTGTGGGAGCAGCTGAGGTTGAGGTTGTGGTTGAGTAGTGGGAGCAGCTGAGGTTGAGGTGATGGTTGTGGTTGTGGGAGCAGCTGAGGTTGAGGTTGTGGTTGAGTAGTGGGAGCAGCTGAGGTTGAGGTGATGGTTGTGGTTGAGCAGCCGGGCCGCACAGTACATGGCATCGATCAGTAATCACGCTTCGGCCGGATTTTCATATTTCATAAACATAAGCTGGACTTCCCTAAAATGATCTGATAATCTAAATCCCTCTCACAGATGTGACTTCATCTCCATAATTACTGTATTTAACATGGAGATGAAGGAGCGAAAAGAGCCAGAGATGGACAGAGAGGGAGAGGGGGAGAGCAGGAGGAGGAGAGGAGGAGAGAAGAGCAGTGGGTATACTACAAAGCAGGATTACTGAGTTAGCTGGATAACTGCACTGAGTAAAACCTAAGTATTGGGAAGTATTCCATACTGTTCCAGCATAATTTACAGCTAAATCTAGTCCCACCCCCCAATTCCCATAGAGATCCATTCAAATGCGGAGACGTTATAGTATCGCTTGTAAGAGTACCAGAAAATAAGATATCAAGAGTCTTTTGATGTTGTTGGGTCCCAGACATCAGGAAGTCATGGCATGCAGAGGATCTGCCACCAAATATAAAAAATGAAGGAACGCAAGACAGCTGCGTAACTGCTCCGCTTCAGCCCTGGGTTTAAATACATACATCAGTTAACACGGCCACTCGCTTCCCCTCCGCTTGCCAAAATTCGCTCCTGGTGTAAAACGGCCTTTACTCTCCCCTCTGCCCTACAGACTGACCTGAGAACAGCAGCTGTGCTGTCACCCCATCATCTGCATTTATGCGAGAGCAAACACACACACACACACACACACGCTCAAGAATACACACACACACGTGTACGTACGTACATACGTACGTACACACACACAAGAATGCACAGACACACACGCTCAAGAATACACACGCACAAGAATACTCGCGCGCGCTCGCACACACACACACACGCAGGATTATACATACAAAAATACACACAAAAATACACACAAGAATACACCCACACACACACACACAGGATTATACATACAAAAACACACAAGAATACATACAAACACACGTACACGATTACACACACACAAGATTACACATGTACACACAGAGACAGACACACGCAGTTAGAAACACACAATGTACACACATGCATATATTCACATGCATGCTAAAGGAAGAGGCTATCCAGAGTACCGCCTGCTCGCATTTTCATACCAACGTCCTCATCAAGTTCACTTACATAAACTCCTATCCCTGAGGGACTCCATTTCCCACAACACCCTGCGATGAATTGGTCCCTCTCATTGGCACCCAAACTCAAGTTAATTATCAATCCAACTCTAATCCCTTTTAACTTTAAACTGCTCATTTTGGGACTTTGTCATGGTTTAGAAAATCTAACAATATATAATCATAACTGCAGGCTGAGTTTCAAAAATTCATGATTGCTAAATTGTCAAGGATTTATTCAGCATGTCATATATAAAAGCAACATTGGGCATCCCTTACAAATGCTGCTTAAATCTAACATGCCTGTAACAGCAGCCCTGATTTTACCAACAGAACCAAGGGACCCGTCACATATTGATTGGCTTGTTTCTAGTGGGCAATTATTTTTCCAGTGTTCAAAAGATTGCATAAAGATTTTTGTTAATGGTTCATAAATAACTGTCCCTTGTTATTTGAGATCTTGGATCTATTGCATCAGTTCAGTCAGACATTTTGTATTTTTAAAAAAATATTACTACCTCTTATCGTAACCCTCGAAAACTTCCTGAGTATTGCAAATAATTGTTTGCATATCTGAAACTTTTCTTGTGCCGTTACATTTAGATAAATTTGGTTTTCAAAAATACAGACATTATGTAAACAATCATACACAAATGTGCACATGAAAATGTATATTAATGCACACACAAGCACATGCATGCACATACAAAAACACACACACACACACACGTACGTACGTAAAACACACACACACACGCGTACGTAAAACACAGACACACACACACGTACGTAAAACACAGACAGACACACGTACACAAAACACACAGAAACGCACACACGTACACAAAACACACAGAAACGCACACATAACACAGACACACACACACATACGTACATGAAACACACAGAGACACACATGTACAGATAAGACAGAGATACACGTTGAGAGCCTGGGGAGACGGGAGCACTGGTGTGATGGTTTAAATAGGAAGAACATCTCAACAAGCATCTGCCCTTCACTTAGCCACAGCTGCCATGTCCTCTGTGAGCTGCTGATGCCCTCTACGAGCACAGAGGATCAAGGGAAATCAAGGATTACAGCGCCACCCAGAGGCTGGAGAGCAACCTCACAACTGCAATGATCTCAGTTTGAAGCAATTATTCAACAATGGCATTTTCCATTCAATCATTACTTCAGGTTTGGCAGTCGATACTGCCTGATCACAGTTCCTGGCAATGCTGCCGTGAAGCAGATTGTGTGTGTGCGTGTATGCGTGTGCACGCAAATACAGTTAAATTCAAAAGTACTGGGATAGTGACACATTTTTTTGTTGTTTTGGCTCTGTACTCCATCACATTGGATTTGAAACACAACAACGCTGGTATCTTCCCTGGGGATGCTCTGACAGGCCTGTACTGCAGCCAGCTTCAGTTCCTGTTTGCTTCTGGAGTCTTTTGCATTTACAGTGGGGAGGGAGGATATTTGGGCAGTGACACACCGTTTGTCGTTTTGGCTCTGTACTCCAGAACATTGGATTTGAAATGGAACAGTGACTATGAGGTTAAAGTGCAGAATTTCAGCTTTAAGTTGAGGTTTTTTACATCCATATCGGGTGAACCGTGTAGTAATTGTAGCCCTTTTTATACATAGCCCCCCCCCCCATTTTAGGAGTTACGCTTTAAAAAATTATCATTATGGATCATAGTTATCCTGAGTGACTTACACTGTTAACAGTCTGCACATAATGTTTACAAAAATGCAGTGCATCGGAGTAAGGTCAGAGGCCTTGGTTGGTTTTAGGTGTTGAATCAAAATGGAGGCGCCACAAACTCTTACTAAAATATCCCAAGTAAAAAAACAAAAAAAACAAAAGTAACTTCATTCTGGAAAACAGAGAAACGTCAATCACACTTCAGAAGCGAGTCAGCTGTGTGTGTGAGACGACCCTCCCGTTATGAGACCAAGACCCTCCGTTATCACAGCAAAGACACTGGGGCTACTGAGGGAAGTAGCTAATGAAGGGCGATAGAGAATCTAAAGCGAATATTCACCTCGGGGTATCAATCTGTACAAACCCAGCACCCCGCCCCCGCGCGCACACTCATTCCGTTAGATTTGAGAGCTGTCCGTCAAGGTGACTGACAGGCAGCTCCTTATCGCGGACAATGGGAAGACGAATCAATTAAATGGCTTTTCAGACATTCAGGCCGTTTAATGCTGAGGGCAGATGAGATATCTTTGTGACAGAAGAGAAAGCTCGACTGGGACAATGAAATGAAAAAGAAATGGGGGCCAAAAGGATGCATAAAAAGACAGTAGAAGAAAAGTTTAGTCACATTTCTCACACGGGGATTTATAAAAATTAATTTGGGAAGGGAGGGCTGAAAGCCAAGAAAAGAAATAAAAATGAATGTCACCCCGCAGATCTCTACACACACATGACGACAGAGACATTGACCACAACCACACACTGGAGACGCACAGTGATCGCACACTGAGGAACCCACAACCACACACTGGAGACGCACAGTGATCGCACACTGAGGAACCCACAACCACACACTGGAGACGCACAGTGATCGCACACTGAGGAACCCACAACAGTTGTGTGTTTTTCATTCATACTCTACGCAAGGAACGCAAAAACACCCGACGCAGATTTGGGACGTGCGCAAGCTCTTTGCTTACATACCATACTCAGGTTTACCGGCTTCTTTTAGCCCTGTCTGAGGTTATATATGACTAATACACGACTAATACACTTAATCCCGCTTTGTGAAATACCCCGCAGGTCTAAATTAGCTGGCTAACTCCTTAATCCCGCTTTGCGACATACCCCCCTGAGCTGAGGGACTAAGGTGTCCTAAGTGTTATCGCACTAGTTCTAAGTGCAGTGATGTGCCCCGTGGTGTGGAAAAACCCCATAGGGGGGGGGGGGGTAGGATTTCCACTCATCTCATTGCTGAACAGTGACACCTCTGGCTGATTGGAGAACTGCGGCTTGCTTGCACCAGCTGCACAGGCAACAGCACAGCCGGTGGACTGCAGTGTGGGAAAGAGGCAACAGCTCACTGCGTGCGTTTCTGTACCGCAGAATATAAGCCTTCACTGTGCTGTAGAAAGAACGCCCAAAACTGCCAAATTTATCAGTGCTGGAATCCATAAATATTGGGTTAACATTGGAAATAGACATCTACACAAGAGGCTTCTCCCCTTTTGTTTCTGCATCAGCAAGAAATACGTCAGCTGTGTACACGTGCCCTACACCCCCCCCTCGTTGCCCCCCACCCCCCCCCCCCACCCAAAAAGAAAAGATAAATTGACAGAAAGAGGTGATGCATTGCGTATGATTTCTCTGTGTGGCAGGATGCCGTTAATATCTCCATTTCATCAGAACTGCTGGAGCACTTCGGGAAACGCGGCGATGGCGGTAATGGCAATGTGATGGGACGTTCACTCCTGGCTAACCGCTAACTGAGCTATCGGAGCGTGTACGCTGGAGTGGGCGGCCAGGGGTAAGGAGGGACAAATAAGAAATGGGAAAGAAACAGCCATAACGCACACACTTTAGTTAAATTGCTTTACTGACAATTTACAGCCCAATGACACACCACATCATTTCAGGAGATGAGAGCCATTACATCGCTTTGCTACGGCACATTTCCAATCCAACCCGTCACGGCAGCCGCTGAATATCCTACACGCAATATTAGCAATCACAAATTCACAGTTCTGTGGACTGGGCTTCATTGTTTTAATTGTTCTGTTTGTCCTGTGAAGGTAGCTTTTGTGGATAGATGAAACGATCGTATTCCAGTCCTTACTATCGGATAAAGAGCCACAGTCACCATGGTTCCTTTGTCATGTCACGTGTGATTTTACAGCGCGTGGCCAGAGAGCACAGTCCAAGAGCTTTCGGTCTTAACCAGCTGATCTCACATCAGTTTTGTGAACCAAAGTCTTAAACTCAACCTCAAGTAACAATACTGATGTGCTGAACCAGGGTCGACGAGACAGTGCACCGCCACCGGAGAGAACAGGAGAGCACTGTGGGATACAGTCACTTTATCCGGAGCTGAATTCAGCTCTGTCCAGACTTATGTACAGACATCAGTGATGGAGCCATGCTGAAATGACTACAGCGGCCAGACTGGGACAAAAATATATAAAAGACCCATTTTCTTTTCCTTAGTGGTGGAGGCGGCAGAGATGATATGAGAAAAATCACCTTCACCATATGCCCTTCATATGCCTGTGTGTGTGTGTGTGTTTGCGCATGTGTGCCTGTGTGTGTGTGTGTGTGCATGCGCGCCTGTGTGTGTGCACGTGTTGTGTGTGTATGTGTATGTGTGTGTGTGTGTGTGGGACCTGGAAAGTGTTGAGGTGGTGTGTATCTCAGGAAGCCGTCCCGGGGCTGTGAGTCCCTTCTACCTGGTCCCCCTGCGTCTGCGTCTGCGTCTGCGTTTGCGTCGTCTGCGTTGACTGTGATTGGTCCAGCGGCTCGCTCGGCTGCGTCTGCGTTGACTGTGATTGGTCCAGCGGCTCGCTCGGCTGCTCTGCCAGTATGTCCTTTAGCTTCATGCCCAGTACAGGCTCCCTGCTCTCTGGCGCCACCTGCAGGATAAAGAGAGTCACACAGCTGATGTACTCTGGGTGAAATTCTTCACATTCAATCAATTTACATACATAGATCAATGAAATACATTGATTAAATGATAAAATATAATTACAGAATTTACATATAAACATAATATAGCTTAAAGAAAAAAAATTATATGAGCTTCAGCTTAAAGAAGCCCAGTTCAGGTTTGATATTAATGAAGATAGATTACATAAATGCCCATGTTGACAGTTCTCAGAAAACTTGGCCCATTGGACCAAAAGTGTAATGGTGGCACAAGAATGCCCTACAGAATAAACCAGTGTCGAATTAGAAATGATACTTAAATTAAATCTGTGTGCAAATAAATAAATAAGGTAAAGAATTAGGGATAACTCATGAAATTAATTCTGTAGCGTGTTCTAATAAATTAGATAATAATTAGAGATTCTGAACCACTAGCACAATCAAAAACTGACGACTGTTGGAGAAAGTGTTTTTGGCGTCCAAAATTTTTATATTATTATTTAAATTTCTCATGCCATACTGACCGAAGCTCCGCCCCTTCTTCGCAGAATGATTCCTTCTGATAGGAGGGCTCTCCCTGCCCCCTCAAACAGCGCCTCCTCCTCCAGCTGCCCCTGAACCTCCAGCTCCTGGTACTTCTCAACGAACCTGCACACACACACACACACACACACACACACACACAAACATACAGACGCACGCGCACACACACACACACACACACACACACACACACACACATACAGACGCACGCGCACACACACACACAAACATACAGACGCACGCGCGCGCACACACACACACACACACACACACACACACACACACACACACACACACAAACATACAGACGTGCACGCACATACAGACGCACACACAGACACCCACAATGTGAACATATTAAAGGGATGGGGAATAAAAAAATTCATAAAAATTAACTCTCCCTTTAATTACAGCACATCCCATCATGAAACGTGAGCCTTTGTATCATCATAAACATAATCTTGACATCAAGTCATCAGAATTACATATCCAAAGCAAAAGAAAGCAGTTATTGTAATACTTTTCTTTAATATTCATCAAGAGAAGAACAAATACATCCAGAAAACGTCACTTCCGTACCTTTGACAGATTGACACAAAGTTGGCTTTGCCGAGCTCAAAAGCCCTGGGCCCATTCCCATACACCTCAAAAAATTTCCTGGAAGTAAAGATTTAAAATACATTATTCGTCACCATAAAAAAGTTAATGTGCTTCACATGCTTTTTTCCTTTCGTATTACTACATCTGAATGTATACAATATATAATAAAAGTGAGTTTTATTTTTGCGTCACCTCAGAAACAGTTTGACTAAGAATCACTATAAAACACAAAAACTAATACTATGAACAGACAGTGCCACCTACTGTGACTGTAAATATAGACAGTTCAACGGCATGAGTTTTCAAAAAACCCAGCTGTAATGTGCCGTTCACACACTACAACTGTCCTCAAACACAAACCAAAGACTTTTATTACAGTTTAAACCCAACAAATCCACATATACAGTATAGACTATAAACCAAAAGGTAAACAGAAAACCACAAAAACAGACAAATAAACATGACGCTGAAGTTGGCTCCCCATTCGAAATTGCCGGTCCACCTTAAATGGCCGGTCCACCTTAAATGGGTCGGCGTATTACAAAAAATGATAATAAATCTCCAAAATTAAAATGTATGAAACATTGACGCTTGGGTAAGACAGTACCCCTGACTCCAGTTGGGTGAAATATTACTGTAGTATTTTCAAATAATCCCTCTATGTCAACCAATCTACTGAAAAGGTGAAATTTTGAATAGGATTTTCTTGCCAATTTTAGAACGTCTCAAACTTTTAACACTTGGGTAGGAGAGAAGAGGTCCTCTTCTCCCTCTGACCCGAGTTGGGTGAAATATTACTCTAGCATTTTCAAATAATCCCACTCTAAACTTTCTATGTAATCCAATCAACTGAAAAGGGTGTGAATTTTTTTTAGATGTAAATCTTTTTCAGTAATTTACATTGGTGGACACAGAAAGTTTGAAGAGTGATTATTTGAAAATGCTAATAATTAGCTAATAATAGCTAAGTAATATTTCACCCAACTGGAGTCAGAGGTACTGTCATATCCAAGTGTCAATGTTTCATACATTTTAGTTTTGGAGATGTATTATCATATTTTGTAATATGCCAATATTACTGTATTGTTTCATAAGGTTTGGAGTGCGATTATTTCAAAACGGTGCAGTATCCAAATAATGTCAGATGTATAACAGTAACTGGTATTTCATATAGCTATATATATATATATATTTAACTAGGCTATAAGAATGTTGAGCCAATTAGATTTAAGGTGGACCGGCAATTTCGAATTTTCGAACTTCAGCGTCGTCAAATAAAAATAAAAGTGTGACAACGTTATAACGTTATACTTACGCTCTGACTGCGTCCTCTTTGTAAAAGATGTCGGGCACGGTACCGGTAACGTTATCCGTCGACTTTCCGTACATCTTGGTGTGAGATTTAACGAACAGGGGCTCCCTCTTGGGCGGAAAGGCGGCATATACGTCATACCAAATGGGCTTGTCCTTCTCTTTCAGTACAGCCGCCCGCATCAAGTCCCGCACCCTTCAAAACAGAGCTGCTATCTTACAATCATTCAAACAATGACTGGGCACACTCCATCACATAAGTATAGTGGGCCTTTACCGAGGACGAGAGCAATATAGCTACATAATGTTACCAAGCTATTTAGTTATACTGTATCTGAACCAAGTTATTCGTGCAACATCTCGCAACCAAGTTGGCCTCGGGCGATTTAACGTCACCCAACAGACAAGCTAACTTACTGTAGTAGAAAGCTACCAATGATGTGGCAAGTTCAGGGCAGGCTTTGCTCACCACCAATATACTAACGCTATAGCAAGCTAACTAGCTACGTTAGCTCGCTACTCGAATAATATACCTAGTTAGCAACCCTGCTACAACTAATTAGCTAATTACTGCAAACTCAAGCACTGGGAGTCTCGACTTTGGAGCTTTTATTATTAGCTCTTATTTTGACGAAGCTAACGTTAACCTTGAAATGGTCCTATTGGCGTTTGCTAGCTCGCTCTGACTTCCCAATTTGTTAGTTTGCTAGCAAGCCAACATTTATACTTACCGCGTAAAAACTGTGCCGAACTTTTCGAGCCGACTTCCAGCCATTATAGGGTTTGTAATGTTACCTAAAAACCTTTGTTGTATTTATGTATTTTGACTAATGACACGGTTCCTCTGCTGCTACATACTGTAATAACACCAATAGCAAAACTACAGCTAAAATCCAGCATGGTCGTCTTTTATACGGAAGCCGCATTGGGACAAAGGTCATCGAAATTTTCTTTGTACGCTTAGTAAATATTCAGCAGCCAAATTTAGATCAATCAGCCACGATGTACAATAATATGGTTTGGCCATTCTTTTTGATAGTTTTTTAACCTCTCATCAAAACCAGACAGCAACAGGACCATTTTGAACGCGTTTATAACTACAGCCAATGATGATTAGCATATAGGACATAACTACATATGTCACGAGATTGTGATGTACCCTTTGACCAGTCTAATTGTGAACTTGCTTTACCGCCTGTAACCTAGCTCGGTAGCATTAAACTTATTTGGGAGCACTGTATTTAATGCACTGCACACATACCTGATTTCCATGCAGTTATGAGTTAAATAGTTACTTCAGTTACTTCATTCACATAAAAATAATTTTTCCTCTCAGTGTTTCTTTGAAAAAATCAGTCAAATTATGCCAAACTTTCAACATTTATTATAGTAAAAACCTGAAAGTATATACACTTTTATTTTTTATTTTATTTTATTTTTTTAAATACATTTTTTACATGTTTATGTTACTAAGTGCACACTATGGACAGAATACAGTGAAATGCCATCGTTCAAGCTTTCTTCAATCAGTTCACCCTTCAAGTATCAGCTGATGTAAAATATGGGTAAAACTGCTCATCCCACCTGAGGTCATTTCTTGTATCCATGCAAAAGCCAGCATGGGAACAGCTTACATAACATCTCATGAATTCGTTTGCATTCTGATATCAGAATGTTGTATCATTTACAAAATTATTTTAATAGTTGTAAGATGTAAGTTACAACACCAAAAGATTTTCTTTAATTCCTCCTTTTGCCTGGATACAGAAGCCACTCTTCCCAAACCGGGAATGGAAATGTCCTGTTTCATTCCAGAAGCACACGAAGACCAATGAGAGAGCAAGGCGTCACAAAGCCACAAAAAATCAGATTGGTTCCCACAAGCGATGAAGTTAGCATCATGAGGTTAGTGAATCCTCAGTCTCTGTTCTAAGTGCCTGGATATGAGGTTTGTATGCATCCAGTAACATTAGCCTTGGCATGTTTGATGCATGTTGTAGTGCTTTTGACCACAATCTTACAACAGTCCATCGCAGGTGTTCCCTGACCAATAGAAGCGCAGAATGAATCACAGGTCTTCCCTGACCAATAGAAGCGCAGAATGAATCGCAGGTCTTTCCTGACCAATAGAAGCGCAGAACAAATCGCAGGTCTTTCCTCCTGGCAATAGAAGCGCAGAATGCTAACACTTCTTTTCCACTGGAAGCCTCTACTTGTGCTTATACTGAGAACAGAGAAACAACAGTATAGATGTAAGGTTATGCGATATAGCAAATTACATTTTAAGAAGTCTCAACTTTCCACTATTTATTCAACAAAAAGTAATCCGATATTTAATATATTTGTGGGAAAAGTAAGTGCCCCAGTATCTGGTAAAACCTCCTTTAGCATCAATAACTAAAAATTTCCTTTAAGTGTTGATCCTTCTCTCAAATCACAGAGGACGGATTATGAACAGAATTACAGAACTGTTGCAACTATGGCTTTCTTTATACAGCACTTACCTCCTTCATCTCTATACTATACTTACCTCCTTTATCTATACTATACTCACCAGCTTTATCTATACTAAGAGCTGTGTAATGAGCAAATATTAGTTTGATTTAAAATGTACAAAAAATACAAGAAAATAGCAGGGGGGGGGGGGGGGGGGTACTTTTTCAAAGCGCTGTCAGTGTTTCAATCAAATGAATGAGTCTGGATCTCACTGAAAATGAATGGCTTTGAATCCCAGAAATTGCTCCACTCCATTTTGTTTTTTGCCATAGTATAAGTATATAGTATAAGTATTAAGTGACATTTCCAATATTATAATAATCAGCAAATTAATTGCATAGCAAGTTCTAGGGGGCCCAGGCTGATACATTTCTCCATTGCCTTTCACTTCTTCAGCTCTTATCTCTCTCTCGTTACCCACTTTGCTGAGGACCCAGTCTGCATCCTCTATAGCCCGCTGAATTATCTGCCGGATGCGATTAGGGTCGTCTTCATCTGCATGACTGTTGTATCCCTGTGAAAGACAGCAGACAAGTCACACACGCAAACTGCATTTCACAGTTTTACAAAAGATATTTGGTGCCGATCCAGTTAATATGAAATCATGTCAGAAATACTGGAGGCCCTCTCCCTTATGAAGAAAATGGCTACCAACTGTATAACTGTCAATATAAAATGTACACAAACCTCCATCTAGCTAGCTGCCTAATGTAAAGCCTACTGTACACTACATATTATTTGCTGTGTGATTTAGAAAAGACGTTAAATGGGAGAGTGTATCCAACTACAGTCATCCGAAACTCTTGTGATGTAGACCTGTGGGTGGCAGAGAAAGTTTTGTCTTTGGCTGCGACTCGGAAAAGTTGTGCCTCTCTCACATGCCTCCGTACATTTCAAGCCTTTCAGACGACTAAAGTTGGATTCCCTCCCACATTTAATCACTGGTCTTTCAGTCCTAGAAGCAACTTATACAATTCAGAACAGATGGGAAGTCACATGGGGACATCAGATCACACATTGCAAGATTTCTACAGGATTCATTCAAATATTATTTTATTTTAGCAATACTTTAGCAATAAACAATAATGCCTTATAACTGCCTTATCATTCGTACATCCATGAAATATGACCAGGCATTTTTTAACCGTGTAATACACTTCCATTATGCTGTATAACATAACACTTTAAGGATGATCTTCTTTGGCTAAAATAGGCATATTATCTAGGGGATGTGTAATGCCCAATATAGGCCAAGCATTTATGAAATATCTAACATTTGCCAAACGTGGCGTGGGGTAGGGTATCGTTAGGCATTAATACGTCAGCAGCTCCGCCACAGTAAGGGTATCCACTCATACAGTCACAGCTCTAAAAAAAGTGCGTTTTTGGTCTCAAGCCCCAGGCACTTCTATGTAAAATCAGATATCCAGTGACAACAGTTACTGACAATCATCCTGCTCTCGGTATTTAACGACTTTTAGGAAGGTGAGAGGACAATGAGCCAAGTAGGACTCCCTGTAGAGAGGCCAGGCTGAAGAAGTTCATCTACACGCCGACAAACACAAACAGTGTCAAATCACCCCAACTTCACTATAGGCCGTGAGCCGGGGCCCCAAATTTGGGCCACAGGTACCATCTTGGGGGACTAACTTTCATAGTGATTTTTGGGAAGGTATACACCCCTACTGCTAGAAAAGATGTGATGGCAATGCAGCAGTTGCCTCCAAATGTGTGCTATCACCCATTTTATAACACTACCAAGCATATTTTTCAGGCCTCCTGTCTGAAATTACATGCCCCAAATTAATCATGAACCATAAGGCCTATATGCATGTTTCTGGTCTCCTTTGATAGGTAACAAGCTAAGACATATGAATCCAGTGTAAGTAACCCTACATCTATTACCATTCCAGAGTAAATGGAGATACAATGAAGGAAAACATAATATTTTTACCCTCGCCAGGTACATAATCTACATTTAAAAGGCAATATCACCATTATAAGCAAGATCCCATGGATAATAATGCAACTGAATGTGTCCTCCTACTCCTTGACTACAAATGTAACTCTGGATGTGATGAAAATACATTAAAAATACAACATTTATGATACAATTTATAAAGATATACCATTCGATCCATGGACATGACTTTTCTAGGCTGTCTAGATCTATAATTATTGTCATCTGACTCCACCCACCCATATGAACAAACATTTGATTGGATGTCTATAAGCCAATCACTGTTCCACATCATCTAAAGTGGACTGCATTAGAGCCACACCCCTCTTTCAGCAAGCATGGACGATCGTGATGCTAGGAGAAAGCGTAAGGAACATTTTAATCAATTAATCATGTTTTAACATGTTACTGTGCAGGTTAAGATGTGTTAACATGTTACTGTGCAGGTTAAGATGTGTTAACATGTTACTGTGCAGGTTAAGAGGTTAAGATGTTTTAACATGTTACTGTGCAGGTTAAGATGTGTTAACATGTTACTGTGCAGGTTAAGATGTGTTAACATGTTACTGTGCAGGTTAAGAGGTTAAGATGTTTTAACATGTTACTGTGCAGGTTAAGATGTGTTAACATGTTACTGTGCAGGTTAAGATGTGTTAACATGTTACTGTGCAGGTTAAGAGGTTAAGATGTTTTAACATGTTACTGTGCAGGTTAAGATGTGTTAACATGTTACTGTGCAGGTTAAGATGTGTTAACATGTTACTGTGCAGGTTAAGAGGTTAAGATGTTAACATGTTACTGTGCAGGTTAAGAGGTTAAGATGTTAACATGTTACTGTGCAGGTTAAGATGTTAACATGTTACTGTGCAGGTTAAGATGTTAAAGTACATAATCTGTGTTTAAACTGTGTTTAAAGTAAACATGAGATGTTATATTACTTATACATGTCAAAATATCATATGAAAGAGTGGATACTAGGTGTAAACGTCGCAAAAGTTGTGCATTTTAAAATGAAAACATAGTGTGGATGTAGCCATAGATTAATATCACCTTTGCAGCAGGTGATTTTTTCATCAGAAATGTTAGTGATTATTATTATTTTTGTTTTGTTTCAGGTACTGTGGTGAGAGAGACGAGTAGAGTAGATTTAAATCTGGAGTAGCTGAATCAATTTGCATCAGAATGGAGAGCCATACACACAGAGATTCTATTAAGAAACAGTGTATCATACACCAGGACACATCAAAAGAAGATGATGACCATTTAGTTAGTCCTCAAGACTATGCATCCTGGGAAACATTACTTGAAGCAGCCAAAGTGAGAAAGTATGCCCCTATTTTAGATGTTGCGAAAGAACTTGGAGAAAAAGAAGTCCCAAGAATCTACTATCACCGAAAATGCCAAAGCCTATTCACCATGAAGAGAGACTTAGAGACTCTGAAAAGGAAAGCCAAAGAAAGCATTACTGATGAAGCTGGTGAGACTTCAAAAAGGCCAAGGAGGAGATGTTCATCAGAAGCAAGAGTGTATGATAAAATCTGCATTTTTTGTGATAAGATGAAGAAGGTTCTGAAGGGCTCCCAGGTGCGTGAAAAGCTTACACAAGCTGTACAACTCAGAGCTGACCAAACACTACGAGAATGTGCAACCCAAAAGGGAGATGAAAAGATTCTAGCAGCAACAAGCAGAGACATAGTAGCTGCAGAGGCCCACTATCATCGTTCATGCTATAAGGATAAATTACACCAGAATGAAGAAAAAGGCACCTGAGTACAAAGAGAATGATGAAGAAACAGATGGTGATGAACTGTATAAAATGATTGAAAGGGAAGTCTATAAAGACCTTTTCAATTATATCAGAACTGATATCATACCCAACAAGATGACTGTACAAGTCACTTCTTTGGTCACGAAACTTGAATCAGGCATCCTTGAATCAGAGAACCAGGCCTTGAATCAGAGAACCAGGCCTTGAATCAGAGAACCAGGCCTTGAATCAGAGAACCAGGCCTTGAATCAGAGAACCAGGCATCCACCTCAGAGAGTGTGGAAAGTTCTGATGAAGATGTGGAAGACATGGAAGACTTGGAAAATGATTGTGATTATTAGTTTATTAACATATGTAAAACAACGTATGGTAGGTTTTGTATTATTATTATTATATATGTTGTTGTTTTTTACGTCTGTACTAGTCTCAGCTCCCAGACAATTGTAGAGCGCCGCCAACAGCGCCACGGATAGAGACTGAGAACTGTCTGTACTGACGGAACTTATACAAAAAGTAATGAGTTATTTGAATTCTTGAATAAATTCTGTGATGTGATTATATGTGCCCTGGGTTTTGTATTGACTTTTCCAAAATAAACAAATATGTTTCTGAAAACCAATAAGCAATATATCATTGTATAGGTCTAACTGAGCTGAAAACATTGATAGGTCACATGGCATGAAGCTCTGTGGCCCATATATGACTGTTGAATATGCATATTGATCAATATTCATTGTTTTTTATTACTATTTCAATGTTTTTGGGAGATTTATGTTTTTGTAACATGGCTGTATTGAAAGAAATAGTGTTTTGGAGTAAAATTACCGGTAAACAGTCAACATGTAAACGGTAACCATGGCCAAAACATTTACATCACCTGAGTATACCTTTATAAACTATCATAAATGTTGTATTTTTAATGTATTGTCATCACATTTACAGTTACATTTGTAGTCAAGGAGTAGGAGAACACATTCAGTTGCATTATTATCCATGGGATATTGGTTATAATGGTCATATTGCCTTTTAAATTAAGATTATGTACCAGGCGAGGATAAAAAATAATATTTTTTTCTTCATTGCATCTCCATTTACTCTGGAATGGTAATAGATGTAGGGTTACTTACACTGGATTCATATGTCTTAGCTTGTTACCTATCAAAGGAGACCAGAAACATGCATATAGGCCTTATGGTTCTGCTGCATTGCTATCACATCTTTTCTAGCAGTAGGGGTATACCTTCCCAAAAATCACTATGAAAGTTAGTCCCCCAAGATGGTACCGACCAACCCTACTGGCTCACGGCCTACTAGGCATTCTCAGCCGTAAACACGTTTAGCCCATTAGCCTGGCTGTGTTTTGGGGTTTGTAAAAGAAGCGGTTCAAGGGCCGTGGGGAAAACAATAACATGGAGTGTCCGTTCCGTCTCAAAAAAGCCCAAATAAAAATGTATAAAACCTGACGTACAGTCACCTTTAATCAACGGTACCTGTCTCACTGCATGTTGATAGTGCTCTTGCATGACCGGAGTGGGTAGTTTCTTGCAGCATCGCAGTAAGTACCGGTACAATTGTACCGGAGTCTGAACCACCTCTGCACCTGGTAACGGAGGCATGTCCGAGTAGGCTAGAGGGCATAATGCTCTGTTTGTTAACATCATTGCTTAGCCAAATAAGCATACTGTTAATTAACAACGGTGTGATTCCATTATTACCAATACAATTGCTAAATTAAGAATCATTAAACAGACTTACATTACAAATTATCCACACACCGCCAGCAACCACCCTTACTTTAGTTTATGCTTATAAAACCCGTGTGCATCGTTTAACTTGCACGGAGGGAAACAGCCCGTTTTACTCCTAAAGATTCCGACTCTCGAGAAATCAAGTACGTATAACTTACATTACCTGAAATAAGTAAAATAAGACTATAGCAATGCGTATGCTTTAAAAATACATCACCTGACATTTCACAAAAATTCTATATTCCATTCACGGGTTCACATTCTGTGTACAAACAAGCAATGCCTCATTCACCAACCATTCTACGAACAAATTTGGTCTTAAAGACTTTCTTTAAAACATTTTTACAAACATTTCGGGATTAAGGCCATGTAAAAAAAATAAGTTGTTGATCGTCCTTTAAAAAAAAAAAAAGTCGTAGGGAGGGCGGTTTTTATTTTTATTTATTTTTTATTTAAGCACCAGGTACAGCGGACCGTAGAGGACAGAATATATAGAACATTGCGTCTCTCGACCAAATTGCTTCTGTTTAATTGTAGCCTGTCAACATCAGTTTTGCTCATATTGATTGTAATGTTTCATGTATTTTTGGTCAATAAATGTTCCTTGATTGATTGTATGTTATTGGTTTTATGCTTGTACTACACCATAGACCAGATCTGGCTACAAAACCGATTTTCTATCCAAATGGCTTAGAAATAGGATTTCCCCGTGTTTTCTGCAACTTCTGGCCATCGTCACGAAAAAATAAAAAAATTTTAAAAAAATGTCGTCGGGGCCTTTTTCGGATGTCGGGCGGGGACGGTCAACAACTAATTTTTTTTACATGGCCTAACTGATATTTGCGTTGTATGACATTTGAGTTTCTGTTATACCCAAAAAAAAAAATCCTAATTAAGAAAACATTGGTGGATGCCAGAATGTTCATAAAAACGTTTTAAAGAAAGTCTTAAGACCAAATTTGTTCGTAGAATGGTTGGTGAATGACTACAACACGGCAGCGCTCAAGCTCTTTGGTGGCTAGCTAACTAACTACTTTACCTATAGCCGCTACACTACTGTAGGCTGTGGGGCATGATGAGCCGCCTGTAGTTCACGCAGAACTAGCTACCCAGAGTGTACTACATAGCAGAACACCTCTTTGAATCAGAGGGAGGGAAACTACTGTTATCAGAGCATTTGTGGCCTTTTGGTTAGCTTGAAAAAGGCTAGACTGTGACCATAAAGAGATGCACATAGTCATTATCAATGCTTAGGTATGCTATGCTGCGGCATTCAAATGCAAAATCGGTATTAAGGGGCCTAATGTGTGCCAAGAAAACATTCCCCACACCAGTACACCCCCACTACCAGCCTGCACTGTTGACACAAGGCAGGATGGATCCTGACCCTACCATCTTTTGGTGATCACATGCTCACTGTAGCCTCATCTTCCTGTTCTTAGCCTTAAGGTTTGATGCATTGTGTGTTCAGATGCCCTTCTGCACGTCACTGTTGTACACAGCTGTTATTTGAGCATTTGTGGCCTTTCAGTTAGCTTGAATGGGTCTGTCCTTATGGAAATGTAATATACTGCAGTATATTTTAAATATATTGTGAAGATAATTTTGATATATTTACAATATACTGCAGTGTATTCTTTTTTCCAATAGGGGTGCCCATTCGCCTCTGACACAAATCTCCCTTTCCAGATGCTTGAATGATAGACCCTGGGGTTGAGCAGCAGAAACTCACATCTACCAGAGCAGCTCACAGCTCCACCTTATAGCGCCACCATGTGGATTGTCATGGTGCCACAGGATTTACCCTGAGGGAAAAGCTCTACAAAAAGGTCAGTTCTGAAATAGCTTGCAAATGTGCGTCTGAAATAGTGAGAATAATTGCTGGTAATTTGAATTAGTAACGCAGTACTACCACTACCACTACATTTCAAACCTGTCCACAGTAAAAAATAAATTAAAAAAGATCAATGCCTGATCACTAAACGACCCTGTATGGAAATACGCAGAGTAACCACAAGGTGGCACCACATAATTTTATAATTTCACGGGCTGAAGTACACAAAACAATACGAGTCGCTGTGAAAACCCAAATAAAAACAGATTAAAATAAGCAAAGCCACAACGGTGTTTTTATTCTTTAAATGTCACATTTAATGAGTTTCACCACTGTACTTCAAATCTACACTTCTTTTACAAAGTGAGCGCCATTTTTGCCACACAGAGTAAAACATCTGATGCTTCATTATCGGCCCCTCTCTCAGGTCATTCAAAGCAGGGCTTCTGTATTTTATTTTTTATCATAAAATGTATCCAAATAACTTCACCTTTGAGTATAAACTTCAAATATCTTATTTTAAAAAATCTTTGATAGCGCAAGTACCAGTTCAGATTTCGTGCAACGGGAGTTCAAGCTAGTCTCTCACAGCAAACAATTCGTATTCGTTTGGTTTGTTGGCGCCCCCACTCCAGAAAAAAATTAATTAAAGAAAACCTTTTAAAACTTCTAAATTGAAAAGCCGTGTCAATCTCCAAACTGTCATCTTCTAACACAGATAATGGTTGATTATGGTGATTAACAGTCCAAATCCAATTGACTTGGTATCCCACTTTAAAATATTGGGATCGAATGTCCCTCAGCGACAACCCCCCCAACCATTCTGAATCCAGTGAATTTCTTTGTTTTTCAGTGGAAAAAAAAACTTGTTTTTGACTTACATATAAAAACTGGAAGGGACATTCAAGTTTTTTCCAATCTCCACTTTCAATAAAAAGATGTGGAGGTAAACAACCAAGCCATTGACCTCAGGAGGTAGAGACTAACATTGTGAATCAATTATATACATATACACACAAGAGTTCAGTGTTTCTCTAAAGTAGGATAAATTCTAATAATATCATTATTAATAAGGACAAAAATGAAAGCAAAAAAAAAAATCCCAGAATGTTTCTACTTCAATATTCATTTCCACAGCTCCGCAGTACATTAACATAATTGTTAATATGTTTTTTGCTTATTTCATTTAGTTTTTTATGATTTTTTTGTACACTTTCCAGTGCAGGGAACCAGAAAAAAGAAAATATATATTTATACATTTATTTATATATATATATTTATATGTCTCAAAAATAAAATAAAATTCACAGCCCTAAAAAATGTGCAGGTCAATTCACCTTCTATACAGCAGTCTTGTTTGATTTTCCTTAAAATGTATTTTTTCCAGGTTTTTAAAACAATTTTTAAAATTCTGAGTTTAAATCTATTTTTTTTCTCACTTATTTACATATATTCTGTGGACCATGAGAATGCATGCCATAGAATGTTAAGAAATAATATCAATAAAAAAATCTAAAAAATATATTAATATTATATATTTGTTATTTCCCCCTGCACACAGGTTTGTGTGTGTGTGTGTGTGTGTGTGTCTGTGCATTCAAGCATACACGTAGGAAAGATGATTTTGCTATAGATGTGTGCAGCAAACTGAACTGCTTAATGCTTTCAATTATTTCTCCTTCAAATCCACACACTGCACAGTCCCGGTCCTTGGGGGACTGTAAAGAACGCAACACCGGCATGATTACAACACATCCTGTGCCATCAGCTGTGCATGACAGACCCCAATGGTCAAGTGGAGATAAAGTCCTCTTTAGAACCTTCAGTCTAGTTTTCGGAAATAAATAACGTAACCAAGGAAACGGCTCAGCATTGTGTTCCTGAAGCAGTCCTCTCAATCCTCCTTCTTCTTATTATTTAAAAAATAATAATTTAAATGAATTATTTTGGCTTGGTTCATCGTTCAGTGAAGATCAGTCTCAGCGTGGTGAATTCACAGAGGGCACTGTTTCCTACAGCGCAAACAACCCTGCGCCCCACTGCCACGCCCCACTGCCACGCCCCACTGCCACGCCCCTACTTCCCCTTGAACCCTGAGAAAGGAAAGGAGACACTCAGCCATACAGGTACATTTCCTGCTGAATCACACGCAGGCCCACAGGGGCTCCATACTGACGTGACACCTGAACTGGAAGGGTGGAGCTAAGGCTTGTCAATCACCCAGACTGGGCGGGGTCACACCATCAACAAATACTTAGACTAAAGAAAGAGAAAGAGACAGAGGAAGGAGTGAGAGAGTGAGAGACAGAGGAAGGAGTGAGAGAGTGAGAGACAGAGGAAGGAGTGAGAGTGACAGAGAGAGAGAGAGAGAGAGAGAGAGAGGGAGACAACAGAATAATGCACACTATTCTGTTGAACAGTAAACAACAAATAAATTAAATTCCCTCCAGCCTGCAGCGCACATAAATGCTAAGCCCTGTGCCCCTGGGTGGCAGTTGAGATGATGCGTACAGGACGGGGCGGGGCTAGGACCTTCAGAGA
>JAINUF010000025.1:7905736-7915736 GCA_029718625.1 Synaphobranchus kaupii
TGGAGCTGCAGCCCTCAGCTCATCTAAAGAGCAACAGGGTGGAGCTGCAGCCCCCAGCTCATCTAAAGAGCAACAGGGTGGAGCGGCAGCCCCCAGCTCATCTAAAAAGCAGCAGGGTGGAGCTGCAGCCCCCAGCTCATCTAAAGAGCAGCAGTAGGGTGGAGCTGCAGCCCCCAGCTCATCTAAAGAGCAACAGGGTGGAGCTGCAGCCCTCAGCTCATCTAAAGAGCAGCAGTAGGGTGGAGCTGCAGCCCCCAGCTCATCTAAAGAGCAGCAGTAGGGTGGAGCTGCAGCCCCCAGCTCATCTAAAGAGCAGCAGGGTGGAGCTGCAGCCCCCAGCTCATCTAAAAAGCAGCAGGGTGGAGCTGCAGCCCCCAGCTCATCTAAAGAGCAACAGGGTGGAGCTGCAGCCCCCAGCTCATCTAAAGAGCAACAGGGTGGAGCTGCAGCCCCCAGCTCATCTAAAGAGCAGCAGTAGGGTGGAGCTGCAGCCCCCAGCTCATCTAAAGAGCAGCAGTAGGGTGGAGCTGCAGCCCCCAGCTCATCTAAAGAGCAACAGGGTGGAGCTGCAGCCCCCAGCTCATCTAAAGAGCAGTAGGGTGGAGCTGCAGCCCTCAGCTCATCTAAAGAGCAACAGGGTGGAGCTGCAGCCCCCAGCTCATCTAAAGAGCAACACGGTGGAGCTGCAGCCCTCAGCTCATCTAAAGAGCAACAGGGTGGAGCTGCAGCCCCCAGCTCATCTAAAGAGCAGCAGTAGGGTGGAGCTGCAGCCCCCAGCTCATCTAAAGAGCAGTAGGGTGGAGCTGCAGCCCTCAGCTCATCTAAAGAGCAACAGGGTGGAGCTGCAGCCCCCAGCTCATCTAAAGAGCAGCAGTAGGGTGGAGCTGCAGCCCCCAGCTCATCTAAAGAGCAACAGGGTGGAGCTGCAGCCCCCAGCTCATCTAAAGAGCAACAGGGTGGAGCTGCAGCCCCCAGCTCATCTAAAGAGCAACAGGGTGGAGCTGCAGCCCCCAGCTCATCTAAAGAGCAGTAGGGTGGAGCTGCAGCCCTCAGCTCATCTAAAGAGCAGCAGGGTGGAGCTGCAGCCCCCAGCTCATCTAAAGAGCAACAGGGTGGAGCTGCAGCCCCCAGCTCATCTAAAGAGCAGCAGGGTGGAGCTGCAGCCCTCAGCTCATCTAAAGAGCAACAGGGTGGAGCTGCAGCCCTCAGCTCATCTAAAGAGCAACAGGGTGGAGCTGCAGCCCCCAGCTCATCTAAAGAGCAACAGGGTGGAGCGGCAGCCCCCAGCTCATCTAAAAAGCAGCAGGGTGCAGCTCCAGCCCCCAGCTCATCTAAAGAGCAGCAGTAGGGTGGAGCTGCAGCCCCCAGCTCATCTAAAGAGCAACAGGGTGGAGCTGCAGCCCTCAGCTCATCTAAAGAGCAGCAGTAGGGTGGAGCTGCAGCCCCCAGCTCATCTAAAGAGCAGCAGTAGGGTGGAGCTGCAGCCCCCAGCTCATCTAAAGAGCAGCAGGGTGGAGCTGCAGCCCCCAGCTCATGTAAAAAGCAGCAGGGTGGAGCTGCAGCCCCCAGCTCATCTAAAGAGCAACAGGGTGGAGCTGCAGCCCCCAGCTCATCTAAAGAGCAGCAGTAGGGTGGAGCTGCAGCCCCCAGCTCATCTAAAGAGCAACAGGGTGGAGCTGCAGCCCCCAGCTCATCTAAAGAGCAACAGGGTGGAGCTGCAGCCCCCAGCTCATCTAAAGAGCAGCAGTAGGGTGGAGCTGCAGCCCCCAGCTCATCTAAAGAGCAACAGGGTGGAGCTGCAGCCCCCAGCTCATCTAAAGAGCAACAGGGTGGAGCTGCAGCCCTCCGCTCATCTAAAGAGCAGTAGGGTGGAGCGGCAGCCCTCAGCTCATCTAAAGAGCAACAGGGTGGAGCTGCAGTCCTCAGCTCATCTAAAGAGCAACAGGGTGGAGCTGCAGCCCCCAGCTCATCTAAAGAGCAACAGGGTGGAGCTGCAGCCCCCAGCTCATCTAAAGAGCAGTAGGGTGGAGCTGCAGCCCTCAGCTCATCTAAAGAGCAGCAGGGTGGAGCTGCAGCCCCCAGCTCATCTAAAGAGCAACAGGGTGGAGCTGCAGCCCCCAGCTCATCTAAAGAGCAGTAGGGTGGAGCTGCAGCCCCCAGCTCATCTAAAGAGCAACAGGGTGGAGCTGCAGCCCCCAGCTCATCTAAAGAGCAGCAGGGTGGAGCTGCAGCCCTCAGCTCATCTAAAGAGCAACAGGGTGGAGCTGCAGCCCTCAGCTCATCTAAAGAGCAACAGGGTGGAGCTGCAGCCCCCAGCTCATCTAAAGAGCAACAGGGTGGAGCGGCAGCCCCCAGCTCATCTAAAAAGCAGCAGGGTGGAGCTGCAGCCCCCAGCTCATCTAAAGAGCAGCAGTAGGGTGGAGCTGCAGCCCCCAGCTCATCTAAAGAGCAACAGGGTGGAGCTGCAGCCCTCAGGTCATCTAAAGAGCAGCAGTAGGGTGGAGCTGCAGCCCCCAGCTCATCTAAAGAGCAGCAGTAGGGTGGAGCTGCAGCCCCCAGCTCATCTAAAGAGCAGCAGTAGGGTGGAGCTGCAGCCCCCAGCTCATCTAAAAAGCAGCAGGGTGGAGCTGCAGCCCCCAGCTCATCTAAAGAGCAACAGGGTGGAGCTGCAGCCCCCAGCTCATCTAAAGAGCAGCAGTAGGGTGGAGCTGCAGCCCCCAGCTCATCTAAAGAGCAACAGGGTGGAGCTGCAGCCCCCAGCTCATCTAAAGAGCAACAGGGTGGAGCTGCAGCCCCCAGCTCATCTAAAGAGCAGCAGTAGGGTGGAGCTGCAGCCCCCAGCTCATCTAAAGAGCAGCAGTAGGGTGGAGCTGCAGCCCCCAGCTCATCTAAAGAGCAACAGGGTGGAGCTGCAGCCCCCAGCTCATCTAAAGAGCAACAGGGTGGAGCTGCAGCCCTCAGCTCATCTAAAGAGCAGTAGGGTGGAGCGGCAGCCCTTAGCTCATCTAAAGAGCAACAGGGTGGAGCTGCAGCCCCCAGCTCATCTAAAGAGCAACAGGGTGGAGCTGCAGCCCCCAGCTCATCTAAAGAGCAGCAGGGTGGAGCTGCAGCCCCCAGCTCATCTAAAGAGCAGCAGCAGGGTGGAGCAGAAGTAGGGTGGAGTTGCAGCCCTCGGCTCATCTAAAGAGCAGCAGCAGGGTGGAGCAGCAGTAGGGTGGAGCTGCAGCCCTCAGCTCATCTAAAGAGCAGCAGCAGGGTGGAGCAGCAGTAGGGTGGAGCTGCAGCCCTCAGCTCATCTAAAGAGCAGCAGCAGGGTGGAGCAGCAGTAGGGTGGAGCTGCAGCCCTCAGCTCATCTAAAGAGCAGCAGTAGGGGCTTGATCATGGTGCTTCTCAGGCCCATTTCAAGAGCAGTGTTAAGTTAAGAGAAGGTATTTCCCACATGATGAACAGGTGGTGCTGCTCTATGAAACCGCAGCACAGCTTATAGATGCTCCTCAGTCTCAATGGGAGATACAATAACAGGAGGCTTCTTGCATTTAATGGTGGTTCTCAAAGAAGCGTAGGGGCATTCTGCCACCTACTGGATTGGAGTGAGCTTGTCGCACATGTGCGTTTCAGCAATGAGTAAGTCAGTCACTCGGTTATGGACAATGACTGTTCTAGGTCGGCTCACAGGGTCCGGAAAAAAAATATGTTTTACATTCTAACTGCTGAGACCAGCGTACTTACAGAAACGGATGAGAATTGTTTGATTATGTTGAGCTTGCCTGTTGCTGACCACTTGCACTTACACTGACAGGCATTTGGCAGATGCTGTTATCAAGTATCAAACATAAATGCCATTGCTGGATATTTACCAAACCAATTGATGTTAAGTATCCTGCTCAAGGCTACAGTGGCAAAGCTCCTCCTGAGATTTGAACCTGCAAGCCCTGAGCCAAAGGGCCTAGTTTTTCAGCAGCAGTACTACACTGCTGCCCTGACACGGTGTTCTTTTACACTATTTTTAATCTTTTATGTTTTAAGTACTTTTCTCAGGGTAAAACGAGAGTGCCACCACCTGGGATTCGAACCAGCAACCTCTCCCGAGCACTCACCGGGTCGAACACCAGCATCCTGCAGAGGAGGTGCACGGCTTCATGGGTGGCCTGGCTGGACAGGGTGTACAGGACAGGAAGTGATGGCTGCAGAGAAAGGAAGTGGATAAGTCTACAGACAGAGACATGGGTTGCACCTTTCTCCTGGCGCCCTAAAACCTCGGAGTGCCAACATGCTAAACAACTGTATAGCTATATTAATATTAATATACATCTTATACATGTTCAATCAAAGAATCATGCACACTTCTCTGATCCATTTATACTCGAATGAACAGGTATTCTGGGAAAGCACAATGATATATTATAATTATAATGAAAGCTGATGCAAACACTGAGGCTCTAATTATCCTCCCCCACACAAACTAGACTGCAAAACCCCGCCCTGATTAGAGCGGAGACGCATACCCCGCCTACTGACTCATTCTCCTCAACGCACGCACGCACGCACGCACGCACGCACGCACGCACGCACGCACGCACGCACGCACGCACGCACGCACGCACGCACGCACGCACGCACGCACGCACGCACGCACGCACGCACGCACGCACGCACGCTTCACCTGAGATACATTTGAGTCTCAGCACATGGGCTACTTAAAAAGAGGTACTGGGGGAAAGCTTTGACCAAACAGGACCCAGCACATCCCTCACATCTCAGAATCACATCCAGTAAAAAACCTCACCCTGTAAAAGCATGTGATCTAAACTCCACTGGCTCATTCTGACCTGATCTCATCTTAGTACAGGGCTGCACAACTCCGGTCCTGGATGGCCGGACTAACCTCATCTTAGTACAGGGCTGCACAACTCCGGGCCTGGATGGCCGGACTAACCTCATCTTAGTACAGGGCTGCACAACTCCGGTCCTGGATGGCCGGACTAACCTCATCTTAGTACAGGGCTGCACAACTCCGGGCCTGGATGGCCGGACTAACCTCATCTTAGTACAGGGCTGCACAACTCCGGGCCTGGATGGCCGGACTAACCTCATCTTAGTACAGGGCTGCACAACTCCGGGCCTGGATGGCCGGACTGCATGCTGGTTTTTTGGTCCAACCAATAGCCGTACTTTTAGTTTTCAGCTCTATAAACTACACTGGTTCACTCCTGTACTTGAGCACAGTAAAATCTTTAGGATACACTTGCAGTCTGGTGCTTATTGAAATGTCAGTTTGAGATACGATTGAGCTAATTAAATAAATAACAGCAGAAGTTGACAAAAAATCCTGAAACGGATCGGCTCTTTGCGTACCCGTCTTAGACAAAAAGAACCAAACTCCCTCCCTTCAGCAAATCTAACAAACAGCCAAACCTTCTGCCTAAGATCAGATATACACTCACTCACACTTTCTACAATGATAATGATATTTCACATACTGAGGAAGACAGAACAGAACTACATTTACATTTTTTTGCTAATTAACTAGCAATCTATAGCATTAATCAATATTATTTTTCCCACGCAAGGAAGTAATGCGACGTCCCGGCTGGAGTGACCAAGCTGACAGAGGCTTAGGTTAGCATGGCGCGTAACCCCGGAAACGTGAAAAACAGGAAGCCATACGGCTGACAGGAAATGAACGCGAGTGTGCGATTCAGACGGGGCTCCGTCTCCAACTTCCTGTGTGGTTGGCCCCCCAACGTTATGTGGGGGTAAGTGGGGTCAGGGTAAGACAGGGCTGCTAACGGGCAGGAGGTGGGGGTAAGTGGGGTCGGGGTAAGACAGGGCTGCTAAGGAGCAGGAGGTGGGGGTAAGTGGGGTCGGGGTAAGACAGGGCTGCTAAGGAGCAGGAGGTGGGGGTAAGTGGGGTCGGGGTAAGACAGGGCTGCTAAGGAGCAGGAGGTGGGGGTAAGTGGGGTCGGGGTAAGACAGGGCTGCTAAGGGGCAGGAGGTGGGGGTAAGTGGGGTCGGGGTAAGACAGGGCTGCTAAGGAGCAGGAGGTGGGGGTAAGTGGGGTCGGGGTAAGACAGGGCTGCTAAGGGGCAGGAGGTGGGGGTAAGTGGGGTCGGGGTAAGACAGGGCTGCTAAGGGGCAGGAGGTGGGGGTAAGTGGGGTCGGGGTAAGACAGGGCTGCTAAGGAGCAGGAGGTGGGGGTAAGTGGGGTCAGGGTAAGACAGGGCTGCTAAGGAGCAGGAGGTGGGGGTAAGTGGGGTCGGGGTAAGACAGGGCTGCTAAGGAGCAGGAGGTGGGGGTAAGTGGGGTCGGGGTAAGGCAGGGCTGCTAAGGGGCAGGAGGTGGGGGTAAGTGGGGTCGGGGTAAGACAGGGCTGCTAAGGAGCAGGAGGTGGGGGTAAGTGGGGTCGGGGTAAGACAGGGCTGCTAAGGGGCAGGAGGTGGGGGTAAGTGGGGTCGGGGTAAGACAGGGCTGCTAAGGGGCAGGAGGTGGGGGTAAGTGGGGTCGGGGTAAGACAGGGCTGCTAAGGGGCAGGAGGTGGGGGTAAGTGGGGTCGGGGTAAGACAGGGCTGCTAAGGGGCAGGAGGTGGGGGTAAGTGGGGTCGGGGTAAGACAGGGCTGCTAAGGAGCAGGAGGTGGGGGTAAGTGGGGTCGGGGTAAGACAGGGCTGCTAAGGGGCAGGAGGTGGGGGTAAGTGGGGTCGGGGTAAGACAGGGCTGCTAAGGGGCAGGAGGTGGGGGTAAGTGGGGTCGGGGTAAGACAGGGCTGCTAAGGGGCAGGAGGTGGGGGTAAGTGGGGTCGGGGTAAGACAGGGCTGCTAAGGAGCAGGAGGTGGGGGTAAGTGGGGTCGGGGTAAGACAGGGCTGCTAAGGGGCAGGAGGTGGGGGTAAGTGGGGTCGGGGTAAGACAGGGCTGCTAAGGGGCAGGAGGTGGGGGTAAGTGGGGTCGGGGTAAGACAGGGCTGCTAAGGAGCAGGAGGTGGGGGTATTGACAGTTCTTGTCTGTGGGTGGTTCAGGCAGCCGGAGGGGGTTGTGGGGGGGGGGGGGGACCTGCACACTCACCTTTTTAAATGATTAATGGCAGCCCACCTGTGCTATAGCAGGAGGGTAATCTGATCACCAACATGGCAACACAGCCCTGAACTCCGCTAATAAAACCGCTTCACATGTGCAGATCACTGCTCACACACTTTATGGGTGTCAACATTCAAAAAGACAGGATGGACGGCCAGAAACCAGGCTTATCACAGAGAGAGAGAGAGACGGAGAGAAAGAGAGAGAGACACATGCGCTTATTCCCAGTTTTAATATCCTTGCAAAGGGGAAGTGAAGCAGTCTATAATGAAGCAGCTTAATTTGCTTCTCACCTTAGACAACATATGGACCTGCATTCTAATAAGAAATTGACATTGGCGTCACTCAACAAACCACAGCATATCCCCGTAAAAGACCGTTACCCAACACGACATTACAGTCTACAGTCACTCAACAAACCACAACATAACCCCGTAAAAGACTCGTTACCCAACATGACATTACAGTCACTCAACAAACCACAACATAACCCCGTAAAAGACTGTTACCCAACACATTACAGTCACTCAACAAACCACAACATAATCCCGTAAAAGACCGTTACCCAACACGACATTACAGTCTACAGTCACTCAACAAACCACAACATAACCCCGTAAAAGACCGTTACCCAACACGACATTACAGTCTACAGTCACTCAACAAACCACAACATAACCCCGTAAAGGACCATTACCCAACACAACATTACAGTCACTTAAACCACAACATAACCCCGTAAAAGACTGTTACCCAACACATTACAGTCACTCAACAAACCACAACATAATCCCGTAAAAGACCGTTACCCAACACGACATTACAGTCTACAGTCACTCAACAAACCACAACATAACCCCGTAAAAGACCGTTACCCAACACGACATTACAGTCTACAGTCACTCAACAAACCACAACATAACCCCGTAAAAGACTGTTACCCAACATGACATTACAGTCACTCAACAAACCACAACATAACCCCGTAAAAGACTGTTACCCAACACATTACAGTCACTCAACAAACCACAACATAATCCCGTAAAAGACCGTTACCCAACACGACATTACAGTCTACAGTCACTCAACAAACCACAACATAACCCCGTAAAAGACTTGTTACCCAACACAACATTACAGTCACTCAACAAACCACAACATAACCCCGTAAAGGACCATTACAGTCTACAGTCACTCAACAAACCACAACATAACCCCGTAAAAGACCGTTACCCAACACAACATTACAGTCACTTAAACCACAACATAACCCCGTAAAAGACTGTTATCCAACACATTACAGTCACTCAACAAACCACAACATAATCCCGTAAAAGACCGTTACCCAACACGACATTACAGTCTACAGTCACTCAACAAACCACAACATAACCCCGTAAAAGACCGTTACCCAACACGACATTACAGTCTACAGTCACTCAACAAACCACAACATAACCCCGTAAAGGACCATTACCCAACACAACATTACAGTCACTTAAACCACAACATAACCCCGTAAAAGACTGTTACCCAACACATTACAGTCACTCAACAAACCACAACATAATCCCGTAAAAGACCGTTACCCAACACGACATTACAGTCTACAGTCACTCAACCACAACATAACCCCGTAAAAGACCGTTACCCAACACGACATTACAGTCTACAGTCACTCAACAAACCACAACATAACCCCGTAAAAGACTGTTACCCAACATGACATTACAGTCACTCAACAAACCACAACATAACCCCGTAAAAGACTGTTACCCAACACATTACAGTCACTCAACAAACCACAACATAATCCCGTAAAAGACCGTTACCCAACACGACATTACAGTCACTCAACAAACCACAACATAACCCCGTAAAGGACCATTACAGTCTACAGTCACTCAACAAACCACAACATAACCCCGTAAAAGACCGTTACCCAACACAACATTACAGTCACTTAAACCACAACATAACCCCGTAAAAGACTGTTACCCAACACATTACAGTCATTCAACAAACCACAACATAATCCCGTAAAGGACCATTACAGTCTACAGTCACTCAACAAACCACAACATAACCCCGTAAAAGACCGTTACCCAACACAACATTACAGTCACTTAAACCACAACATAACCCCGTAAAAGACTGTTACCCAACACATTACAGTCACTCAACAAACCACAACATAACCCCGTAAAAGACCGTTACCCAACACGACATTACAGTCTACAGTCACTCAACAAACCACAACATAACCCCGTAAAAGACTGTTACCCAACATGACATTACAGTCACTCAACAAACCACAACATAACCCCGTAAAAGACTGTTACCCAACACATTACAGTCACTCAACAAACCACAACATAATCCCGTAAAAGACCGTTACCCAACACGACATTACAGTCTACAGTCACTCAACAAACCACAACATAACCCCGTAAAAGACTTGTTACCCAACACAACATTACAGTCACTCAACAAACCACAACATAACCCCGTAAAGGACCATTACAGTCTACAGTCACTCAACAAACCACAACATAACCCCGTAAAAGACCGTTACCCAACACAACATTACAGTCACTTAAACCACAACATAACCCCGTAAAAGACTGTTATCCAACACATTACAGTCACTCAACAAACCACAACATAATCCCGTAAAAGACCGTTACCCAACACGACATTACAGTCTACAGTCACTCAACAAACCACAACATAACCCCGTAAAAGACCGTTACCCAACACGACATTACAGTCTACAGTCACTCAACAAACCACAACATAACCCCGTAAAGGACCATTACCCAACACAACATTACAGTCACTTAAACCACAACATAACCCCGTAAAAGACTGTTACCCAACACATTACAGTCACTCAACAAACCACAACATAATCCCGTAAAAGACCGT
>JAINUF010000025.1:7923236-8198236 GCA_029718625.1 Synaphobranchus kaupii
CATTGCCTCTGTCAGAACACCACTTAAGAAAGTTAAAGACGCTCTGGAAACTGTTCATAGGGACACAGGAGGAAATTACTACAGGTAAGTTCTACATGAATATCAGGATGTACTTGCACTGTTGAAAATGTATGGACTAGCTTGCCAGGGACCTGAGAGCTATGCAAGTCCAGGTTTAAGGTGGTGTTAGAGAGCTATGCAAGTCCAGGTTTAAGGTGGTGTTATAGAGCTATGCAAGTCCAGGTTTAAGGTGGTGTTAGAGAGCTATGCAAGTCCAGGTTTAAGGTGGTGTTAGAGAGCTATGCAAGTCCAGGTTTAAGGTGGTGTTAGAGAGCTATGCAAGTCCAGGTTTAAGGTGGTGTTAGAGAGCTATGCAAGTCCAGGTTTAAGGTGGCGTTAGAGAGCTATGCAAGTCCAGGTTTAAGGTGGCGTTAGAGAGCTATGCAAGTCCAGGTTTAATGTGGCGTTAGAGAGCTATGCAAGTCCAGGTTTAAGGTGAGGTTAGAGAGCTATGCAAGTCCAGGTTTAAGGTGAGGTTAGAGAGCTATGCAAGTCCAGGTTTAAGGTGGCGTTAGAGAGCTATGCAAGTCCAGGTTTAAGGTGAGGTTAGAGAGCTATGCAAGTCCAGGTTTAAGGTGGTGTTATAGAGCTATGCAAGTCCAGGTTTAAGGTGGCGTTAGAGAGCTATGCAAGTCCAGGTTTAAGGTGGTGTTAGAGAGCTATGCAAGTCCAGGTTTAAGGTGGTGTTAGAGAGCTATGCAAGTCCAGGTTTAAGGTGAGGTTAGAGAGCTATGCAAGTCCAGGTTTAAGGTGGTGTTAGAGAGCTATGCAAGTCCAGGTTTAAGGTGGTGTTAGAGAGCTATGCAAGTCCAGGTTTAAGGTGGTGTTATAGAGCTATGCAAGTCCAGGTTTAAGGTGGCGTTAGAGAGCTATGCAAGTCCAGGTTTAAGGTGGTGTTAGAGGGCTATGCAAGTCCAGGTTTAAGGTGGTGTTAGAGAGCTATGCAAGTCCAGGTTTAAGGTGAGGTTAGAGAGCTATGCAAGTCCAGGTTTAAGGTGAGGTTAGAGAGCTATGCAAGTCCAGGTTTAAGGTGGCGTTAGAGAGCTATGCAAGTCCAGGTTTAAGGTGGCGTTAGAGAGCTATGCAAGTCCAGGTTTAAGGTGGTGTTAGAGAGCTATGCAAGTCCAGGTTTAAGGTGGTGTTAGAGAGCTATGCAAGTCCAGGTTTAAGGTGGTGTTATAGAGCTATGCAAGTCCAGGTTTAAGGTGGTGTTATAGAGCTATGCAAGTCCAGGTTTAAGGTGAGGTTAGAGAGCTATGCAAGTCCAGGTTTAAGGTGGCGTTAGAGAGCTATGCAAGTCCAGGTTTAAGGTGGTGTTAGAGAGCTATGCAAGTCCAGGTTTAAGGTGGTGTTAGAGAGCTATGCAAGTCCAGGTTTAAGGTGGTGTTAGAGAGCTATGCAAGTCCAGGTTTAAGGTGGCGTTAGAGAGCTATGCAAGTCCAGGTTTAAGGTGGTGTTAGAGAGCTATGCAAGTCCAGGTTTAAGGTGGTGTTAGAGAGCTATGCAAGTCCAGGTTTAAGGTGGCGTTAGAGAGCTATGCAAGTCCAGGTTTAAGGTGGTGTTAGAGAGCTATGCAAGTCCAGGTTTAAGGTGGCGTTAGAGAGCTATGCAAGTCCAGGTTTAAGGTGGCGTTAGAGAGCTATGCAAGTCCAGGTTTAAGGTGGCGTTAGAGAGCTATGCAAGTCCAGGTTTAAGGTGGTGTTAGAGAGCTATGCAAGTCCAGGTTTAAGGTGGTGTTATAGAGCTATGCAAGTCCAGGTTTAAGGTGAGGTTAGAGAGCTATGCAAGTCCAGGTTTAAGGTGGCGTTAGAGAGCTATGCAAGTCCAGGTTTAAGGTGGCGTTAGAGAGCTATGCAAGTCCAGGTTTAAGGTGGCGTTAGAGAGCTATGCAAGTCCAGGTTTAAGGTGGTGTTAGAGAGCTATGCAAGTCCAGGTTTAAGGTGAGGTTAGAGAGCTATGCAAGTCCAGGTTTAAGGTGGTGTTAGAGAGCTATGCAAGTCCAGGTTTAAGGTGGCGTTAGAGAGCTATGCAAGTCCAGGTTTAAGGTGGTGTTAGAGAGCTATGCAAGTCCAGGTTTAAGGTGAGGTTAGAGAGCTATGCAAGTCCAGGTTTAAGGTGGCGTTAGAGAGCTATGCAAGTCCAGGTTTAAGGTGGTGTTAGAGAGCTATGCAAGTCCAGGTTTAAGGTGAGGTTAGAGAGCTATGCAAGTCCAGGTTTAAGGTGGTGTTAGAGAGCTATGCAAGTCCAGGTTTAAGGTGGCGTTAGAGAGCTATGCAAGTCCAGGTTTAAGGTGGTGTTAGAGAGCTATGCAAGTCCAGGTTTAAGGTGGCGTTAGAGAGCTATGCAAGTCCAGGTTTAAGGTGGCGTTAGAGAGCTATGCAAGTCCAGGTTTAAGGTGGCGTTAGAGAGCTATGCAAGTCCAGGTTTAAGGTGGCGTTAGAGAGCTATGCAAGTCCAGGTTTAAGGTGGTGTTAGAGAGCTATGCAAGTCCAGGTTTAAGGTGAGGTTAGAGAGCTATGCAAGTCCAGGTTTAAGGTGGTGTTAGAGAGCTATGCAAGTCCAGGTTTAAGGTGAGGTTAGAGAGCTATGCAAGTCCAGGTTTAAGGTGGTGTTAGAGAGCTATGCAAGTCCAGGTTTAAGGTGGTGTTAGAGAGCTATGCAAGTCCAGGTTTAAGGTGGCGTTAGAGAGCTATGCAAGTCCAGGTTTAAGGTGGCGTTAGAGAGCTATGCAAGTCCAGGTTTAATGTGGTGTTAGAGAGCTATGCAAGTCCAGGTTTAAGGTGGCGTTAGAGAGCTATGCAAGTCCAGGTTTAAGGTGGTGTTAGAGAGCTATGCAAGTCCAGGTTTAAGGTGGCGTTAGAGAGCTATGCAAGTCCAGGTTTAAGGTGGTGTTAGAGAGCTATGCAAGTCCAGGTTTAAGGTGAGGTTAGAGAGCTATGCAAGTCCAGGTTTAAGGTGGCGTTAGAGAGCTATGCAAGTCCAGGTTTAAGGTGAGGTTAGAGAGCTATGCAAGTCCAGGTTTAAGGTGGCGTTAGAGAGCTATGCAAGTCCAGGTTCAAGGTGGTGTTATAGAGCTATGCAAGTCCAGGTTTAAGGTGGTGTTAGAGAGCTATGCAAGTCCAGGTTTAAGGTGGCGTTAGAGAGCTATGCAAGTCCAGGTTTAAGGTGGTGTTAGAGAGCTATGCAAGTCCAGGTTTAAGGTGGCGTTAGAGAGCTATGCAAGTCCAGGTTTAAGGTGGCGTTAGAGAGCTATGCAAGTCCAGGTTTAAGGTGGCGTTAGAGAGCTATGCAAGTCCAGGTTTAAGGTGGTGTTAGAGAGCTATGCAAGTCCAGGTTTAAGGTGGTGTTATAGAGCTATGCAAGTCCAGGTTTAAGGTGAGGTTAGAGAGCTATGCAAGTCCAGGTTTAAGGTGGCGTTAGAGAGCTATGCAAGTCCAGGTTTAAGGTGGCGTTAGAGAGCTATGCAAGTCCAGGTTTAAGGTGGCGTTAGAGAGCTATGCAAGTCCAGGTTTAAGGTGGTGTTAGAGAGCTATGCAAGTCCAGGTTTAAGGTGGCGTTAGAGAGCTATGCAAGTCCAGGTTTAAGGTGGCGTTAGAGAGCTATGCAAGTCCAGGTTTAAGGTGGTGTTAGAGAGCTATGCAAGTCCAGGTTTAAGGTGGTGTTAGAGAGCTATGCAAGTCCAGGTTTAAGGTGGCGTTAGAGAGCTATGCAAGTCCAGGTTTAAGGTGGCGTTAGAGAGCTATGCAAGTCCAGGTTTAAGGTGGCGTTAGAGAGCTATGCAAGTCCAGGTTTAAGGTGGTGTTAGAGAGCTATGCAAGTCCAGGTATAAGGTGGTGTTATAGAGCTATGCAAGTCCAGGTTTCAGGTGGTGTTAGAGAGCTATGCAAGTCCAGGTTTAAGGTGGCGTTAGAGAGCTATGCAAGTCCAGGTTTAAGGTGAGGTTAGAGAGCTATGCAAGTCCAGGTTTAAGGTGGTGTTAGAGAGCTATGCAAGTCCAGGTTTAAGGTGGCGTTAGAGAGCTATGCAAGTCCAGGTTTAAGGTGGTGTTAGAGAGCTATGCAAGTCCAGGTTTAAGGTGAGGTTAGAGAGCTATGCAAGTCCAGGTTTAAGGTGGCGTTAGAGAGCTATGCAAGTCCAGGTTTAAGGTGGTGTTAGAGAGCTATGCAAGTCCAGGTTTAAGGTGAGGTTAGAGAGCTATGCAAGTCCAGGTTTAAGGTGGTGTTAGAGAGCTATGCAAGTCCAGGTTTAAGGTGGCGTTAGAGAGCTATGCAAGTCCAGGTTTAAGGTGGTGTTAGAGAGCTATGCAAGTCCAGGTTTAAGGTGGCGTTAGAGAGCTATGCAAGTCCAGGTTTAAGGTGGCGTTAGAGAGCTATGCAAGTCCAGGTTTAAGGTGGCGTTAGAGAGCTATGCAAGTCCAGGTTTAAGGTGGCGTTAGAGAGCTATGCAAGTCCAGGTTTAAGGTGGTGTTAGAGAGCTATGCAAGTCCAGGTTTAAGGTGAGGTTAGAGAGCTATGCAAGTCCAGGTTTAAGGTGGTGTTAGAGAGCTATGCAAGTCCAGGTTTAAGGTGAGGTTAGAGAGCTATGCAAGTCCAGGTTTAAGGTGGTGTTAGAGAGCTATGCAAGTCCAGGTTTAAGGTGGTGTTAGAGAGCTATGCAAGTCCAGGTTTAAGGTGGCGTTAGAGAGCTATGCAAGTCCAGGTTTAAGGTGGCGTTAGAGAGCTATGAAAGTCCAGGTTTAATGTGGTGTTAGAGAGCTATGCAAGTCCAGGTTTAAGGTGGCGTTAGAGAGCTATGCAAGTCCAGGTTTAAGGTGGCGTTAGAGAGCTATGCAAGTCCAGGTTTAAGGTGGTGTTAGAGAGCTATGCAAGTCCAGGTTTAAGGTGGCGTTAGAGAGCTATGCAAGTCCAGGTTTAAGGTGGCGTTAGAGAGCTATGCAAGTCCAGGTTTAAGGTGGTGTTAGAGAGCTATGCAAGTCCAGGTTTAAGGTGAGGTTAGAGAGCTATGCAAGTCCAGGTTTAAGGTGGCGTTAGAGAGCTATGCAAGTCCAGGTTTAAGGTGGCGTTAGAGAGCTATGCAAGTCCAGGTTTAAGGTGGTGTTAGAGAGCTATGCAAGTCCAGGTTTAAGGTGGCGTTAGAGAGCTATGCAAGTCCAGGTTTAAGGTGGTGTTAGAGAGCTATGCAAGTCCAGGTTCAAGGTGGTGTTAGACTCTTTTTTGTAGATAAATGGCGAGCATTGATGGGTTCTTGTTCTAACAGCGATGGGAGGAAAGAGCAGAATGTCATGTTTGTCAAACTGTGTAGAAAAGGTGAGATGTTGGCCTCACTTTTCTGAATTGTTGATAACTTCAAATGCACTAACAAGTCAGCCTGTATATGCCTGTCAGCCTGTATATGCCTGTCAGCCTGTATATGCCTGTCAGCCTGTATATGCCTGTCAGCCTGTATATGCCTGCTTTCAGAGAAGAGCACAATACCAAGCCCCCCCCAGCACTGAAGGGGGGGGGGGGGTTACATAGACCATGCTTTGGGGGCGGTGGGAGTGGCATAGACCATGCTTTGGGGGCGGTGGGAGTGGCATAGACCATGCTTTGGGGGCGGTGGGAGTGGCATAGACCATGCTTTGGGGGCGGTGGGAGTGGCATAGACCATGCTTTGGGGGCGGTGGGAGTGGCATAGACCATGCTTTGGGGGCGGTGGGAGTGGCATAGACCATGCTTTGGGGGCGGTGGGAGTGGCATAGACCATGCTTTGGGGGCGGTGGGAGTGGCATAGACCATGCTTTGGGGGCGGTGGGAGTGGCATAGACCATGCTTTGGGGGCGGTGGGAGTGGCATAGACCATGCTTTGGGGGCGGTGGGAGTGGCATAGACCATGCTTTGGGGGCGGTGGGAGTGGCATAGACCATGCTTTGGGGGCGGTGGGAGTGGCATAGACCATGCTTTGGGGGCGGTGGGAGTGGTATAGACCATGCTTTGGGGGCGGTGGGAGTGGTATAGACCATGCTTTGGGGGCGGTGGGAGTGGTATAGACCATGCTTTGGGGGCGGTGGGGAGTGGTATAGACCATGCTTTGGGGGCGGTGGGAGTGGTATAGACCATGCTTTGGGGGCGGTGGGAGTGGCATAGACCATGCTTTGGGGGCGGTGGGAGTGGTATAGACCATGCTTTGGGGGCGGTGGGAGTGGTATAGACCATGCTTTGGGGGCGGTGGGAGTGGTATAGACCATGCTTTGGGGCGGTGGGAGTGGTATAGACCATGCTTTGGGGGCGGTGGGAGTGGCATAGACCATGCTTTGGGGGCGGTGGGAGTGGTATAGACCATGCTTTGGGGGCGGTGGGAGTAGTATAGACCATACTTTGGGGGCGGTGGGAGTGGTATAGACCATGCTTTGGGGGCGGTGGGAGTGGCATAGACCATGCTTTGGGGGCGGTGGGAGTGGTATAGACCATGCTTTGGGGGCGGTGGGAGTGGTATAGACCATGCTTTGGGGGCGGTGGGAGTGGTATAGACCATGCTTTGGGGGCGGTGGGAGTGGCATAGACCATGCTTTGGGGGCGGTGGGAGTGGTATAGACCATGCTTTGGGGGCGGTGGGAGTGGTATAGACCATGCTTTGGGGGCGGTGGGAGTGGCATAGACCATGCTTTGGGGGCGGTGGGAGTGGTATAGACCATGCTTTGGGGGCGGTGGGAGTGGCATAGACCATGCTTTGGGGGCGGTGGGAGTGGTATAGACCATGCTTTGGGGGCGGTGGGAGTAGTATAGACCATACTTTGGGGGCGGTGGGAGTGGTATAGACCATGCTTTGGGGGAGGTGGGAGTGGTATAGACCATGCTTTGGGGGCGGTGGGAGTGGCATAGACCATGCTTTGGGGGCGGTGGGAGTGGTATAGACCATGCTTTGGGGGCGGTGGGAGTGGCATAGACCATGCTTTGGGGGCGGTGGGAGTGGTATAGACCATGCTTTGGGGGCGGTGGGAGTGGCTCACCTTAAGCACACAGTTGCTGTTGACCAGGAGGTTCCCTGGTTTAATGTCCCGGTGCAGGATTCCAGCAGAGTGCAGATACTTCAGTCCTGCAGATAAAACACACATCAGATCAGAGCGTTCCCCTAGAGTTCCCCTAATGTTCCCCTAGCGTTCCCCAAGGGGGCACAGGCTGACAGACCCGTCCACTGAATTGGATCTCACTCTCACTCTAGAGCCCTGGTATTCAAATGACGCTCCTCAAGGTCCGAGAACTGCTGGTTTTCCACCCTCCCTTTACCTGGAAGTCAGGTGTGAAGACAGTCTGGCCAATCAGTAGCACTAATTGCTCAGTTAATTACCTGGGAGAAAGAAAAGCAGGGCCGGATCTGGATTGGAATAGCCATGCTCTAGAGTGAGCCAGTGGACCAGCCGTCCTGCTCTTCAACCATTTGTTTTGATTGAGTGGTAAAGTGAGTGTGTGTGTGTGTGTGTGTGTGTGTGTGTGTGTGCGTGTGTGCGTGTGTGCGTGTGTGTGCGTGTGTGCATGAGCATGTGTGTGTGTGTGTGTGGTCCTCACCTCGTAGTATCTGGTACAGAAAGACTTTAACGTGGTCAGTGCTGAGGGGTTGTGGGGACACGATGATCTTGTGAAGGTCACTCTGCATCAGCTCTGTCACCACATAGCTACACAGCAAGTCAAGGGAAACACAACCGTGCACATGCACACACACACACACAGGCCAGCACGCACACACATGCACACACACACACACACAGGCCAGCACGCACACACACACACACACACATGCCCACACATGCAGGCCAGCACACACATACACACGCATGCCCACACACACACACACACACACACACACACACATAACACACGCAGGCCAGCACGCACACACATGCACACACAAGCAGGCCAGACGGTTGACCCTCATTGTTGTGTGCAGGGTATCCATGGAGACGGACTGTGGGCCATGATGGCTGTTTTTATAATGACAGTAACCAAGGTGCAGCCGTCGTCCTTTCACCTTTAATTAATCAGAGATCAGAGACCTGCAACTGTAGGTTGTAGGTCCAGGTGGTGATGGGTTTGTATCCCAGGTGACGTGCTGCTTCCCCAATCCTTTCTGTAAACATGATGAGCCATTTAAAACCATAAGCCACCCTACAAGAGGCCACTTACTAAGCACGTATAAATAATAATAACTGCTGACAACGGAAGCCGGTTATGCAGTTTTATTTCCGAGCTAGCGGGCTTCTCACAAGGGCTGGAGAGGGAAAATACTGAATAAATGAATTTGCTGAGAAGTGAAATCTGAATTTAAGCTGCAGGTGAGTGATTTAGAAGGCAGCTGCATAAATGTGGTCATGCTTATGAAAACTGGCCAATGGCAGGGGAGGCATGTAAATGCTTTTATCCAATCACATCCCTGTAAATGCTTTTATCCAATCACATCCCTGGACTGCACAGCTTTCTCACACAAACCACTTCAAGCAGAATCTGACTCAACACAAGGTCTAATAAAATGCTGAGCAAAGTTGGTCTTTCCTGCTCTAGGTTTCCCCACAGACTGACAATCATTCTTTTTTTCTTTCACAAATTCTCTTACAAAGTTTAACAAAAACAAACATTTAGAAAAACATTTAGGGTGAGCAGTGTTTTAAACACTTATGAGAGCGCCCGTCTCACCCCTGGGAAACACACAGAGGAAGCACTGCTCCAGAAGAACGAGAGACACTGTCTCCTTAGCCTGGCAGGTTTTTCCATAAACAACCCAAACCCAAACCTCATTATTTAATAAAACCTTTTAACCAGGCACTGCTTACAGAGCAAAGGGAACAACAAGAGTTCACATATGAAGTGAGGTGTAGAGGGCCTGCTCTGTAGTGAACATTGATAAGCACACACACACACACACACACACTCGATCTCAAACACACACGCTTGCGCACACACACTCACAATAATAATGAACAGATGTGGTGTCATTCAGAGGGAACCACAGGCCATTCTCCGGCAGACAACACTGCCACAGGTCAGCTAGGAACTAAAAATAATCCATCACAGCTCAACACCCGTTTTTCCCGGCAGTTTCAGAAGTTCCCAGATACAACAACCAAGTCAATGTGGCGACTGGAAGAAGACAAATGAGAGATGAATCTAAGACAGAGTTCCCATTAAATTACACAACAGCTTGAGGAGCTGGAATGGCAACTGCAGAGAGCAGCAAATACATAAATGAGTTATGCGGGTACGTGTTCATGTGCGTGTGTGTGTGTGTGTGTGTGTGTGTGTGTGAGTCTGAGTATGCATGTGTGCGCGCATTCCCGGTTTAAAGGGATAGTTCGGAATGTTTTTATATTTAGCCCTATTTTTGACTCACCCATGATGTTGTCGATGGGTAACTGTTCATTAGCCATAAACGGATTTCCTGTGCGCAAACGTTCCGGTAACTGTTCATTAGCAATAAACGGATTTCCTGTGCGCAAACGTTCCGGTAACTGTTCATTAGCAATAAACGGATTTCCTGTGCGCAAACGTTCCGGTAACTCTTCATTAGCAATAAACGGATTTCCTGTGCGCGAATGTTCCGGTAACTGTTCGTTGACAATAAACGGTTCATTAGCAATAAACATATTTCCAGTGGATTTTATTTTCACAGTTTTCCTTGTGTCTGGAAGTTAAACTCGACCCCTTAAACAGCTTTCATTCTCATCTAGGTTACTGCCCCAATCCTGGGGCGTGGGAAGCCGTTACGACCTCAGGACACATTCCTGCACCTGGGATATGTTCCACCTTCCTGTATCAACACTGACATCTCACTGACTCCTGTCATCTTCACCAATGTCCTTGTGCTTTTCAAAGTGTACTAAAGGAACTGTTGCACTTCTATAAAATACCATTCTAATATTACAATGTTTATCTGCTTAGCAAAAGACCTCAACCTCAGCCAGGAAACCCATAAATAGCTGAAAATATAAATTTTCTATTTATATGACTGGACATTTCTCTGCGGAAGTTCAGGTAGGGCACCTTTCTGAAAGGTACAATGACTGACCCTCATCTGGGAATCAAACCCACAACCTTCAGCATAGCTCTACAGCTACAGTGAACAGTGACTGTTTTACACGCAACCAGAATCCTCACTCAAACCCGTGACCGCAGGGCCTGGACAGTTCCAACTGAACCACTCAACTCACACGCACACCAGAGCTTATGAAATAACTTGTGTTTCATTTATAAATTCCAAACATATTTATGACAGTACAAAAGGCGAAGGCAGCATTTAAAAAATGTACAAGTTGGGCCACAGCTGAGTCACGCTGAATGAGTAAGATCTAAAAATAATATTCACTCACACGCCTCTGCTAATACAGACACAATCTTTTTTGTTTTACGTTTGTGGCTGAATGTTTCCATAATTCCCAGAAACACACGGGGTATTTAAAAAGAAAAACAGCACTGAATAAGGAACCTTAATGGAGGTTTTTGAAAATTGGAGCAGCGTGTAATTTCAATTTTAAATTATACTCTGTATTAAAATGGTTACATAACAAACCATTTCACCCTCCCCAACACTGAGGATAACTCAGAGGAACGAAAGTTAACAGAGGCATGAAGTCGTTTTTTGGGGCTCGACTATGGTTGTCTGGGGGAGAGGGATCTGGACAGACACAAGGGGAGGGGCGCATTACGGACTGGTCCGGGACGACTCTACCCGCATTCCGGAAAGCAGCCATATTGTCTGTGACTGCTCGCCATCCGTCCGTCAGTAAGTCTGCCTTCTGGACAAGCGTACCAACACGCCCCACTCCTTCCCTCCAGCTACTTCCCCCTAATCAGCAAATACAGCATCTTACTCTGTTCCCTTTAAAGCCCCTCCCCCTCCTACTACCCCCCAGAACCTAAAGGTTAGCCAACGGGACTCACTGCTGAGGGGGCCGTTACAAGCCAGCAGTGTCAGCCGTCCCTACAGCCTTTCCGACTCAATGTCCTTCTGTTCTTTGTTTCTCTGTACAGCGTCTTTGTGACAGTTCTCCATCAAATTGAATCAATTTTTTCTTTTTACAAAGAGCTGGGGAACAGGGATGGGCTGGGGGCTCACAATAACACCCCAAACTGGGTGATACCGATCGACAGTGGGTCCCTGGCATGCAGTCTTAACAGCGGAAGGCTGGGACTGCAGGGGTTAAAACCCTGTCTGATCACCTCCCAGTGCATGCTGGGAAAGGGCTTGTGTTGAAGGATACATTTCCTCAAAGTAGTCGATGTGCGGCGGCTGCAGGATGTCCAAGGCAGATAGAACCTGAGAAGAGAGGGCAATATGAGGATCGTCTCTGTGCACGTATGTGTCATGCGTGTGTGTGTCATGCGTGTGTGTGTGTCATGCGTGTGTGTGTCATGCATGTGTGTGTGTCATGCGTGTGTGTGTCATGCGTGTGTGTGTCATGCGTGTGTGTGTGTCATGCGTGTGTGTGTCATGCGTGTGTGTGTGTCATGCGTGTGTGTGTCATGCGTGTGTGTGTCATGCGTGTGTGTGTCATGCGTGTATGTGTGTGTCATGCGTGTGTGTGTCATGCATGTGTGTGTCATGCGTGGGTGTGAGCGTACTTTAGTGTGTGTTGTCCGTTTCTGTCTGTGCGCATGTCAGTGTGTGTGGTTGTGTGGTTTGGATGTGTGGTTGTGTGTGTGTCGCAAAATAACTATGTAAACTAAATATTAAGCTCTTAAAAAACTGCAGATCAACACAAGAGAGCCGAGCAGAGGAATAGGGAAAAAAAAAAAATCTCAATCATCGCGTCTCAGTACAGGGCCATGTGATTGGCCAATCCAATATCAATCATCAGGTCTCAGTACAGGGCCATGTGATTGGCCAATCCAATATCAATCATTAGGTCTCAGTACAGGGCATCATGTGATTGGCCAATCCAATAACAATCATTAGGTCTCAGTACAGGGCCATGTGATTGGCCAAATCCAATATCAATCATCAGGTCTCAGTACAGGGCATCATGTGATTGGCCAATCCAATAACTCTTAACAAGGACGGCCCTCATCAATCAATCATTCCACAAATTAGAACATTAGAAATTAGAGGGAACTGGGGAGTGATTTATATGAGGGGTTAATGTGGGAGTGGCTTATCTGAGGGGTTAATATGAGGGGTTAATGTGGGAGTGGCTTATCTGAGGGGTTAATGTGGGAGTGGCTTATATGAGGGGTTAATGTGGGAGTGGCTTATCTGAGGGGTTAATGTGGGAGTGGCTTATATGAGGGGTTAATGTGGGAGTGGCTTATCTGAGGGCTTGATGTGGGAGTGGCTTATCTGAGGGGTTGATATGGGAGTGGCTTATCTGAGGGTGTGATGTGGGAGTGGCTTATCTGAGGGTGTGATGTGGGAGTGGCTTATCTGAGGGGTTCATGTGGGAGTGGTTTATCTGAGGGGTTCATGTGGGAGTGGTTTATCTGAGGGGTTCATGTGGTGGTTATGGTTTCCTGGACGATGATGCATTAGGGTCACACTGTCACTCACGTTGTCGTGTTTGAAGAAGCAGAGCATCTTCAGCTCGCGGAAGACCCTCTTGCAGGAGACGAGGTTCTGGAAGACGTTTGGCATCTTTTTGAGGGCGACCCGCTTGCCATCCCGTGGATCCGTCACTGACCTGCAGGGGGCGCAAGAGAGAGAATAACCGACAGCTCATTCGCAAATGCCAAAGCTCATAGGGTCCTGTTCTAATCAGTCTTGTGACTCTCGCCCATCCTAATTACCCATAAAGAACCTTTTTAAAAAATACCAGCCTCAGAGAAATGGGGGGGGAGAGGACATAGACAGAGAGTGCAGAGAGAGAGGGTGCAGAGAAAGGAAAGAGGGATGAGAGAGGGAGGAGAAAGAGGGAGAAAGAGGGAGAAAGAGGGAGAGAGGAAGGAGCGAGGGAGAGAGAGGAGAGAGAAAGGAGAGAGGGAGGAGAGAGAGAACAGCAGTCCTTGCATACACACACTGTGCTCAGCCCCAAGCTTGAAGGTAATGTTTGATAAGGATGCAAAAAAGGGTGAGAGCCGGGATTTACAGAGGGCCCCATACTTCACCTAGGGGCCCCATACTTCACCTAGGGGCCCCATACTTCACCTAGGGGCCCCTTACTTCACCTAGCGGCTCTATACTTCACCTAGGGGCCCCATACTTCACCTAGCGGCTCTATACTTCACCTAGGGGCCCCATACTTCACCTAGCGGCCCCATACTTCACCTAGCGGCTCTATACTTCACCTAGCGGCCCCATACTTCACCTAGGGGCCCAAAATGACTAAATCCACCCTTGCACACACGATATGCCAATAGTAATTAAAACAAAATCAGTCTTTGGCTGTAAAGGTAGATGTCAACTTAATTTTTATTTTTGCACCAACTGATATCAGAAAGAGACACTCATTGCAAGCGAAAGTTTGCAGTTTATTAGCTGATCGATTTAGTTAAGTGAAGATGCTTCCTGTCAAATTAACTTCCACTTACAGAACCATCGGTACATAACACAGGAACAAATACACAACCAAGGAGCCACCACAGAGCAAGAGAAGAGAGCACTTCTCTTCTCCAAGACTCCAACTCAACTAAAAAAAAAAAACTTTCTCTTTGACAGTCATACGTCAGCCAGCAGGGATTAAGGATGCTGTTCCTGGCAGGCCGGCGCTAAATTAAAGCACTGAAGCAGGTCAGTTTATTTACAACAAGAACAGGCTTTTCTAAGGACTGACAAAATCCCTCTTAGTAAAAGTATCAAAGTTGACCAAAGCAAAGCTAAACACCATGACACTGTTATTATCAAAGGATTCACTTTCAGTCTTTTTTTAAAGAAACAAAACATGAATATGGAGGTAATTCAGCTTGGCAATTGGATAGCTCTAATAAAACGTGCTAAATATAGTCTAATAGAGATGTTCAATTCTCAATTCTCAATTGAATACAACAGATTCTAAGATCAGGTCATTAAACTTCAGCTCCAAATGGCTTTAGTAATCCTGTCACTTTATGTAGTCACACTATGCCCTCCTTTATTGGATTAGTTTGAGTCCTTGGGCTTCTTCAGAGAGCTGATTAAACCTCCCAGTCATGGTGGTAACCAGTACACCCAAGCCATACGACTCCCTACAAGGACCTGAACAGTACACCCAACCCATACGACTCTCTACAACAACCTCAACACCACACCCAACCCATATGACTCTCTATAAGGACCTCACACCACACCCAACCCATACGACTCTCTGCAACAACCTCAACACCACACCCAACCCATACGACTCTCTTCAAGGACCTCAACACCACACCCAACACATACGACTCTCTACAACAACCTCAACACCACACCCAACCCATATGACTCTCTACAACAACCTCAACACCACACCCAACCCATACTACTCTCTACAACAACCTCAACACCACACCCAACCCATACGACTCTCTACAAGCACCTCAACACCACACCCAACCCATACTACTCTCTACAACAACCTCAACACCACACCCAACCCATATGACTCTCTACAACAACCTCAACACCACACCCAACCCATATGACTCTCTACAACAACCTCAACACCACACCCAACCCATATGACTCTCTACGAGCACCTCAACACCACACCCAACCCATACTACTCTCTACAACAACCTCAACACCACACCCAACCCATACGACTCTCTACAAGCACCTCAACACCACACCCAACCCATACTACTCTCTTCAAGGACCGCAACACCACACCCAACCCAAACGATTCTCTACAACAACCTCAACACCACACCCAACCCATACGACTCTCTACAACAACCTCAACACCACACCCAACCCATATGACTCTCTATAAGGACCTGAACAGTACACCCAACCCATACTACTCTCTACAACAACATCAACACCACACCCAACCCATACTACTCTCTACAACAACCTCAACACCACACCCAACCCATACGACTCTCTACAACCTCAACACCACACCCAACCCATACTACTCTCTACAACAACCTCAACACCACACCCAACCCATACTACTCTCTTCAAGGACCTCAACAGCACAACTAACCCATACAATTCTCTACAACAACCTCAACAGCACAACCAACCCATACGATTCTCTACAACAACCTCAACACCACACCCAACCCATACGACTCTCTTCAAGGACCTCAACACCACACCCAACACATACGGTTCTCTACAACAACCTCAACAGCACAACCACCCATACGATTCTCTGAGGACCTCCGTGCATATTAATTGCCAAAGGAATCCCCTTGATGTCTGTGAAGTGGAGAGAGAAGCAGACACGGGCCAGACAGGTTAAATGGAACGTTTCTATTGTATAGACCATGGACAAGTTACCCGTATCAAGTCATACTGACCCTGTCTCACATTTCATAATGTAAAAATAGGTTATCTGAAATAACCGCAGAGATCTTCACTTTATTTACTGATTAATGGAGGCATAAATGAGCAGATAAGAGCGAGAGAGAGAGAAAGAGAGAGAGAGAGCTGTCAGCTGCAGCTGTCTGGGAGCCAGCATTAGCCCCGACACTCATCCCAATGAGAGAGAGAAAGATCGACAGAGAGAGAGAGCGAGCGAGAGAGAGAGATAATGTGGACGGGGGAGAGCTAGAGCCACAGAATACATTGGCTTGCTAAAGCTCTCTCCCCATCCCTCTCTCCCTCTGCCCATCCCCCTCTATCTCCCTCGCCTGTGTGCTGTACCTCCCTCTGTTCTCTCTCCTTCTCCCCAAGGCAAGGCCGCTCAATGCCGTAAACCCTTCATGGGCTATAGAGACATTCCAGCAAATCAAGAGCCCATCTAATCCCATTCTGCTCGTTAATATTTCAGCATCCTCGCAAAATCGCTCTCAAGTCCAGAGGAACCTGTGTCAGTGGGGGTTTTATTTTTAGTGTCAGACTGAGATGTCACTCCTGGCGTGAAGTTTAGCGCAGTGCTAAGAGCTTGTTCTAAAAGACTCACTCCTGGCGTGAAGTTTAGCGCAGTGCTAAGAGCTTGTTCTAATAAAGACTCACTCCTGGCGTGAAGTTTAGCGCAGTGCTAAGAGCTTGTTCTAATAAAGACTCACTCCTGGCATGCAGTTTAGCACAGTGCTAAGAGCTTGTTCTAAAAGACTCACTCCTGGCGTACAGTTTAGCGCAATGCTAAGAGCTTATTCTAAAAAAGAATGAAAGAATGAAAGTCAGAAACAGGAAGTGAGAAATTACCCAGCCCTCCGAACTCAAGCCCACAATTAAAATGAGACACACGCAACTTCTGCTGTCAAATACAGGTGCAGCAATATGCTTAGTTAACTTATCTATAATGGCCAAGGAGACAAAAACTTACCCTCTCTACAGACACAGAAGCGTGTTCACCAACGGGCATATCAGCACACGCATGCACACTAGGTACATACACACAAGCGTGTTCACAACCATACTGATGAAACGCATTGGGGGGCATCGTCTGCTTCAAGAGATCAGAGAAACCCAGGAGAAATATACCCAAAGGCTGCCCCAGGTCTAAGAGCAGGATAATAAAGGTTAGGCTGTAATGGTGGATTTGCATGCATTTTGGGCCTCGCCCCCACCCCCCACAAGCACTAAGTAAACCTGGCCTCCTTGTCCTCACGCGCACATACATGTTACCCGCGGGCCGCGGCCGCGCTGGTGTGTTATGTGCTTTTCAAAACATGTTGTCCTCTGCCTCCCTGCTCAGACAGAGGGATTGTGGGTATGGGTCATGTGACTGGCTGGTGTCCTTGTCCGGGGGGCCTACCCGTGCGAGCTTTTGCACACTACAGCCCGTCTGGATAAGCTTTGACCCCATTAGCCTCAGACAAGAACACAGCTTATTTACTTAAACACTGCAGAAGCTTCACAGAGAGGGCACATTCAATCTAACCACCATGGGGCCCACCTCTGAGCCTTCTCCAAACACACTGCCGTGAGATCAATGCTCCTTCAAACAGCGGATAAGGACCTAAAACAAATGCAATGCTTGCGCAAATTATATACTCAGTATTTTCAATTTGTTAAGGTGGTTTAGTTTGGAGCTAGTCAAGAAAATTTAAAAACAGCAATTACTAAACATCATAAACAACACTAATCATATATAAACATTCCCCCAGACGTCCTTCACGGATACATATCAGTGTGCTGGAGGCTGCTGGGAAATGTAGGCAATGTCACCTCTCTTTTGGCCCTCAAATCTTGCAGAAGAGGTCCTGATCTATTGCATGAATATTAATTAGGAGGCAGGTCTGGAACTTGGCTGGAATTCTGAACGGCTGCCAGGTGCAATAATTCACCAGTGTGTGTGTGCAGTGACTGGAACCGGAAACTAGAAGTAATGGTCGCACCACTACTGAATATTTATGAGGCACCTGGATTCCACAGAACGAGAGGCTAATGGTTCTAATGACGGTACTTCCTTCCTGTCCCAGCTAGGGTAGAATGGTGGCTACCCCTAAAAGCACTTCACAAACAGTCGCAGTTTATGAATATTCATGCCTCACACATATTTTGCTCCGAATGATTGACTATTGAAATTAAAATCATGCATATCCATGAAATTACAATTTGATATAAAATATGTTAGGATCATTCATGAGTGTCTGCTGCGCCTCGGCTGAAAACATTTACGCTCGATGTGCTTGAAAGGACACATTTCACAACTTAAATCTGAAAAAAAAAAAAGTACCAACATTTCAGCGCAGCTGATAAAGTGGCCTGGATTCAATCAAAATGGAGCCACAACAAAATGAAACGGCAGCATTTTTATTCATCGCACACAATCTGGTGAGTTAAAAGTACTAATCAATGTGAACTGAATCCAGGCCAACTGTAGATGTTTTAGTGACTCTAAAAGGCTTTAGAAACTCTAGCCTACATGAAGGCCAAATAGTTTCATTACAATTAGATGAATAAAAACAAGAATGTTATGACTAATCATGACGGCTGGCTTTTTATTTATAGGTTGTATTTCCACATCAAGCTTCATCACCAAGAAGAGAGAGGAAAAAACAGACATTTGTGGGTTAAAGATTTGATGCATTTCTTTGGACTCCTGTGTTCAGTTCATACTGACGCCCACCCCGCCTCCGCACCCCCCATTCCCAGATCAGCTGGGCTCCCCTAAACGCCCGCTGGCACTCACTCCAGTGTTGTGCTGTTCCTCCGGCAGGAAGCGACTCGGCCGGATTTCGAGACCAGCCCAAAAAAAGAGCAAGTTCTCAGCTTTAAGAAAGAGAGGATAGAGAATACAGAAAATCAGTGAAAAGAGTTATGGAGAGAGATGTGAGAGAGCGATGTGAGACAGCGATGTGAGAGAGAGCGATGTGAGAGATGTGAGAGAGCGGTGTGAGAGATGTGAGAGAGAGATGTGAGAGAGAGCGGTGTGAGAGATGTGAGAGAGAGATGTGAGAGAGATGTGAGAAAGCGGTGTCAGAGAGAGATGTGAGAGATGTGAGAGAGCGGTGTGAGAGCAGTTTCAGAGAGAGATGTGAGAGAGAGATGTGAGAGAGAGCGGTGTGAGAGAGAGATGTGAGAGAGCGATGTGAGAGAGCGGTGTGAGAGCAGTGTCAGAGAGAGATGTGAGAGCGGTGTGAGAGAGCGGTGTGAGAGAGAGATGTGAGAGAGCGATGTGAGAGCAGTGTCAGAGAGAGATGTGAGAGAGAGCGGTGTGAGAGAGAGATGTGAGAGAGCGATGTGAGAGAGCGGTGTGAGAGAGAGATGTGAGAGAGAGATGAGAGAGAGCGATGTGAGAGCAGTGTCAGAGAGAGATGTGAGAGAGAGCGGTGTGAGAGAGAGATGTGAGAGAGCGATGTGAGAGAGCGGTGTGAGAGAGCGGTGTGAGAGAGAGATGTGAGAGAGAGCGGTGTGAGAGAGAGATGTGAGAGAGCGATGTGAGAGAGCGGTGTGAGAGAGCGGTGTGAGAGAGAGATGTGAGAGAGCGGTGTGAGAGAGAGATGTGAGAGAGCGGTGTGAGAGAGAGATGAGAGAGAGCGATGTGAGAGAGAGCGGTGTGAGAGAGAGATGTGAGAGAGAGATGTGAGAGAGAGATGTAAGAGAGAGATGTGAGAGAGAGCGGTGTGAGAGAGAGATGTGAGAGAGCGGTGTGAGAGAGAGATGAGAGAGAGCGATGTGAGAGAGCGATGTGAGAGAGAGATGTGAGAGAGCGATGTGAGAGAGCGGTGTGAGAGCAGTGTCAGAGAGAGATGTGAGAGAGAGATGTGAGAGAGCGATGTGAGAGAGAGATGAGAGAGAGCGGTGTGAGAGAGCGATGTGAGAGAGAGATGTGAGAGAGCGGTGTGAGAGATGAGAGAGAGCGATGTGAGAGAGCGATGTGAGAGAGAGATGTGAGAGAGCGATGTGAGAGAGCGGTGTGAGAGCAGTGTCAGAGAGAGATGTGAGAGAGCGGTGTGAGAGAGAGATGAGAGAGAGCGGTGTGAGAGAGAGATGTGAGAGAGCGGTGTGAGAGAGAGATGAGAGAGAGCGGTGTGAGAGAGAGATGTGAGAGAGCGGTGTGAGAGAGAGATGTGAGAGAGCGATGTGAGAGCGATGTGAGAGAGAGCGATGTGAGAGAGCGATGTGAGAGAGAGATGAGAGAGAGCGGTGTGAGAGAGCGTTAGGGTCAGGGTTAGCATTAGGGTTAGCGTTAGGGTTAGGGTTACTGTGGTATGGATGCAGCGGGAGGCTGGTGTTTCGGCGGGAAAAGAAAAGGCAATCAGCGCAGGCTTTCATACGGACGCTCCCCAAACCCAAGCGCCCCCCCCCCCCCCCACGGACGCTCGAGAGAAAACTGCCAGCCTGCGTTTAGCATCTACTCACCCCCAAACCCCTCCACCTCCCCCAAAACCCAAAGACAGCCCCCACTCCCCCACCGAAACCATGCCGCCCCAGCACCCCCAAACCCACAGACAGCCCCCACTCCCCCACCGAAACCATGCCGCCCCAGCACCCCCAAACCCACAGACAGCCCCCACTCCCCCACGGAAACCATGCCGCCCCAGCACCCCCAAACCCACAGACAGCCCCCACTCCCCCACCGAAACCATGCCGCCCCAGCACCCCCAAACTCAAACTCAGAGAGTTATTGGGAGAGGTCATGCCCCTTTCAGAGAGACATCTTACCCATTCTACCCAATGAGAATCTTTTACACACTACAAGCCACAGATACTACAGCTGATTGGAGCAGAGCTACATCCCTCACTGATCAACTGGTAACCATGGACACCTGAAGAGGTAGCGGCTAGTGACAGAGTGCAGATTGCACACACACACACACACTCATGCGCACGCACACGCACAGACAGACACACATGCACACACACACACACACACAGCATGCACACACAGCACGCGCACACACACAGAGCACACACAGCAGAGTGCATCTGTTTGGAAAAAACAGAGACAATTTAAACAGGCTTTTATAGCAGATCGGGTGGCTGTGTTTCATCAGTACAGAGCTCTCTGTAGATTTGGGTCAATGGCCTACTTATTGTTAAATTAAAAATTGTAGCAGACACACCAACACAGCAATTTGTACACATGCAGGGAGGGAGAGGGAGAGAGAGAGAGAGAGAGCAGCACCAACACCTTGATGTTTCCTGATCTATCAACACCTCATTTCATCCAATCAGGAAGTTTCACAGGCGGAAAAAAAGAAACGTTGAAGACTGAGAGGTGGTTATGGTTACATAACGCAGCAACTCCTCGTCTTAAAGGTCATCTAGGGTCACTCCCTGAAGACGGAGGGGAAAAAATAATTTTAAAAAAACCCTGAGGAGATTAGAGTCCATCCAGGTCAGTTTAGCTTGAGGAATGGCACACGACTGGGTCATTCCTGTGAGCACCATTACAGAGACTCGCTTTAACGGAGCCGTTAGGCTGCGTTAGCGCTCAAGCGTCTGATTTAGACGTGCTCGGGAGCGACGGGCAGTCTGTGCATCGGGATGACTGTGTAGCTGCCGGGCGTGGAGGGAGGCTAAACGTGGAGGGAGGCTAAACGTGGAGGGAGGTTAAGCGTGGGGTAAATATCACGCTGACAAAAACACTCTCCAGTCATTAAAATGACAGACCTTTGCTCTTACCAAACCTCCACACCCTAACCAGAGAGAGAGACTGCAACCGGTGCTAAGAAGCAGACCATGACCCAAATATGACCCCTGACCCCTGTCCACTCAGACTCCTGTTTACTATGTACTCTCCTCACTTTGCAAACAGTGTGCGAAAGAAACCCTGCAAAACTCTTTCCCAACTAGTGAGGAAGAGGTTTGTAATATGACCCGCTCTTGTACCATAGACATGTATATACGTATGCTCTTTATCTTGTATTACAAGTTGTAGTTTTTACTTTGTTTACTTCATGAAAATTGTCGGATGAGTGTACTCCTGAATCCCCTCAACAAAACCCCGGAAATAAGTGTTTCATCCGGGTATTTTAAGTGCCCCATTTGTGAGAAAAAGTCGCCTACTCAAAAGCTTTTTGACAAAGTTCACTGAAATATGTGCCGTCAAAGGGGTGAAGGGATCATATTGGGCCCCTGTCTAAATCACAACAGAGCCGGTATATTCCACAGCACCTATATGACACATCAAAGCAATAATTACGAATCATCTGCATAGCAGAGCGGCTAGCTCAGCCAGCGCACGTGTAAATTGCACTCATTTAAAAGGCTAAACCCAAACGAAACGCCGTGTTCAGGAGAACAGAAGCCATATGAGGTTTGGCAGGTGCAGCCAGGCCCTCCAGTTTCAGGTGCGTCTATAAAAAGAGCAGAAACAATGCAGACCTCAAGCCTCAGACTGGCAGCCGGGCCCAGACAGCTGCTTCAGACAGCGCTCACGCCCAATACTCACGTACTGTCATCATTTATGCAGGGTGGGTGAGGCAGGAGGGTTAGGGTTTGATTGATAGCTGAGGGGTGTGGCAGGACTAGTGATCACTGTTAGCCAGTGGGGGGAGGAGCATTTTGATTGACTGCAGATTAAACGAGTGACAGCATTGTGCAACTGAACTTTAGTAGAACTTTGGGTTGTGTAGTTACCTGGCCATGATATGAGTCCAAATAGTGCGGAAATATGTTTGTTAGTTGCTCTGTGCTCCCCTGGGGTGATAGTCCAGAATAGGGTATTTGTCGCTCTCCATTCATTCCTATGGGGCAGCTAAAACGGTCTCAAAATGACACTTCTAGCACGTATACAACCACGAAAGAAGTGGATTCGAGAGGGAGGGAAAGCACAGATTTTGCAGAGATAAATTTGGCAGCTCAGACTTACTGTTCTCAGTAATATACACTTATCCAGGACTACGCCAGGATTTTTGGCTGGGAAGTGGACACCGTTACGTAGATCAGGTATGGGCAACTCCAGTCCTGGGGTGACCGGTGTGTGGGCAGGTTTTTTTTCCACCAGTTACACTGGCTCAATCAACTAATTAGTCATATACACCAACACAGATTAACTCACAGTTAGCCCACAATAATGTGCTACAATACACGTACAGGCACAAGAGCTGCTGTTCATATCGTGGAATGTAGCTAAAATATCAGATCATGTAAATGAATGGGCTACTTCGATAATTAAGAGCAGAAGTTGATCTGAAATTCAGAAGCAGACATGGCCCTCCTTGCCCACCCTGGTGCAGATGAAACAGGACTATGTTCAGAGCTTAAGACATAATGGAAAACTGAGACTTTAGAGATCCCATAGGAGGCGGGGCAACTGTGCCCTTAATCACTTAAACCAATAAAAAGACTTTTATAAACCCTTCCCACAGCAAACCTCTATTGGTACCTCCTCTATTGGTACCTACCTCGCTATTGGTTGAAATTAGCCAGGTCATTGATAATGTGCAATGTCTCCTCCCACATAGGGGTGCATAAAGGCACTCTCTCTTTTGCGTTCTCACTTCACAAAACGACAGATACTTCAGTGGAAAAAGAGGCTAATAGTCGTGCTACAGCCAATGGGATCGCAGAGAGCAGTGGCCCGGTTGGTGGTTGTCAGGTGGGGTGTGGTCTCCCTAGCAACCGCAGGTTTATGAAGGATTCCCAATCCAGGAGGCTTAGCACAACACAGGCGGGCCTGGTCAGGGGTTTACACAAAGGTCAACGGCTCCCTACTGTCACCTGACATTACAGCACACAGTCTTCTTAACCTGCCCCAACTCAGCCCTTAAACGAGGCCAGTTCTGCGTTTCTTCCACTCAAACAGCCGAAGGGGGTGGACGTGAGGGTTGCATTGTGGGTCCAGTTAATTGAAAAGAAAGCCACCATGACACACAGCGCTCAATATCGCCTCAGACTCAAATCCCAAAGACCCTCTGCATCTTCATTTCAGCCCCACAGACAGACAGACAGACAGACAGACAGAGAGAGAGAGAGATACAGCAGAAAGACCTGCACTCCTCCCTCAGTCCCTCAGTCCCTCAGTCCCTCAGTCCCTCAGTCCCTCAGGTTTCAGGTGTATGTATGGCTGGTGTGACAGTCAGGTGCAGGAGCGTGTGCATGTACTACTTGTTGTGACGTCTCTAACCGAGGCCCTGGGGGTGTGGGGGTGGGGACTGTGTGGGTCTTAACCCCCCCCAGCGCTCGGCCACAAGATAAACCGTCTCAAACAGGATCAGGGAGATGGCCATATGGCAGCCTGAGAACCCTGCTAATTATGGGGGCTCACAGCACCCCCTACAGTTAGGTGCAACAATAAACACTAAAACACTAATGACTCAGACGTTGTGCAAGTCGCATTGAAACAATCAATCACTGTCTTAGAAAACAACCAGTCAGCACAACGCCAGTCTCTGGGGGGGGGGGTCCTACGCGGTCCCATTACGGTCTCTCTCTCTCTGGACTGGTTGAGAAAGGGGCGGAGTTTGAGACTCCAGCGTTATCAGCACACACAGGCAGGTGTAGCAGCCAGTGTAACCCACTCAGAGAAGCTGTTTGGGGCAGATAGGGGCAGATAGGGGCAAATGGGTGCATTAGGGAGGAACCCAACTCATGAAACTATAGCCATAGCAGCGTCACTGAAAACACCTTATCACCACAGAGAAGGAAAGAGGTAGGGAGCGAGGAGGGGGAGAGAGAGCGCGAGAGAGAGAGAGCGTTTGTCCAAGTTACGCACAAAGACAATTACTAGACAACTGACGCACAGCTTTCTCATTGGGGACAGATGCATTATATCTCCCAGTACAGCTCAAAGGACTGGAGTTGTGCATGAATGATGTTTATTTAGCAGCATGTTGAGGAGCACAGGGTCTTTATGAATGATGTTTATTTAGCATCATGTTGAGGAGCACAGGGTCTTTATGAATGATGTTTATTTAGCATCATGTTGAGGAGCACAGGGTCTTTATGAATGATGTTTATTTAGCATCATGTTGAGGAGCACAGGGTCTTTCTCCCATTACAGGGTTCCTCCAGGTATTAACAGCAGATGCTGAATTCACCAGAGAAATATCAATAAAACCTCAAACTCACATCTCCATGGAAGGGGAAAGGGGCACAGTGGCGCTATTTAACAAAACTGGTAGTCATGGTTTCACCAGGTCAGGTGTAGTCATGGTTTCACCAGGTCAGGTGTAGTCATGGTTTCACCAGGTCAGGTGTAGTCACGGTTTCACCAGGTCATGTGTAGTCACGGTTTCACCAGGTCAGGTGTAGTCATGGTTTCACCAGGTCAGGTGTAGTCACGGTTTCACCGGGTCAGGTGTAGTCATGGTTACACCACGGCTCGCCACTACACTCCGCGCTGCTTACCCTCTGAGGAACTTCCTCCTCCACTAATTATTTTATTGGTGTAAACCCTGAATCAGATTCAACTGTTTTATTAATAACCATAATCTGCCTTCTTTTCCCACAAAAGAATTGCAGGGTGAACCTGCTGGTTTGAAGTGAATGTGAAACTACAGCACAGCTGTGTTTCTGACCGTGCATTGCAGCACAGCTGTGTTTCTGACCGTGCATTGCAGCACAGCTGTGTTTCTGACCGTGCATTGCAGCACAGCTGTGTTTCTGACCGTGCATTGCAGCACAGCTGTGTTTCTGACCGTGCATTGCAGCACAGCTGTGTTTCTGACCGTGCATTGCAGCACAGCTGTGTTTCTGACCGTGCATTGCAGCAAAGCTGTGTTTCTGACCGTGCATTGCAGCACAGCTGTGTTTCTGACCGTGCATTCCCTCCATGTGGAAATTCATTCTTAAAATTCTGCCTGAAAACTAACACAGTTACAGGCTGAAGTGCTGTGACTACTTGTTAGCGGAACGAGCCGCTCTAAGAATCACGCAGAGACAGCCTGGGGCAGTTACCAGCTCCAGTGCAGCTGCATCTTACAGCCTGGGGCAGTTACCAGCTCCACTGCAGCTGCATCTTACAGCCTGGGGCAGTTACAAGCTCCAGTGCAGCTGCATCTTACAGCCTGGGGCAGTTACAAGCTCCAGTGCAGCTGCATCTTACAGCCTGGGGCAGTTACCAGCTCCACTGCAGCTGCATCTTACAGCCTGGGGCAGTTACAAGCTCCAGTGCAGCTGCATCTTACAGCCTGGGGCAGTTACCAGCTCCACTGCAGCTGCATCTTACAGCCTGGGGCAGTTACAAGCTCCAGTGCAGCTGCATCTTACAGCCTGGGGCAGTTACCAGCTCTACTGGAGCCACATCCTACAGCCTGGGACAGTTACCAGCTCTACTGCACCTCATCCTACAGCCTGGGGCAGTTACCAGCTCTACTACAGTCTCACCCTACAGCCTGGGGCAATTACCCCTGAAGAACAGCCACGCTAGGACAAGTCACCCCCAAAGAACTGTCACGCTGGGAGCAGTTACCCCTGAAAAATAGCCACACTGGGAGGAGTTACCCCCGAAGAACAGCCACTCTGGGAGGAGTTACCCCCGAAGAACAGCCACGCTGGGAGGAGTTACCCCCGAAGAACAGCCACTCTGGGAGGAGTTACCCCCGAAGAACAGCCACGCTGGGAGGAGTTACCCCCGAAGAACAGCCACGCTGGGTGGAGTTACCCCTGAAAAACAGCCACACTGGGAGGAGTTACCCCCGAAGAACAGCCACGCTGGGAGGAGTTACCCCCGAAGAACAGCCACGCTGGGAGGAGTTACCCCCGAAGAACAGCCACGCTGGGAGGAGTTACCCCCGAAGAACAGCCACGCTGGGTGGAGTTACCCCTGAAAAACAGCCACACTGGGAGGAGTTACCCCCGAAGAACAGCCACGCTGGGAGGAGTTACCCCCGAAGAACAGCCACGCTGGGAGGAGTTACCCCTGAAAAACAGCCATGCTGTGAGGAGTTACCCCTGAAGAACAGCCACACTGGGAGGAGTTACCCCTGAAGAACAGCCACACTGGGAGGAGTTACCCCTGAAGAACAGCCACGCTGGGAGGAGTTACCCCCGAAGAACAGCCACGCTGGGAGGAGTTACCCCCAAAGAACAGCCACGCTGGGAGAAGTTACCCCCAAAGAACAGCCACGCTGGGAGGAGTTACCCCCAAAGAACAGCCACGCTGGGAGGAGTTACCCCTGAAGAACAGCCACGCTGGGAGGAGTTACCCCTGAAGAACAGGATGCAGGGGGCAGGTCCGCAGGAAGACAAGACCTCCCAGGAAGGTGAGGGACCCAAACAGGGGCCCGCACAGGGGCGTGTGAAGCACGTGCAGCTGTGTCTCACAGCAGTGACACAATATGCTGAGTGTGTTAAACCAGCCTGGGCTTCATTATTAAAACTCCTTCATCACAGTCAGAGAAGCCGCATTCAAACCCAGCGGCCCATGGCCCCGCCCCCGCCCCCGCCCATACCGCTGCCCACTCATTTACACCCCCCCCCCCCATCCCCCATCCCCCCATTCCCAGAATGCCTCAGTAAACTCACACTGGCAAGGAATTCAATGATTGACAAAGGGGGGGGGGGGGGGGGGGGTGTCTCATGGCAGGTGCATGACCGATGGAATATTACATAGAGAACCACACAACCACACACACAAGTAAACATACACACACACACACGCACGCACACAGTCTTGATTACACTTGAACCACCTTTTCTTCAAAAAAATAGAGTATTTCCTTCATAATCAATACAACAGTGACTGACAGGAATAAATACAATTTCCTCCATTTATTTCAGTGGCTTTAATAGTCCACAGGCTGTAGAAGTTAATACTCTAGCAGTGGTGGGGCGGTTCTTTAATTTCCACACATTTCTGTATTTCTATAAACCAAATTAAATAAGGCTTCTGTGCTTTTAATGTACCGTTACTTTGTGTAGCACACACCCCATGGGCTTCAGACTGTACCATTCATGGGCTGCCATGGGCTTCAGACTGTACCATTCATGGGGTTGCCATGAGCTTCTGACCCATGTTACAGTCACGTATTGTAACTTAGACTATGGATTTAAAGCAAGTATTCACCCTTGAGACTGTGGAGGGAAAAAAAAAACATACAAACAAGTACTGCGAGACAGAAAACATCTTGACAACGTCAGGCCAGCAGGAATGCCTAAGCAGGGGTCAGTGTGTGTGAGTGGAATGCAACGTTTACCAGATGAGTGTGTGTGTGTGTGTGTGTGTGTGTGTGTGTGTGTGTGTGTGCTGGACAGGAACTAAACAGGAGATGTGTGTGCTTTAGACAGCATGGATATGACTTTCCCCCATTCAGAGCCTAGCCATTAGCCTTTAGCATTAGCCACACTCCTAATTTACATACAAACGATAGAACCAGTCACTGGAAGGATTCTAATTATAGAGCGTGCAAAGTGATAGTGTCACAAATCTAAATGCTAACGAGGTACGATGGTTCACATATTTCAGTTTTTTTCTGTTGCTTGTAAGAAAAGTTTGAATCATTCTGGCACCAGATATGATTTCTGGTTCAACGACCTGGCAAGCAGGCTCATCTAATTATCCCGCACTTCCTGTACGGTAATGCAAACATATTTGCACGTACTCTCATTGCCCATAATACCATAATCTCAGAAGGCATTTTCCAGAAGCAAAACAGACTTCCTGGTTTGCCGGAGGAATGTGCAAAGTGAGGCGTGAAACAATCTTACTCGTCTTACTTTCTGCACATACAGCTGCCGGCTCCCGCGCACACAACTACAAGGCTCCCGCGCATACAGGCTCCCGTGCATACAGGCGCATATACAGGCCCCCGCGCATATACCAGCTCCCGCGCATACAGCTACAAGGCTCCGGCGCATACAGGCTCCCGCGCATACAGCTACAAGGCTCCCGCGCACACAGCTACAAGGCTCCCGCGCACACAGCTACAAGGCTCCCGCGCACACAGCTACAAGGCTCCCGCGCACACAGCTACAAGGCTCCCGCGCACACAGCTACAAGGCTCCCGCGCACACAGCTACAAGGCTCCCGCGCACACAGCTACAAGGCTCCCGCGCATACAGGCACAAGGCTCCCGCGCACACAGGAACAAGGCTCCCGCGCACACAGGCACAAGGCTCCCGCGCATACAGGCACAAGGCTCCCGCGCACACAGCTACAAGGCTCCCGCGCACACAGCTACAAGGCTCCCGCGCATACAGCTACAAGGCTCCCGCGCATACAGACACACAGGCTCCCGCTCACACAGCTACAAAGCTCCCGCTCATACAGGCACACAGGCTCCCGCGCACACAGCTACAAGGCTCCCGCGCATACAGGCACACAGGCTCCCGCTCACACAGCTACAAGGCTCCCGCGCATACAGGCACACAGGCTCCCGCTCACACAGCTACAAGGCTCCCGCTCACACAGCTACAAAGCTCCCGCGCATACAGGCACAAGGCTCCCGCTCACACAGCTACAAGGCTCCCGCGCATACAGGCACAAGGCTCCCGCGCATACAGGCACAAGGCTCCCGCGCATACAGAGGAGGTGGAAATCAAGGTTCAGAGTCCTCCCCAGTATTTTGTTCCAATCACCGGGATTTGCTCATTAGCTAAATTTGCTCAGCCAGGAGGTAGAGCTAAGTGATAAAATCAGCTGGTTGTTCATGAGTGGAAAAAAAACATGGCAGGACTTTTACTTTCTGACCCCTGGACCTCCCACCTCTGGCATACTGCACATACAGCACATACAGCATGTAGCGCAGTACATACTGCACATACAGCACATACAGCATGTAGCGCAGTACATACTGCACATACAGCACATACAGCATGTAGCGCAGCAGACAGAATGATACTAAAGCCAAGCGGTACTGGAGCCTAAAAAACACAACCATATTGTTCAGGCTTTACAATATTTATAGAAGTGGGTCTCAACACCCTACCGACTGATCTGGGTCTCAACACCCTACCGACTGATTTTAAGGGTAAATAATGGTCATCCATTTAGGTTCCGATGACTAATTTGCCATTGTGTGAATGCTGGGGGTGGGGGGGGGGGGTCGCTCAATCACGTGCGCTGAAATCTGGGGGCCACACGGAAAGGGAAACAAGCAGGCCGCTACAGGGATTAAAACTACAATACCCACAATGCACTGGAAGCATGCAGGTGAGCCACCTCGACAGTCATCTGCTGGTCTCATGAATCACACATTACTTACTAAAACACGTTACTTACTAAAACACGTTACTTACTAAAACACGTTACTTTTCAAGAAAAATGTTCAGCAAATGAAAATTAAGGTGAATGTCCATGTCATGAAAATAACTTATGTTTCAAAGGAAAAGCAAAGGTTGCTCTAGATCAGGGGTGTCAAACTCATTCCATTGAGGGCCTAGTGTATGCAAGTTTTTGTTCTAACCATGCTCTACACCAGCTGATTCCACTAATTAGTTCACCTCCTTGGTTGAAGAGCTGAGCTAATTAGTGAAATCAGCTGGTGTAGGGCACGGTTGGAACAAAAACCTGCATACACTCGGCCCTCGATGGAATGAGTTTGACACCCCTGATCTAGATCAAACCAAAGAGCTTCTAAGTACAGAGATGTAGCATTTTAAAGATGCACCATGCAGTGGCTACTGTATTTGCCAAAAGCTCAACCTCAATTAACCTAGAAATAATCAGTCTCTGCACTGCCAATCTGACAAGTTAAACAGTATAGTAATCTGGGGGCAATTGTAACAGGGGGCAATTGCAACACTATAAAATTGCACCAATCTGAAACAAGCTAGAGCTGAGATTCTATCCAGCAAGCTAGCTAGTTTCATGTGTTCAGGGTTGGGGGCAATTGTAAGAAAAATGTGTTTACAATTGACCCCTGTTACAATTGCCCCCAGAATACTCTAAAGCTTCTTAGGCCAGGAGTATTCAACTTTTTCTGATCCAGGGACCCCCAGCCAGGCCCAAAGGCATCCAGGAACCCCCATCATGAAGGGACGCATTTAAGAAAGGTTTCATATTTTGAAATATTTTGCCAAAATCTATATATTTGTCATTGCATATCAAGTCTGGTCAAGGAGCCCTGTTGAAAACCCAGGCCTTCGGACGATCAAACGGGTGCAAGGACATGGAAGGACGGAGAAACAAGCGCAAAAGAAAATACCAATAGATATACCAGCGGGACAAAGGCACAAGATAAATTGGCAGACGGTGAGTTTCAACTTGGTTGAACACATTAACATGGCAAAAAGCGACTTTTATTTACTCCCCTCTTTCCACACATTTACCTACAGGACCCCCCCCAACACACACACACACACACACACACACACACACACACACACACACACACACACACACACACACACACACACACACAAGAAAGGGCTTGAATCGTGCCTGAATGTGTGGCCATAATCGTGCTGGGCTTGTTTTGGCCCGGTTTTTTAGGTCCGTTCGTTTGTCTCGGGGGAGTTGGCGTAGCTGCACTCTGTGGAAGTTCAATCCCCCTCGCACTTTGACACGGGCGCTTGGGGGTAATTATATAACAGGGCACCGGGAACCACGCTGGTCTTTGAGATTGAAATCCCTCGCGGGGCAGGGCACCTTGTTAGTAAACATGTAATAAAGATGTCACCTCCCAACTGAACAGATATTCTACGCCTAGAAAGAACAATAGACGCCACTCCACACACACACACACACACACACACACACACACACACACACACACACACACACACACACACACACACACACACACACACACACACACACACACACACACACACACACACACACACACACACACACACACACACACACACACACACACACACACACACACACACACACACACACACACACACCGAACGGGCAGGTTGTAATATTACAGTACACGGGCATTCCAAAGAGAAATAAGTGGCTACAGCTGGAATCATCACGAGCAAGCAAGCGCGAGACAGCACATGGTAAAGAGTCGCTCACCAGACCACGCCGAACGCCCCGTATCCGATGGGCCGGTCGGGCTCCATGTCCAGCGGCTGCTGTAAGTGATGCGAGTGTTGGTGGTGGTGCTGATGGGCTTTGACAGCCGCAGCCTGAACTTGCGCCGGCGCTGCAGCAGCCGCGGGCCCGGGGGCTTGTCCGGGTGCCGGTGAGGGGAAGTACGGCTGCTGCTGGCCCGGGTTCAGCATCACCGCTGCGGCGGCGGCGGCGGCAGCAGCTGCGGCCGTGGACGCGTGCTGCTGGACCGGGTGGACTGCAGCGGCCGAGCCGGGGTGCGGCAGGTGATGCTGGCCCGGATGATGGTGATGGTGGAGGTGAGGAGGTGGGAGGTGCGGCAGCTGGTGATGGTGGTGTGGGTGATGTGCCGCCACCGTCGAAGCGCCGCCGTTGTATGCAGCCATCATTTTCGCGGCATTGGTGGCCGTTGTTTCGCACAGAGCCATTAACTCAACAGCAGTTAGCAAAAGAAAGAACTATATGGGGAAAACGAGGAAGACGAACAATATAACCTACGTATGTATATAGATAGGCTATATATTCGTCAAAAATGCAACTCCTTCCAAGATGTTAGGAGTGAAACAGATGGATGAGTTTCCCGGGGGGTTCGGGCAGGTGGCTGTCAAACGGTCATCGGGCTACAGCAAACCTGACTATAACGGCCTATAAACAAAATAAAAAAATAATATCAAATAGGCTAAAGACAACGACTGTCATAATTACAGGAGAGTAGGCTACCCCTTACTCTCGCTAATAGCTACTTAAATTATATCATTTAAGAGGTCTGACCTACTTATTGTGGTTGACACCAGTTTCCTCCCGTTGATATCGGAATTATTTTAAACGCCGTTGTTGCACGCGCAATAACGCACACGCAAGATTCACATTGGCTTAAAAGTAACTTTAAATAATGTGGTTGCGACATAAAACCCCGCTCCCCCCACAATAAATAAACATTTTGCGGCCCGACGCCTCCCTCATGTTGGAGGTGGTGATCCCCCTCCACTCGTGAAAGTCGGAGAATTTCCCCTTTTTACAACCAACGGGAAATGTATCGCATAGGAAACGGGGTATTCATCTTTTAAATTTCCTCATGGTTGCGTATTTGTGAAATCCAGCATCGTCGCTGTCTCCACCGCCCGTGCAGCATTCAGTTTGTACAAGTTGCGATGGTAATGGTCTTATTCGGGTCACACAGTAACCAGTTAGATGCTTATTTTCAGCTTTCTAACCAGACGGAGAGAGAAAATGTTTCGCGTGGAGCAAATCCGATGATGTAGCACCGCAACTGTTTGGGCCACAACCCGAATGCGTGAGGATGAAGATGATGTTCCTATGCCGTGGTTGTTGTGGTTATTAGCCTATTATTGCCACCAGAGCTCCGCCACCCCGAAGTTGGTTGAAATTGAGGTCGCTCGTTTGCTCGCTTTAGAAATGACCCAGTTCCTGCATTGCCTTATTTACAGAAACACCAAATGATTCTTTATCAAAACTAGCAATCTTTCTCTTCGGGAGCGAGGAAAACAAACTCTCCCAGGAGCGAGCAGTCAACTTATTTTCCCCATTTGGTCCACTGCGTTTGTTTCTTTGCTCGTCGATGTCTCATCCAACATAACACTGGCAAAGAAACACTTAATAGAAATTAAAATAAAACTCCCCGACCGGCTCCTTCGCAATAACAAAACAAGCGGCGACAGAGTCGACTCCCTTCATCCGGCTGGTGCTGCCTGCACCTAGGAAGGGACACGCGCAGCCTAAGATCCATGAGTACCCGCCTTTCCTCTTGTGATTGAAGGTTTTTACACTAATCAGAATAGAGAGATTGACGCAATTGAAGTGGCAAAGCCAATCAAAATACGGAGAATGGAACCAGGGCCTTCCCAAAAGACCTAAGGCTTATGCCACACGAAACTACCGCCATTATGGTCTAAAAGATCGGAAAGCCCTGCATTCATGTGCACGGACCTTTCGATCCAAAATGGCGGAGAAGAAGCCCAGTTGCATTCAATGGTTTCGCAAAAAAGCAAACCAATCCGTGTCTGCCAAAAGGGGAGTGATCCCTGTCTGTCTGAAATGATTGCCATTAACAACTAACCAATGACTACTGACGCCGCACCGTGAAGGGCTAGGGTTAAGGCAAGGTGACTGTCTCTTGCAAAAATAAAGAAAAAGTAGGCTACTGCATGCTTGATTTTAGAAATAACTTAAAAAAGGTATATCTACGTTTAATCGTGCATATGCTTTCACCACAACGCAATCATATTAGCAAATTGTCAATATAGCCCTTTAATTACAACGTGCACAAAAGAGAGGCAAGTGTCAGAGACGTGACACGCGCGGATTGATCTGGTAATAGAGAGATCAGTGGATCCGCCCCGCACGAGTCTTCAAGTCAGTCGTGACGGTCGAAAGGTGCCTACGCTCCCTGGTGTTCCCTGCTATAGTAAAGCTCCCTGGTGTTCCCTGCTATAGTAAAGCTCCCTGGTGTTCCCTGCTATAGTAAAGCTCCCTGGTGTTCCCTGCTATAGTAAAGCTCCCTGGTGTTCCCTGCTATAGTAAAGCTCCCTGGTGTTCCCTGCTATAGTAAAGTATCAGGTCCAAGGTTCTGTGTGTGTGTGTGTGTGTGTGTGTGTTGAAAAATGTAAAAATAAATAATAATAAAACTACTATTATGTTGACTTGAAGTGTTACCTAATGCATTTATATTTGTTTGATTCAGTACAAAATCACAGCAATGTGTTTTTAAACAAGTTGAACAAATAATCTGGTATAACCATAAATATCTATTTATGTGCATTACCCATGAAATTGCTCACACAAAATCTATACCGGCTGAAATGTATACTGCTTTTGAAAATTTAAATTATAAATATTACCATAAATAATGTCATTTTGTGCCTTTCACAAGATGTCTCAATTATGATCTTCAACTAAAAATTACTGCAGAGAAGTTAAAGCAAATTGAAAAATTGTTTTGCTGTAGACTGAAATTCTTTTTGTACTTCTTGTCAACATAACATGACTATTTTATGATTTAATATATTGTGTACACCATATGACCATGATTTGTGTGCAGCAAATTACATATGGTGCAGAAATATGATGCTGGCCAAGTAGTGAACCTTTTAATCAGATATGGGGACAGATGTCTTCATGCCTCCATGTGCTGCAACAGTGTAATAACATGTAATCACACCACACATACACACACACACACACACACACACACACACGCACACACACATTTACCTGAAGATAGAAAAGGTTGAAATAGAATAGCATTAAAGAAAATAATACTCAAATAAAACAGAAATTTCCCAGAATGTAATGGAATACAATAGAGAACAATGGAATATCAATGTCCGAATTATAATAAAATATCAAGTAAATAGCGAGCAGAATAGAAAATAAGAGGACAGAGCAAAGTCAGAGGACTTAATTCAAGGTAATATAATATATTAATATATAATATAAATGGAAATAATATAATGGGACAGAACATAAATAGAAAGCAGGAGAATAGAGAAGAACAGAATAGAAATGACTAGAATGTAAAGCAATATACTGTAAGATACGTTAATTCATGTCTTCATTGCACACAGAGCCCTGCTATACCTCATATACCAGGGTAGCACTTACACACAGAGCCCTGCTACACCTCATATGCCAGGGCAGGACTGAAAGTACACTTACACACAGAGCCCTGCTACACCTCATATGCCAGGGCAGGACTGAAAGTACACTTATACACAGAAAGCACATACATGTGTGTGCATTAACATCAATACTAATAACAGCTGATTATTTGACACCCGCTTGAATGTCCATGGCTTATTTATGTGAGCAAAATGGGCTGGGATTTCTGAGTACTTGGTAACCTTTGGGAGTGCTTAATCGTCTCCATGTCAGCAGTGAACACATCGACAGCAATCACACATTCCAGACAAATGCGACCCAAGTTCATTGTCTGCATTTTACTTGATTAGACTGTCTGTTACTAACTCCGTTACCGAGTTCCTGCCCTTCCTTGGTCTTTCAGACCGGTTACTCTTTTCCTAAATCCCAATTTTCCCAAACAGCAGAATAACACAGGAGAGAGCTTCTCACAAGAGCTGGTGAATTAGCTCACTGACAGTTTGATTGACGGTTTGAGGCACAGGCATGTGACCTCCAGCAAATATCAGAATGAAACAGAATCCGGGGAGGACAGTGTGACATCATCCTCTGTGACCTCACAGTCGTGTACAAGCGGCTAAAGAATGTCAAGCTGCCCATAACCATGGCGACACACAGAGCTGAGTCTCTGGTGAGTCAAAAAAATCTGTGCTAAAAAAAAAAGAGTCAAAGAAATATATAACTTTGTACACATTAGCCAAGTCCTGTAGCTACGTTAAAGAGGGAAAACGTAACCAAATATCAAAGGATATCATAGTCAGTTGACATGATGAAGATCTGTTTCTCACAGGTGTAGATCCCATGACTGGGAATGGAAGCGGCTCTTTAACGGTGAGGCAATTTGGATCTCTTGACCTTTGACCTCAGACCCAGTTCACTTAGTTTTCTAAGAGAGAGCACAGTGTAGTGTCTGTGTTAACTTAACTTATTAAGCAGAATCAAGATAGTGTAGAATAAAGATATTTAATGGGTGTACTGCAGGCAGCAACACCAGCAAAAAAAAAATAAAAAATAAAAAGAATCCGCCTAAATAAATTATATTTCTAATTAAATTTTGGCACTAATTAAGAAGGAATAATTAATCCCCAGCTTGTGCTGAAAATAAAATCACTGTCCTCCTTAACTACAGGCCTACTTTCTGAGGGTGATTGAGATATGCTCCATATATGCTCTGGCCAAAGCTCCCACTCCCAATAAAAACAAAAAAAAACCGACTGATGTACAGGTGAAATGAGTCTCATGAGTCTCTGTGTCTTTCACCTTCAAAAATAATCAGCTTATAATTATACAAGTGAAAGTGTGAAAATATTGGTTCCTAAGCAGCTGTAATTCTGTGTAACTCACAGCCAGGCTGATCATTTTAGCTTGAATATATTATTAATATGGCATATTAAAATGTAATAAAGAGCACATTATGTTCAGTGTCTCAGACGTGATTCATCCCCCCCTACCCCCTACAACCCCCCAAAGATGACCGTATCCGCCTTTTGGCAGTTTATGATTTCTATGTACCCCAAAAATAGCTTTCAATTTTTAATACCACTCAGGCTGAAATGCTGTTACACCTCTGCAAAGTTTTATCATAATCAATAAATTGCTATTATACCTACAGAGCAAAGGAAATATCAGTTCTATAGCAACTGCATAAATGAATATGTGTGGCCTATTTATACTGCGTCTGTATAAATCAGACAATATTTAATACGTAAATTGCCAACCCCCTTTCCACCTGACGGTATTTCATAAAATAGGGATCAGCAATTAATTAGAAACCAGACATTAATTAAATAACATCTGATTACCAGCTGGTCAGGAGCGGTGCATAATGTCGTACTCGATATGCACGACTCAGGCAATGCACAGAACACATTAAGCCCATCCTGTTAGACCATGTTGTTATAACTGTCTAAATATAGACTGACAGGCCCATCTGTTTCACAGCCATTTCTAATCATTACAGAATAAAACAGCTAATGCTGCCCTGAGCAAACTAATTAGAGGCAGAAATGTGTTAACACTAAAATATCAGAAAACAGCATTATGATAAATTGATAACATAAAATAATGTCACTTTTCTTCTTCACTGCTGATTTGGCTTAGAGTGAGCTCTCAATACTGCAGACTGCTTAGTCTAAGATAACCGTAAGATAACCATAAGGTAACATCTTTTGTATTTTTCCCTTATTTTTGGAAGAGCTACATTTGTACACTTGGCGCCCCACCAGTGTTTTTAATGTCTTGAATCTGGTCTGTTGACATTTAATCACCATAAAAATACATAATTATAAACAGCACTGCAAATAATTACAGTAATAATTACAGTAGCTACCTCCACATTTACTGGCATCCTTGATTAAAAAATAACCAAAAATAATAATAACTACACCAGTTTAACATAAAAATATAGGTTATAATAATTATTGTAAAAAAATGGGAAGTTATATTCTTTAATACTAATACAATTGCTCAAAGAAAGGTTTTTTAAACAAGGTAAACATTATTGGAACCCCTGTTTTCAGAACTGTGTGCACCCTCCCTTCACAAGGATAAAACTAGTTAGTCGTCTTTTGAGCACATTTGAGGTTCATGGGGATATGGCCCTAATCATGATTCCCCTGGAGACCAGAGGGAGCCCCAGAGCCCCAGAGCCCCAGAGCCCCAGGACCCCAGAGCCCCAGAGCCCCAGAGCCCCAGAGCCCCAGAGCCCCAGAGCCCCAGAGCCCCAGGACCCCAGAGCCCCAGGACTCCAGAGCCCCAGGACCCCAGAGCCCCAGAGCCCCAGAGCCCCAGGACCCCAGAGCCCCAGAGCCCCAGAGCCCCAGGACCAACCCATGTAAAACAACGCCATTAACATCAGAGATCCACCACCATATTTAAAAGCAGGTATGATGTCCTTTACCACATACGTGTCCTTATTCTGGTGCCAAACCTACAACTGGTGTGCCATGGTGTGGCCATAAAGCTGAATTTAGTCTCACCTGACTATAACACCTGATTCTAAACAAAGGTACGATGCCGAGCTTCAACTTTGATAGGAACTAGGTGTTGGTCAAATGAGTCCAAAATTCAGCTTTTCTTTTTATAATTTTCCCATTTATGATCATATTCTATAATTCATTACACAGCCTTTTTTTGCTAATCTTTATCAGGGATGTCAATGGAGGGCATTGTAACTTAATCATTGTAACTTAAATCTGCCTGAAATCACTGTGGAGCATCTACGCACTTGTAATAAAATAAATAAAGCAAATTAAATATAAATACACTGCCCGTGTGTCAGCGTGGCAACGGTCTCTCACGGCTGTTCTAAGAATAGCACAGGTGTACAGAGCAGGCCGGTGAAGCTGCGATGAGCAGGGAACAGGCTGGCTTTCCCAGGGTGCAAACACACCCCAGCAAAGGTCAGGGGTCAAAGGTCTTGTGGAGGGAAGTGCGGGGAAAGTGGGGAAAAGAGAGGAAGAGAAGCAACCTTTTGAATTGAGACAATTTGTGGCTATTTATACTCTATGCAAAAGCTATCATTGTTCCTTATGGAGCATACAAAAAAAATATATTAAAATGAAATATTTTGATGAACAACACTAAACATGGGTACCAAGGGTGCATTGAACTGCTTTTGACCATTACTGCTTTACAGACGGCAACATTATTTCCCCTCTTTAAGTTTTTCATATTTACTTTTAGCCGTGCTTCACTTTGTCAGGCCAGGCCATTAAACATGAGAAGAGGAAGATAAAGTAAACCAAGTCGGGGAACAGACACGGCTGTGAGGTACTTTTATTATTTACGGAAACCTGTCCACAGATTATTTACGCTTACAAAGTCCTCAGCACCTGAGTTCCTCCCATCTTCTCTGCTTAACTGCAAGTGGTTCTAGTTGGTAAAAGGAATTTCTGGTACCATATTACATCACGGATCATCCATTTCCACGGTATTGGACTTTGTTACATCCCTTAATGAACTTTCAGAAAAGACAACCAATTGTAATGTTCTAGATAAAACAGTAGGCTACGGATATAGAACTTTCAATGTTAAAAATATGATGCCGAGTACCTGGTGAGTCAAAAGAATCCTTGCCATGTTTGTGTAACTCACGCGCACGCAAGGAGGCGTTCCTTTAGGCTATGACACAATAATGAGTCGGCCGCGTTTCACTGCGAGGCTGTTCTATTTACAGAGACCGGAGATCGTTACTGGGGCTGTTTTTAGAAACGCGTCTATAACGTCACTTCAGCGGGGAGATGAGACGTGACGACACAAGAATTCATATTTTTGGTTAAAACAGAATCTCCTCGTTAGCTACTTCACACAAGGTTGATTTTTTTTAATTAATGGCGTCAGTCAATATGTACTATCCTGTCACCAGAGTTTAATGGAAAAACTGGTGTGATTAAGTTGGGATGCAGCTACAGCTGACCACCAGATATAATTTGACCATGAAGATTTGGCCCGGTTACCCCCGCCAGATAGCCGTGAACGGACGCAGCGCCTCGCAGAGAATGATATAGGAACGCATAGGAGCTCGCGGTCTCCGCAGAACTGCCTTTCACTGCTAAGCCAATAAGAGAACAGGGGGCGGAGCTTAAAGGTCTCGCATGAAGCTAGCTTGGACTACCTGTCCAGGAGCGCAGAAAAGGGTACAGTCTATGGTACAGGCAGATCAGTACTGCTCTACTCTAAAATGAAAGGAAGCAAAAAAAAAAAAAAAACTGCAAAATGCTGTAAAAACGAGCAATGCTGTAAATTTGCAGGGTTCGTACACCAGCACTCAAGCAGGGAGAGAGAGAGAGAGTTAGTACATTTAATTACACTGTAAATCACAAGAGCCTCTCTCACCTGCTCTACTATCACCATCACAACGGTTGTTTTCAGAGTTGGAAATGTATGACATCTGATATACGCCTAACTGTTCAGTCTGAGGACTATCTCCAGCTTTATACTCTGTAATGAATGCTGACATTAATACAGCTTCTGCTAATAGGCATAACACACCAGAGCTGGGCCCCCTTTTCCAAAAAAAAAAGAAAAAAAAAAGAGTTTATAGTTTTGTGATCCTTTTAGGAAAACGGGGCCCTGGCCTCTCGTCCCGTTTCATTGTTTGTGTCTGAATCTTTCACTTCTGGAGAATACATTATTATTTTAATTTTAAGCTGGACTATATTATTATTATTTTAAGCTGTAACAGCTGGACGTTTCATGGCTGTGTTTTAGGCTCCGATGGCCAATGCGTTTTATTTTTCAAAGTGAATCCTTAATTTATTGATTTATGGAAATAAATGAGTTCATGCATATGTAAAAATGAATGGATTCAAAGTTACTGAAACACACACCTGTGAATGCCTTGAAAATTAAACTTCAATGGACTTGCATACAAAATGCAGATTATAGCTATGAATAGTTTTGCATAATATTATTCATAATAATAACGGGCCACTCATTTGACTAACAAATTGCAAAGAAGCATTTTTATTTTTCTCTCCAAACACTGACGGGAGCCCATTTTTAAAACAACGCTACAGCACACACGTAGCCCATGCGTTTCCTTCTGTTGTCCACACACTGCCCATTTTTTTAATGTATTCTTCGCCTCCTTGATAAACAATATGAATTTAATTGCATCTTAATTTGCAGGGCTTTTAGCAGAGGCTTAATGAGTAATTCAACAACAATCAGATGAAAGACTGAATACACTTAAGGATGTCACTACAAAACTGTAGCTGGCCAAAAGCACTACGGAGAAAAGCCAAAACCTACAGAGTGTGTACATGATTAAGAGGCTAGCTAGGATAGCCTTTATGAATGCTTCATTGTACGTTTTGAGCTAGTTTAGTATATTCACGCTGATTGCTTTTTTTTTTCTTTTAGAAATGTATTTGATTAGCATTTGTAAAATGTGTGTGTGTGTATTCCTGTGTGGGTCTGTGGTATGTGTGTGTGTATATTCCTGTGTGGATCTGTGATATGTGTGTGTGTATATTCCTGTGTGGATCTGTGATATGTGTGTGTGTATATTCCTGTGTGGGTCTGTGATATGTGTGTGTGTATATTCCTGTGTGGGTCTGTGATGTGTGTGTGTGTATATTCCTGTGTGGATCTGTGATATGTGTGTGTGTATATTCCTGTGTGGGTCTGTGATATGTGTGTGTGTATATTCCTGTGTGGGTCTGTGATATGTGTGTGTGTATATATTCCTGTGTGGGTCTGTGATGTGTGTGTGTGTATATTCCTGTGTGGGTCTGTGATGTGTGTGTGTGTATATTCCTGTGTGGGTCTGTGATGTGTGTGTGTGTATATTCCTGTGTGGGTCTGTGATGTGTGTGTGTGTATATTCCTGTGTGGGTCTGTGATATGTGTGTGTGTATATTCCTGTGTGGGTCTGTGATATGTGTGTGTGTATATTCCTGTGTGGGTCTGTGATGTGTGTGTGTGTGTATATTCCTGTGTGGGTCTGTGATGTGTGTGTGTGTATATTCCTGTGTGGGTCTGTGATATGTGTGTGTGTGTGTATATTCCTGTGTGGGTCTGTGATATGTGTGTGTGTATATTCCTGTGTGGGTCTGTGATATGTGTGTGTGTGTATATTCCTGTGTGGGTCTGTGATATGTGTGTGTGTATATTCCTGTGTGGGTCTGTGATGTGTGTGTGTGTATATTCCTGTGTGGGTCTGTGATGTGTGTGTGTGTGTATATTCCTGTGTGGGTCTGTGATATGTGTGTGTGTATATTCCTGTGTGGGTCTGTGATATGTGTTTGTGTATATTCCTGTGTGGGTCTGTGATATATGTGTGTTTATATTCCTGTGTGGGTCTGTGATATGTGTGTGTGTGTGTATATTCCTGTGTGGGTCTGTGATGTGTGTGTGTGTATATTCCTGTGTGGGTCTGTGATGTGTGTGTGTGTGTATATTCCTGTGTGGGTCTGTGATATGTGTGTGTGTGTGTATATTCCTGTGTGGGTCTGTGATGTGTGTGTGTGTATATTGCTGTGTGGGTCTGTGATATGTGTGTGTGTATATTCCTGTGTGGGTCTGTGATATGTGTGTGTGTATATTCCTGTGTGGGTCTGTGATATGTGTGTGTGTATATTCCTGTGTGGGTCTGTGATATGTGTGTGTGTGTATATTCCTGTGTGGGTCTGTGATATGTGTGTGTGTATATTCCTGTGTGGGTCTGTGATATGTGTGTGTGTATATTCCTGTGTGGGTCTGTGATATGTGTGTGTGTATATTCCTGTGTGGGTCTGTGATGTGTGTGTGTGTATATTCCTGTGTGGGTCTGTGATATGTGTGTGTGTATATTCCTGTGTGGGTCTGTGATATGTGTGTGTGTATATTCCTGTGTGGGTCTGTGATATGTGTGTGTGTATATTCCTGTGTGGGTCTGTGATATGTGTGTGTGTGTATATTCCTGTGTGGGTCTGTGATATGTGTGTGTGTATATTCCTGTGTGGGTCTGTGATGTGTGTGTGTGTATATTCCTGTGTGGGTCTGTGATGTGTGTGTGTGTATATTCCTGTGTGGGTCTGTGATATGTGTGTGTGTATATTCCTGTGTGGGTCTGTGATGTGTGTGTGTGTATATTCCTGTGTGGGTCTGTGATATGTGTGTGTGTATATTCCTGTGTGGGTCTGTGATGTGTGTGTGTGTGTATATTCCTGTGTGGGTCTGTGATATGTGTGTGTGTGTATATTCCTGTGTGGGTCTGTGATGTGTGTGTGTGTATATTCCTGTGTGGGTCTGTGATATGTGTGTGTGTATATTCCTGTGTGGGTCTGTGATATGTGTGTGTGTGTTCCTGTGTGGGTCTGTGATATGTGTGTGTGTATATTCCTGTGTGGGTCTGTGATGTGTGTGTGTGTATATTCCTGTGTGGGTCTGTGATATGTGTGTGTGTATATTCCTGTGTGGGTCTGTGATATGTGTGTGTGTATATTCCTGTGTGGGTCTGTGATGTGTGTGTGTGTATATTCCTGTGTGGGTCTGTGATATGTGTGTGTGTATATTCCTGTGTGGGTCTGTGATGTGTGTGTGTGTATATTCCTGTGTGGGTCTGTGATATGTGTGTGTGTGTTCCTGTGTGGGTCTGTGATATGTGTGTGTGTATATTCCTGTGTGGGTCTGTGATGTGTGTGTGTGTATATTCCTGTGTGGGTCTGTGATGTGTGTGTGTGTATATTCCTGTGTGGGTCTGTGATGTGTGTGTGTGTATATTCCTGTGTGGGTCTGTGATATGTGTGTGTGTGTTCCTGTGTGGGTCTGTGATATGTGTGTGTGTATATTCCTGTGTGGGTCTGTGATGTGTGTGTGTGTATATTCCTGTGTGGGTCTGTGATATGTGTGTGTGTATATTCCTGTGTGGGTCTGTGATATGTGTGTGTGTATATTCCTGTGTGGGTCTGTGATGTGTGTGTGTGTATATTCCTGTGTGGGTCTGTGATTGAAGGTAAACACAGAATGTAGAGCTTGCTGATTAGTAATTAGGCTACTGTCCCTGAGCATGGAGTGTGTGTTTGTGTGTGATTTTTTGAGTGTGAATATGCAGTGTGAGAGAAAAATATGAGTGTTGTGATTTTTCTAGTGTGTCTCAGTGCAGCCTGTGTATTTTAGTCTTTGTGAGTGTGTGCGAGAGAGAGAGAGAGAGATATATCGAAAGAGAGGGGTATTTAGTATTGTTTATTTATTTTACAGCCCAGTTTTAATCTTTTGCTGATGATTTATTTTGAGAGAAGGGGACATTTTTATTTTCTTTCTTTTTATTCCATATTATTCTATCATCTTATTATGATTGTCATTTCTTTTATTTGTGGTCTTGTACACTCTGTGTCCAAACTGCTAAAACATGTCTGAATCCCTCAGATCTGTGAGAGTCATCAGGAGGAGGCAGAGAGAGGGAGAGAGGGAGAGAGGGAGGAGAGGGAGGAGAGGGAGGAGAGGGAGGAGAGGGAGGAGAGGGAGGAGAGGGGGAGAGAGAGGAGAGAGGGAGGAGAGGGGGCGAGAGGGAGGAGAGGAGGAGAGAGGGGGATGGATGTGAGGGAGACGAGCCTTTTGTCTGTCAGCGTTATTGAATAAGTCACTCAGACTCACACACACACACACACACACACACACACACACACACACACACACACACACACACACACACACACACACACACACACACACACACACACACACACACACACACACACACACACACACACACACACACACACACACACACACACACACACACACACACACACACTCTCTCTCTCTCTGCAGCTGCCTCAGGAAAGGCACAGGGCCAGTAGAGAGCTGCTTGGTCACACTGTCAATGTCCTCCATTGATAACAGGCCTCTGAGGAAGCAGGGGCTGGTACCAGGTCATCCATCACAGCCTCAACAGGCCAAACTCCCCACTCCCCCACCCGGATAAACCCCTATAGCCAGGCCTCTATAACAGGCACCCAAACTCCCCACTCCCCCACCCGGATAAACCCCTATAGCCAGGCCTCTAAAACAGGCATCCAAACTCCCCACTCCCCCACCCGGATAAACCCCTATAGCCAGACCTCTAAAACAGGCCAAACTCCCCACTCCCCCACCCGGATAAACCCCTATAGCCAGGCCTCTAAAACAGGCATCCAAACTCCTCACTCCCCCACCCGGATAAACCCCTATAGCCAGGCCTCTAAAACAGGCCAAACTCCCCACTCCCTCACCCGGATAAACCCCTATAGCCAGACCTCTAAAACAGGCCAAACTCCCCACTCCCCCACCCGGATAAACCCCTATAGCCAGACCTCTATAACAGGCACCCAAACTCCTCACTCCCCCACCCGGATAAACCCCTATAGCCAGACCTCTATAACAGGCACCCAAACTCCCCACTCCCCCACCCGGATAAACCCCTATAGCCAGACCTCTAAAACAGGCCAAACTCCCCACTCCCCCACCCGGATAAACCCCTATAGCCAGGCCTCTAAAACAGGCATCCAAACTCCTCACTCCCCCACCCGGATAAACCCCTATAGCCAGGCCTCTAAAACAGGCCAAACTCCCCACTCCCTCACCCGGATAAACCCCTATAGCCAGACCTCTAAAACAGCACCCAAACTCCCCACTCCCCCACCCGGATAAACCCCTATAGCCAGGCCTCTAAAACAGGCATCCAAACTCCTCACTCCCCCACCCGGATAAACCCCTATAGCCAGGCCTCTAAAACAGGCATCCAAACTCCTCACTCCCCCACCCGGATAAACCCCTATAGCCAGGCCTCTAAAACAGGCCAAACTCCCCACTCCCCCACCCGGATAAACCCCTATAGCCAGACCTCTAAAACAGGCCAAACTCCCCACTCCCTCACCCGGATAAACCCCTATAGCCAGGCCTCTAAAACAGGCATCCAAACTCCTCACTCCCCCACCCGGATAAACCCCTATAGCCAGGCCTCTAAAACAGGCCAAACTCCCCACTCCCCCACCCGGATAAACCCCTATAGCCAGACCTCTAAAACAGGCCAAACTCCTCACTCCCCCACCCGGATAAACCCCTATAGCCAGGCCTCTATAACAGGCCAAACTCCCCACTCCCCCACCCGGATAAACCCCTATAGCCAGGCCTCTATAACAGGCACCCAAACTCCCCACTCCCCCACCCGGATAAACCCCTATAGCCAGACCTCTAAAACAGGCCAAACTCCCCACTCCCCCACCCGGATAAACCCCTATAGCCAGACCTCTAAAACAGCACCCAAACTCCCCACTCCCCCACCCGGATAAACCCCTATAGCCAGACCTCTAAAACAGGCCAAACTCCCCACTCCCTCACCCGGATAAACCCCTATAGCCAGGCCTCTAAAACAGGCACCCAAACTCCCCACTCCCCCACCCGGATAAACCCCTATAGCCAGACCTCTAAAACAGGCCAAACTCCCCACTCCCTCACCCGGATAAACCCCTATAGCCAGACCTCTATAACAGGCCAAACTCCCCACTCCCCCACCCGGATAAACCCCTATAGCCAGACCTCTATAACAGGCCAAACTCCCCACTCCCCCACCCGGATAAACCCCTATAGCCAGGCCTCTAAAACAGCACCCAAACTCCCCACTCCCCCACCCGGATAAACCCCTATAGCCAGGCCTCTAAAACAGGCCAAACTCCCCACTCCCCCACCCGGATAAACCCCTATAGCCAGACCTCTATAACAGCACCCAAACTCCCCACTCCCCCACCCGGATAAACCCCTATAGCCAGGCCTCTAAAACAGGCCAAACTCCCCACTCCCCCACCCGGATAAACCCCTATAGCCAGACCTCTAAAACAGGCCAAACTCCCCACTCCCCCACCCGGATAAACCCCTATAGCCAGACCTCTAAAACAGGCCAAACTCCCCACTCCCCCACCCGGATAAACCCCTATAGCCAGGCCTCTAAAACAGCACCCAAACTCCCCACTCCCCCACCCGGATAAACCCCTATAGCCAGGCCTCTAAAACAGGCCAAACTCCCCACTCCCCCACCCGGATAAACCCCTATAGCCAGGCCTCTAAAACAGGCCAAACTCCCCACTCCCCCACCCGGATAAACCCCTATAGCCAGGCCTCTAAAACAGGCCAAACTCCCCACTCCCCCACCCGGATAAACCCCTATAGCCAGGCCTCTAAAACAGCACCCAAACTCCCCACTCCCCCACCCGGATAAACCCCTATAACCAGGCCTCTATAACAGCACCCAAACTCCCCACTCCCCCACCCGGATAAACCCCTATAGCCAGACCTCTAAAACAGGCCAAACTCCCCACTCCCCCACCCGGATAAACCCCTATAGCCAGGCCTCTAAAACAGCACCCAAACTCCCCACTCCCCCACCCGGATAAACCCCTATAGCCAGGCCTCTATAACAGGCCAAACTCCCCACTCCCCCACCCGGATAAACCCCTATAGCCAGGCCTCTATAACAGGCCAAACTCCCCACTCCCCCACCCGGATAAACCCCTATAGCCAGACCTCTAATACAGGCCAAACTCCCCACTCCCTCACCCGGATAAACCCCTATAGCCAGACCTCTAAAACAGGCCAAACTCCCCACTCCCTCACCCGGATAAACCCCTATAGCCAGACCTCTAAAACAGCACCCAAACTCCCCACTCCCCCACCCGGATAAACCCCTATAGCCAGGCCTCTAAAATAGGTCATCGATTACGGGTCAGATGGCAGTTTCTCACTGCTTCTCAAAGTGGAGGATTTCACCAGGGGAGGGGGGGGGGTTCCTGTGGGTCTCTCCCTCCCCAGCACAGAGCTCTGAACACCCTGGCACAGGAAGGGGAGGAGTTAAAGGGTGGAATTAATGTGGTGGGGTGTGTGTGTGTGTGTGTGTGCGCATGGGGGGGGGGGGTGACAGTTAATCTGCCCTCTGTCAGCAGGTAGCAGAGCTGAGCCACTGCATGAAGCCGGGGGTGTAAATATTTAATTAAGAGTGGAGCTGCTATGTGGGAGGACTGGGGCTGGGGCTGGGGGTGGGGCTGGGGGTGGGGCTGGGGCTGGGGCTGGGGCTGGGGCTGGGGCTGGGGCTTGGGGTGGGGGTCGGGGGGTTGTCTCAGTAATGGGGTTCCCCAATGTGGTCCTAGCAGCCGAGCAGAATCGGACACTGGCAGGACCAACGCTTCCCCTTCACCCTCCTGCCTCTGCAAGCAAAGACAAAACTGTGACATCACCCTTCCATTTGCGTCAAACGCACTCCACTTCCAGACCCCAGGAAGGGAATTAAATCCCGCTGCCCTCCCTGAATCCGCTAATCCCTCTATCCCGCGCACATGACAATTTCCTAGAGTGGCTATCACTTTTTAAAGTGACGCATGAGATTTGGATTAAAATGAAGTCCTCGAGACTGAACTATTGTTTCCAATTATGCTTCCCAGAGGACGCGCCAATTGTGGCTGCAAGTCCTCTTTAACTGTACATGTATCAGCATAAAAACAACAGTGCTGCTGCAAACTCCTCCACCCCTGTGTTTCCCTCATATTCAATATTCCTGCTATTCCTTACTTAGCAACTAAGTAAACTCCTTAACGTAGAACCACAGGAGTGTAGAAACACAGAGCTGTAGAACCACAAAGCTGTAGAACCACAGGAGTGTAGAACCACAGAGCTACAGAACCACAGGATTGTAGAACCACAGAGCTGTAGAACCACAGGACGGTAGAACCACAAAGCTGTAGAACCACAGGATGGTAGAACCACAGAGCTGCAGAACCACAGAGCTATAGAACCACAGGAGTGTAGAACCACAGGATGGTAGAACCACAGGACGGTAGAACCACAAAGCTGTAGAACCACAGGACGGTAGAACCACAAAGCTATAGAACCACAGGACGGTAGAACCACAAAGCTATAGAACCACAGGACGGTAGAACCACAAAACTGTAGAACCACAGGACGGTAGAACCACAGAGCTGTAGAACCAAAGCTATAGAACCACAGAGCTTTAGAACCACAATGCTATAGAACCACAGCACTGTAGAACCACAAAGCTATAGAACCACAGGAGTGTAGAACCACAAAGCTGTAGAACCACAGAGCTATAGAACCACAGGAGTGTAGAACCAGAGTTGTCGAAGCCCTGCTGTAATTGGGGCCACTTTGGAATGGCCAGTGGTTCCTCATTCATTTCTCACACAGAAGAAAAATGCCCAACTTTTTATGCAATTGGATGCACAACGTTGGAGTTTATTCTGCCGGACGAATTCACACTAAGGCCCACGCACCTGTTACAGGCACCTGTTACACGCACCTGTTACACGCACCTGTTACAGGCACAAATTTCATTGCTCACTTGAAGGTGGTATTTAAGAAATAGTCAATGTTTACAAATTACATTTGAGCGTGTGACATGATTACCTGCCGTCTTCACCAATGACTGTATACCAGGGGTCAGCAACTCTGCTGCTGGAGAGCCACAGGGACTGATGGTTTTCCTTCTTACTCTACACTTAATTCATCAATTAGAGTACAGACAGCTGATTACACAGTTAACACATTTTACCTGGTTACTTGGGTCTGAATTGGGTGCTGATTTTTAAGGTGAAAGCAAAAACCAGCAGAGTTATGGCTCTCCAGGGCCAGGGCTGGAGACTGTTTGCTACGCTGCTTATAAAATGGCGCCCTCTAGTGACAATTAAAAATCACGTCATTTCCGACAGGAATACCAGCCTGAGCGTTCTAACTGAAGCATGTTTTCAACAAGTCGTTAAGCTTACGGGTCCTTAGGATTCATTTGTCAAACTACAACAGTCCTACAAGACGGTCAAGGTCATTAATATAAACGGAATGATTAAATATTATAAACTGAAAATGGTAAGAAAGCCTTGGATATGTGTAGGCAACAGGCAGCCCTTGGGACTTGGGTTCTGACGTGAGAGGAAGGTAACAGTAAAAGACAGCAATATAAGATGGGAACGGACAGAGGGAGTCAATAGTACAGTAGCCTAACCGTAACCTCTACACAGTAGGCTTAGGTAGCATGCGTTTAATCTGTAACCTGGGCCAACAGGGAATAATATGCATAATAGCCAAGCCATCCAGCAGTGATTTGGCATTAATTCAGGGTGCAGAAATACGCAGCCCTGCAGTATGACTGGATATCAGCGCATATGGTTCAGGTTAGCCTGCAAATAACCGTACGCTGTCATTTTGAAACCTAAAAAACAGGACTACGCTGGCTACCCAGATTATCGTTCGTATCACAGCATATGAAACACACGTGAAGTGAATCAAACTAAATTGACGAAGGTTTATTATTGGAGGTTATTCTATGGCAGTCAAAATTACGTTTAAGTGAAACTGGTGACTAAAACGTGACATTTGAAACACCTGCAGATTATTGGAAAACGGCTTAGTTCTGACAGCAGCAGAAGTTAATTTCATGGCGGTGAAGTTCAGCTACGCCTTTAGATGCCACTGAAGAGAAGCTTAGGTTTGTAGGCTACCACACTTCTCTCAATGGTTTCCTCGTAAATCCAGAATACCAACATGTTCTCATCACTGTGGAATTGAAACTAATTGAATGTATTACCTATTAATCAAACATTTATTAAACTAGGGAGATTGCATTTTTAATATGGTTTACCTGTGTGGTGAATGGCATTGCTGGGACTGTGCATTAAATGCTTTGGATAGAAAAACTCCAGGACAGGGCTTATTATAGGATGTCAGGTAAAGTGTGATTGCATGTGCTGAACTCATGACAGGTTAAACACACTTACACCATGCTGCCTTACGTACCACCAACACCAATATTCCTGCTAGCAAAAGTGTTTTGTGCGCAATCCAGGTGAAAGGCCTTAAATGTCTATGCTACAAAAACTTAGGATACTTCTGTGGCCTACTGTACTTCTTACGGTGGCTCTACTTCCTATAAATATACAAAATTGAAAATGGGGGGGAAAAACCGTTCGATACAACGTACTGAAATTAAAAGCTGGATCACGATAATCTCTCTCACTCGCCCTCCCTCACTTTTTTTACGTGGAGGAAGAAATCTCACTCAACATTGTGGAAACGAGGATTCTGGGAAGTTGACAGATATTGTACACGAGAAGGTAGTCGTTTTCATGTTATTATGCCACGTCCATTTAATGCTCATGTTTTTGCTTTTGTGATAACAGAAAATCTAAAGTATGTATCATATTTGAAGAGTATAACGGTTTTTCACGCTACTGGGTTCAGAAGCCTGTTCGGTTGTGCGGTCCATAACGGAGGTTTGCATCCCCGAGTTTCTATTGTACATGTACGGTTTACCGATCTATAAACAAACAAAATAAAAATGTATATAGAATGTGCGAGTTGAATCCTTGAGACTGAGTCAGGACATGTATTTGCCTGCAACGGGGCCTTTGAACTTTAGCAAAGGTTAGGAATTCTCCGGCTTGGTCATTCAGTGCGCTGCAAACTCAAATAGGGGGGGGGGGGGGGGGGGGACACCTGTGTAAATTTGTTACGTAATTTTAAGGGCAGAGTTCTCTGCAGCTACAGTTAAAATTTTGCCTGGGTCTAAGCCCACAATTCACCCAAAGAGTACTATTGAACGGAACAGCATTACTATTGCAAGTAAATCACCATAAAAACAACATGATACCTGTTATTATTTGTAAGTAACTCTTTGACAATTTAATGAAAAATAAAATAAAATAAGAAAGCAAAATTCATTAAAAATAAGTTGAATCTTTTGAATTTATTACATTGGTTTGGAATTCAGAAGGACATTTTCATGCTTGACAAAGGAAAAAAATAAAATTCTACGGAACATTGCTTAGTGTGCTGACCTTTGTGAAAGCAGACAAAAATAAGGATATATATGGAGACTCCACACTCACACATTTGTTAATGCTAATTTAGGGGGAAAAAGTAAATGCCTACTGCTATGGCCTCCTCCAATGCACGCTTACAAATTCAGCACGTCACACGTGACTGGGGGGGGGGGGCTTCACAAATGGGAGGAGCTACCCTGTCATACCAAAGATATCTCCAATTGGAACCAGTCATAGCGTTACATCAGTGAGGGCAGCCTTCTGATTGGCCCATCGGAGTTTGTGACTGACAGAACTGTCCTAGCACCCCCATTACACACTTCATGAGGCCCCGCCCCTCCTGGTCAGCTGACATGGCAGGTAAGCAGCCATTATGCGGAACTACACACACAAGGGACCCTATAATACTTGGCACCAGGAACCACTGCGGCACAAATGAAACGTCTCTACCGAGGCAGGCGTCCGAGGGGAGCAGCCTGGCATAGGGACAGAGTTCTCACGGTACATCTGTTAAACTGTTATTCAGTTTCGCTTATAGGAGGTGCCATTTATGGATAATGTAGTGTCAGCGTTTTTCCCAGGAGGCATAGCCAGCAGGAAGTGGGACAGGAAGAATGTGTCACATGCACTTGAGGCGCTACACCCGATTACAGACAACAGGGGGAGCAGAAGCAGCACTTCTGGTATTCATAAATCATTCATGAGCCATCATTAGCAGTGGCACACATACCCTCTTATTTTATTAATCACAGAAAGCAGCCCATTGGCTGAAACCAAACCAAGGTGACCAAACAGGACCCTTGGGTACATCCCAGACCCCTCCCCCTGGCCCCCGACAGACCTTGGATCAGCTCTGAGTCAAAATTATTATTAGTATTATTATTATTTTTCGATATTTTTCTAATACAATTCTTAACTTATCTTGCTGACAATTGATGAAAGGTCTGTGGAGAAGAGCGGGACGAGTTTGAGATGAGATCCTGTCGTCTACAATAGGGGAGAGAAAAAAAAAAAAAATCTGGATGAGAGAACTGTGAACTCCAATGACCCAGAGGTAAGTATGTTATTCAACTTTTGCCCCAATTCCCTCTCCCCATTAAGGACTTGGACAGGAACAGCGCCAACTGTTGTACAGAAGCAAAGTCAAATAAGAAACCTCCCCAGCAGTAACACACTCCAAATCTCTTTTCTCCATCAAAGGTTTGCATCTCTATAAACCCATCACTGTCCATACAACATTATTTTTAGGATTAAGAATAAAACTCACACTTAAAACTTCTGTCCTCTAGAGAGAGAGAGAGGAGGAGAGGGAAAGAAGGGGACAGAAAGAGGAAGAAGGAGAAAAAAAAAAAGAGCTACTGAGGAGATCAGAGGTGAAAGGTCACCACCGACATAGGTACAACATGGGTTTAAAAAAAAAACAACCAAAAAAACAAAAAGCATTTTAAATTTGTGTTAAGTTATTTATTAACACTGACTAATCATTAGCGTTAATAATTTCATTTTAAACATTTTATCAAAAAGTGTGAAAATAATATAAATCTGTAGTCTCCCCATTATTCTCTTTTGAGCTGTGTAATTCTACATTGTGCATCTAAGTCAAATATAAATAAAAAGTGACAATTCAGAAATTTTACAAGCAGAAGCTTCCTTAGTGTATGACGAAAGGAAATGAACAGCAACATGAGTGTTGAATCAGGTCGATGTAAAAAGACAAGGTTTTGTGAGAGACTGCCGTTAGCCAAAGGCTAGACACAAGAGCGCGAAGCTCTTATGTAAAAGTGATGGTGCATGTGAGATAAAAGTAAACGGATTCAATTCTAATATTTATTAGCGGTAACAATTTAAGATTTCAGTGACTGCTGTTACTGTCGTATCAGGATCACGCAAGTAAATGAAGAGAAACAAAATCAAAACTGGACAAAGCATCAATAGCAAAGACATCATTAAACCTTCAAACCATGGCACAAAATGAAGATTTGCAGAAAACAATAGAACAAAAAGCAAAAGAAAAAAAGAATTTTACACATGCTCGCACACGCACACACACACATTTATTTTCTAGTGATTATCAAGTGGATCGCATTAAAATTTTCAGAAACACAGGCATCCCATGACAACACTGGGAGGCTTGCATATCAAACCCACACACTCAGGAGGTCAAAGGTTAGACTGAACCAGCGCTAACCACCACTGGCCTATCCTTAGGTGGACCTGAACCAGCGCTAATGCCACTGGCCCATCCTTAGGTGGACCTGAACCAGCGCTAACCACCACTGGCCTATCCTTAGGTGGACCTGAACCAGCGCTAACCGCCACTGGCCTATCTTTATGGGGACCAGAACCAGCGCTAACCCCCAGTGGCTAACCAGCGCTAACCACCAGTGGCCCATCCTTACGGGGACATGACCAGCGGTAACAGCCACTTAAGTGACAGAGCTGTGTCAACACTTGTATGGTAAACTCACGTCCCACTATTTAATATTAGGAGACACTCATTTAACGCTTTCTTAAAATAAGACAACACATGCAACTTATTTCACTCCCCCCCCCCCCCCCCCCCCCCACCCCCACCCCCCACCCCCCACCCCCACCCCCACCCCCACCACCCAACACAGACACACAGACAAATCCAAGTAACTCTCCTGGACCAGTTTTTGGTTTTTACACAACTCTACTAAAATTTAGAAAGGGAGAAATATATATATATTTTCTTCCATCTGCATAAAACAATCTTAAAGTTTGAATTTAATAAGTGCTGTTGTTTAAAAAAACAAACAAACAAACATGTATAGGGGAAAGTGGAGGAAATAGAAATTAAGATTTCACAGTATTTTAATCCCACCAATGAATCCCCCTTCCCCACCCCCTGCCCCTCCCCCTTTCTCCACATTAGACAACTACATCCAACTGTGAAGGCAGAGCGAGGCTTCAACACCAAATTGGGTGAAACTATCACGCGTTACCAATAACTCACCAATTTGAAACAATAAAATACCGTTTTTTCCTGGGAAGAGCAAAGTCTATCCACAGATCCAGCCAATAAGGAGCTTATGAAGTTTCGCTCTCCCGCACGCTAACGTGCTAATGTGCAAGACATGCGCAAGCCTGGATTAAAGCGAGATTCTGCGAGACGGAGCTTACGTTTGTGCGCATGAGGGCAGTGAATGTCAAAGTCAACGAGACATCATTTTCATTTCTACACTGGGCTGGGGGAGCTGGCCGTTCAGCCTCCTGATTTATAAAGGTCTCCACTGAGCCTCCCTTCAAACGGACGACTAACACGAGGTGCTGCAATCTCCACGTTAAGTGGAACTTCGGGAAAAAAGGTGCCAACAATGTTTAGAGCACAATAAAAGCCACTGGAAATGAGACGAGAAACTACATGACAGCTATGTATGGAGACGCACGCACGCACGCACGCACGCACGCACGCACGCACGCACGCACGCACGCACGCACGCACGCACGCACGCACGCACGCACACACGCACGCACACACGCACGCACACGGGCTGAAACCGTGTGAAGAAACAAGAGCGGGAGGCGTCGGCTTCACGCATTGGGTAGCGGGAGGCGCACGGTCGAGCTTTATCGTACCAGGGTGCGTGTGGCGTGTGGCACGGGTCTACTGCTGGGTGGGGCACACGACGCCCTCTGTTGCCACAGCAACCATTCCAACAACAGCGTAGCTTTACAAAAAAAAACAACAACAAATTATTTCATTTAATTAATTTTTTTTTTTTTATTGGTTCGCCCACACCTTAATCAGCGAATGAACCGGTAGCTAGCAGGTAACCTGCATCTCTTGGTTGACAACACAGTACTACAGTAATTAAAAAGCCTCAACTCCTACAACCTAAAAATGAATCAAGATTAGTTCTTTCCATCCCATCTATGGATGGGTGGAATCACCTGACCGAACAGCTTAAAGAGAACAGCAGACCTACTCTAAGAACAGCCTTTGTTGATGGTGTGTACACAAACAACGGAATCAAAACTCCTCTGTGTGCAAACATGTCCATTTCATTAAACAGTTCAACACCAAGGCCACCCTTTACTTCTGTGTGCTAGTCTGGGACGGGACGGGGCAGGGGGCTAGTCTGGGACGGGACAGGGCAGGGGGCTAGTCTGGGACGGGACGGGACGGGGCAGGGGGCTAGTCTGGGACGGGACGGGACAGGGGCAGGGGGCTAGTCTGGGACGGGACGGGACAGGGGGCTAGTCTGGGACAGGACGGGACGGGGCTCAATCACACCAACAGGAACGCAAGAATACATTATTTGAAACTCAGCACATGCTAGCTATGGGAAGGAAGAACACGAATAAGAGCCGCTGTTAAAAGCTCGTTTTCCAGACCGTCTTCTTCTGAAACAACAGGAAACTGACGAACACTAACACACACTTTCATAATGTCGCCCCTGCCAGATGTTTTGGTGTATCAGACAGTGGGAGAAAATCATTCCTGTTTCTGAAATTCACCTGAATACAAACTATGGGATTAATGTGGTGATGCTACGCCTTCCTAATCCTACAGGAGGGATTAAAAAACATTATTATTTTTTTTTTTTTTTTTTTTTTCATACTTTGTGGTTTAGAAGCAGCAAACAAATACAGCCAAAGCCATCTTTTGCTGGGGTTAGTATGTTTTATTTTCTTTACCGCATGTGTTTTTATTTTTTTTAAAATTTTTTATTTTTTATTTTTTAAAGAAAAAATATGTTTGTAAATAGTTAAAGTGCTAATAATGTATTATAAAAACACGGATGGGAGGTGGGGTGAAAGTCTTCATAAAAGCGTTACATGCCGTTACTCCTTTTTAAAGGACCAGCCCTCTACCGAAGCGTAGCAAATATCAGCTGCCTGCTCCAAGTCACTGACCCCAAACCACTGTACACATTTTACTGAACTGGGTAGAGCCTTGGATTAGGACTCTAAGCTGACCCCAGGTCAGGTGCAGAGAACACACTCAAGGTGTGTTACCAAGGTCAACAAGGACTGGCCCCATATCGTCATGGTGATAGATTGATAACCCCACAATAGGAGATACTAGGCTATGTGCTTTGCTCTTCAGCGCATAAACACTAGGACTGGTGTAGATTCTGGGGCCGATAACAGCTTCTCCTGAAGGCCTGCTCCCCCAACCCAAGCATGTTACTGTGCAAAATCAGCTATGAAATTTCAGAACAAGAGATGAACCAGCAAAGTCAGAAACGGCGCAGATGAAATTGCAAATTTTGCTAAAGCTGCGATTTTACATCAAGCCTGGCTAAATTTGGGAGGTGCACCTGTGTGCGTGCGCGCTTGCAAGATTCTTTAAAATTAAAATCGGAAATTGACTTGAATTAGGGGCTGGAAACCCGTATGAGATCAGGTATGAAGATTCTACAGAGACAACCAAAAATTAAACAAAGAAAAAAAAGTTTTTAAAGAAATAAAAGGATTATACCCCCAGAACCACAAACACACACATGCGCACACAAACACACACGACCCTGCCATTCAGGAAGCCTCACCCCCAACTCTACACCATTTTGGGAGCCGAGGAGGTGTGGAACAGGCGACTGATGCACTGATGTAGGCTGAACATAATTAAATACTGAAATCTATCTGGGCTGAGGTTTGCAAATAAAACTTAAATTAACAAAAAAACAAACAAACAAAAGAGGGAGAGGAAAAAGTGAAGATATATTTGATAACACCGTGACCAGCCGCTGAGGTTTAAAACCCCGGAGCGGACTCTGTTTGAGGATCGGGAGTGGATTAGGGTTTCCTGCGTGACCCGGATCCGGCTCTTACGTGGCTGCACCCTCTCCAGGGTTTGGTTTTTGTGTTGAGTCTTTAGTTGAAAGGGGGGAGGGGACAACAAAATGAAAACAAATGTCAAAAAATAGAAATCCCTAAACAAACAAAAGGAGGCCTTGCCATCCAGCAGAGCTCTTGATGTACAGCACGATTTCCCCAAGGCCTGACAGTCTGGCGTTCCCTATGCTTGTATTTATATCTGGTGTTCTAGTTTACCTGCGCCTAGGTGGAGCACCCAGTTCCTCCAAGGCCCGTCCGTCTTTAGGGTTTTTATTTTTTTATTATTATTATTATTTTTTTTTAAATGTCTCCTCTTTTGTACAGTTTCAAGGCAACCTTTCAAGAAAACAAAACAAAACAAAACAAAAAAACTAAAGTCCATAAATGTCCTCTGTTGTTTATGGATTCAAATCTGCTCAGGCATATCAATGTGTGAAGCAAAGCACAGATATAGACAGTGAACTTGAATTCATAAAGAAATGATGGAGGCATCCCATAATGACCATGCTCTCATCTCTTCCTCCTCTCTGGAGATGAGGGGCAAAGCTATAGCACCCCACCGCCTCGGCCCTCCCCGCTTAACCCCTCCCTCGGGTCAGGTGATACCGAGAGGCCGATGTCCGTTTCTGTATAAAGTGTTCCATTCCGAGCGTCGCACGCTGTCCTCTGTAGCCGGGTGTCCAAAGTCTGTTCTGTACCAGAGGAGGTCGTCATCACTACCGTTGCTGTCCTTCCACAAACCGAGAGCCATTGTGCCGATTGGCCATTGATCCACAACCCCGCCCCTCGTCCCAGTTGCGCAAAAAGATCTGCAAAGAGACCATCAGTGGATTTCCGCTCTTTTAAAAACTTTTTTTTGTCTCTCCCCTCTACCCAACCCCAATACCTCTCCCTTCTACAGAATTCCAATGGGGCATTCTCTCAGACCACCCCTTTCTTGAAGCTCCGCTGCTCGAGCGAGGATTTTTGATTTGAGACTGAAATCGATAGATTGGATTTTGATTGGTTTGTTGTAAGGAGTGAATAGCAACCGTCAGGATGGCTCCACCCACAGCGTAACGACTCCTCCATCTTCCTCCGCCCTTCATTGATTGGGCCCGTCCTTGGTCTCACCATAAAGGACAACTCTTTTTGGATCTGTGGGGGAGGCAGTTAAAAAGGATATGAAATATATACAACAGAAAATAACACTACTATTCCTCTAGACCAGTTACTGGACCGCTGTGTCTGCAGATCTAACTCCAATCCTGGAGGGGGCGCTGTGTTTACCTGTTCTTGGTGTTTTTCAGCACTTTCAGCAACGGTTCCCTAGTTTTCACTTTCAGTGAGTTTTCAATATACAGTGCAGTCCTTAACTATTTAGACTGGCAATTTTTTTGTTGTTTTGGCTCCAGAACATTGGATTTGAAACGAAACAATGAATACGGGTTAAAGTGCAGACTGTCAGCTTTAATTTGAGGATACGTTCCCGGGTAACTTAAATACTGTCAAAACTCAAAAAACAGAAGAGCCTTATACTAAGCACATTTAAAGCAGACAGTATACTGACACTAAGCACATTTAAAGCAGACAGTATACGGACACTAAGCACATTTAAAGCAGACAGTATACGGACACTAAGCACATTTAAAGCAGAGTATACTGAAATTGTGGTTTCAATATGGCACAGTGCTCATCCTCCTCAGAGAACAACCCACCTGCCTTTAAAAAAATAAAATAAAAATAAATTTACTTACCTTGTTTTTGCAAATTCAAAATAATCTCCATTTCTGTTGAAAGAAACAGAGAAATCAGTTTACTACAAAAACAAAAAAAACACAAAAAAAACCACAACTGTAATAAGGACACCGACTAAAAACGTTTGTCTCCTAAATGCGAGTTGGCTTGCGAGAAAAAAGACAGCGCCTCTCAGTCACAGCCCGTTTCTTTCTCCTGTTCGCGGGCTTTTGAGCTCCATGTCTGGCGTAAATTGTTAGACGACGGCAAACACAACTGCAGCCATATACTGTGCCATATACCATATACAACTGCAGCCATATACTGTGCCATATACCATATACGACTGCAGCCATATACTGTGCCATATACCATATACGACTGTAGCCATATACTGTGCCATATACCATATACGACTGCAGCCGTATACTGTGCCATATACCATATACAACTGCAGCCATATACTGTGCCATATACCATATACGACTGCAGCCGTATACTGTGCCATATACCATATACAACTGCAGCCATATACTGTGCCATATACCATATACGACTGCAGCCATATACTGTGCCATATACCATATACGACTGCAGCCGTATACTGTGCCATATACCATATACAACTGCAGCCATATACTGTGCCATATACCATATACGACTGCAGCCATATACTGTGCCATATACCATATACGACTGCAGCCATATACTGGGCCATATACCATATACGACTGCAGCCATATACTGTGCCATATACCATATACGACTGCAGCCGTATACTGTGCCATATACCATATACAACTGCAGCCATATACTGTGCCATATACCATATACGACTGCAGCCATATACTGGGCCATATACCATATACAACTGCAGCCATATACTGTGCCATATACCATATACGACTGCAGCCATATACTGTGCCATATACCATATACGACTGCAGCCATATACTGTGCCATATACCATATACGACTGCAGCCATATACTGTGCCATATACCATATACGACTGCAGCCGTATACTGTGCCATATACCATATACGACTGCAGCCATATACTGTGCCATATACCATATACGACTGCAGCCATATACTGTGCCATATACCATATACGACTGCAGCCGTATACTGTGCCATATACCATATACGACTGTAGCCATATACTGTGCCATATACCATATACGACTGTAGCCATATACTGCATTTGTGAATAGTGAGGCGCTTGGAGTAATCTAGGGGGCCTGAGACCACTACAGATCTTTTCATTTCTCATCTCTGCTTGTGTGTAATTCAATACTGATTATGTCTGTGATGCTTTTCCCTGCCCCCCCCAGGGATGACTGTGGGATGTGGACACTGTTGGGTGGCTTGGACATGGGTGGAGAGTGTTGAAAAATATATTGCATAAAAATTCATGAAACTTCATTTCAACATGGAAGTCTCACCTGGCTGGGATTATTGTTTTTACAAGAAAAAAAGCCAAACAAGGCTAAACTTCCAATAAGGAAAATATTTAAAACAATAATCCCCTACTGCCCCAATACATAATAAAACAAGCAGGCGTCCATGCAAATAACAAAATAAGGATTGCAATGACAATGACAATGACACACCTTACACACTTGTTCAACCGTCCACAAAACATGTGCTTCAAAAAATTAGATGACAATTACCATGGTGATTGAAGAAAAAACAAATTGAAAAATAAATTTTAAAAATCTGTTGTGCAAGGACAGATTCCTCTCTGACAGGCCTAAAAAAAACCATCATTTCGGTGATTTTATTGACAAAGCAATAAATCAGTCTGGCCCTGTTTGTGCGCGTGCTGGGATGGCACTTGGTAAGATGACTTTCTTTTCCATCTGAAATTGGGATGCCTTAGACAAACTTAAAATGGTATATCTTAAGACAAACTTAAAATGGGATGCCTTGAGACAAACTTAAAATGGGATGCCTTGAGACAAACTTAAAATGGGATGCCTTAAGACAAACTTAAAATGGGATGCCTTGAGACAAACTTAAAATGGGATGCCTTAAGACAAACTTAAAATGGGATGCCTTAAGACAAACTTAAAATGGGATGCCTTGAGACAAACTTAAAATGGTATGCCTTAGACAAACTTAAAATGGTATGCCTTAGACAAACTTAAAATGGGATGCCTTAGACCAGGGGTGTCCAATCTTATCCAGAAAGGGCCGGTGTGGGTGCAGGTTTTTGTTTTAGCCCAGCACTACAACACCTGATTCAACTAATTAACTAATCGTGCTCTTCAATCAAGACCTTGATAAGTAGAATCAGGTGTCATAGTGCTGGGTTAGAACAAAAGCCTGCACCCACACCGGCCCTTTTCGGGTAAAATTGGACACCCCTGCCTTAGACAAACTTAAAATGGTATGCCTTAAACAAACTTAAAATGGTATGCCTTAAAGGGATAGTTCGGAATTTTGGACATAATGTCTCAATTACGATTTACCCATGATGTAGTTGATTGATGGAAACCATTTTCAGCTAATTCCATGCTGTCCCTTCTTTTGGACATACACACATTGCTAATGCTAGTGCAACTCTAAGGTAACTGGTAGCATCCACTACCAAACGCACTTAAACACTCCACAGTGCACCCAAAACAAATAAAATACGACAAGTCTATCGGGGTTATTTTGAGTGTTTACCATCATTTTTGAAGTGAAACTATCGTTGAATCCTTTACTTTGTGCTGACCTATATTCTCTGTGGAAGTACGGTGGCGGAGCGATACTTTACGTTACCTACGAATGTAGTGCCGGCACTGGTCGACTACAACAACAAAGAAGAGCAACAAGTTGCAATGGCCACGTTCGCTCCGCCACCGTACTTCCACAGAGAATATAGGTCAGCACAAAGTAAAGGATTCAACGATAGTTTCACTTCAAAAATGATGGTATAAACACTGAAAAATAACCCCGATAGACTGTCGTCGTATTTTATTTGCTTTGGGTGCACTGTGGAGTGCTTAAGTGGGTTTGGTAGTGGATGCTACCAGTTACCTTAGAGTTGCGCTAGCATTAGCAACGTGTGTATGTCCAAAAGAAGGGACAGCATGGAATTAGCTGAAAATGGTTTCCATCAATCAACTACATCATGGGTAAGTCGTAATTGAGACATTATGTCCAAAATTCCAAACTATCCCTTTAAGACATAACTTAAAGCAGTTGACAGTTCAATGAATTCTTCCTGTTGTACATGAATTCACTAGGTAATAATGGTGGCAGTCCATGGACCTTCATTTTACACAGTAAAACAGGACAAATCATCCAGTTTCATTAAATAAATATGTTATCTATACTATACTTGCCATATTTGGTACATATAGCTTGATTTGTTATCATAAACCGTAAAATTTTACAATGTTCGGGAAAATCAGACTTCTGAAGTTCACAACTATGTTATCAGGAGTAATTTAGTTTAACATTTATGAGCACTATTTTATAAAGCGCTAAAACAGACCATTACACATTTCACACTCTGGGTACTACCATCTGCAGACAACAAATAAATAAAAATACTTATTTTATTTTGTTTAATTTTCCCTCAGTGACACCACCCCACCACAGTAGCAGTTGATAATACTTCTCTGAATGAACAGTCTTACCTTTAGTGTGATAATTAACAGCAGCTTTGAGATCAAAGGACCCCCAGCTACACCTCCTGTCCAGGCCCCTGGGATGGACGGGGCCTCTGTGCAGAGGTGAAGACACGCCATTGGTGGGCGACGCCCTGAGGGGCTCGACCGGGGTGGGGGGGTCTTTAGGGGAAGCAAACACTATTGCACCAAGATTCCGGGCCTCCGCAGTGTCCTTCTGTCCGTCCGGCCCGGACGTCTGGACCGTGCTGTCCCTTAACGGGAGCGGGCCTACTTTTAAAACACTGCTATGGGGTTGGCTATGGGGGCTAGTCCGCTTTTCTAACTCGTGGGTTTTCGGTGGGAGGGACGTGGCTTCAGACGCCTCTCGGGGTGTCGGCAGGGCAATGGGGCAGTCCCCCTGGAAGGTCACCTCCGCTACTCTGACCTTTCCAGAGCCATGCCCTACCCCGATCACGACCCCGACCCCAACCCCAACCCCAACCCCAACCCCAACCCCAACTCCGCTCCCCTCAGGTCCCGCACTGGGGTCATTGATGAAGGACAGGCCCCATTGGTTCTGGAAGATGTCCCCAAGGGCTTTCTGATTGGCTGGGGCAGAGGCGGGATCAGGGGCGGGGGCAGGGGAGGGGGTGGGCAGGGCGGCCTGCCGGCCGCTGGGGAGGGCAAGTTGCATATTAGAAGAAGACTGGGTGAGCGGATAAACGAAAAGGCTGGGCTTCCTGGGCTCGCCCACGACCAGCGCACATCCACCCTCATCCACAGGGGGCACTACATTCTCCGGGGGTACAGTACTGGCAAACAGGGTCCCGGACAGCGAATAGGCGTTCCCGTCTCCGGAGCACAGCGGGCCATTGGCGAAGCTGGAGGAGGTGATGGTCTTCATAGCGGACATGGGGACCTGCGAGGGTCTCCCGGGCGCCTGGGGCGGAGCCGACTGGAGCCCAGGAGACGCGGGCACATCCCCTCCGGCCTTGTTGAGGTTCTCCTTGACTTTGCTTGCATAACTGATCTTGGGCACGATCTTGGCGCTGCTGTTGTCGACAGGAAAGACGGGCGGGGGCTTGAAGAGGGTCCACGAGTCATCCTTTTCCTTGGCCACGGTGGCGGCGTTGGGGTTGGGCTTGGCCTTGCCGGGTCGGTCGTCCTGCTTCTTGCTGAAGGCACCGGTCGCCTTGGCGTCAAAGTTCCTGCGCTGCGGCTCGCATGGCGCCGTAGGCGGCATCGCCAAAGCGGAGGCGGCCATCGTCACGGAGACAGGCGCCTGCTTATTTGTGCGCGCCTCCGCTTTGGCGGGCTGCCCCGCCGGCTTCTCCGTTTGCTCAGGGGGAGGGGGCTTGGCGGGCTCAGGCGGGGGCTGGGTCGCGAGCTCCGCCCCCTTACCGCCGCTGTTCCGCAGGGGTTTGCGCTTCCGGGGCGTGGCGTAGCCGCTCTCCGAACCGCTGCCGTCGTCATCAGGCACCGCCGCCGGCTTGTTACTGGGGTAACCGTTCGTGAAGAAGCCGGAGCCCAGGGGTACGGATATCCCGTTTGGGAGAGCGATCGGCTCCTTCTTGCCCTCGTTGGCGAGGAGGTCCGGCGTGCGGTCGTTCCTGCTCTCCATGATGCCGTTCCGATAGCCGTGGCCACCTCTGCTCCCCAGTCTGTAGACGGCGGGGTGGGCCTTCCCGGACTGCTTGGGCTTCCAGTTAGAGTCTAGCGGCGACTGCTGGCCATTGCCGTTGGCGGAACAGGCGATGCCGACGGAATCGCTGGCAGAAAGCGTGGTACACTCCCTCTCCACAGCGCTTCCGTTTATTTTTCCATTTCCTGATGAGTGTGAGAGAGAGAACAGAGTAAGCTTGGGATACACAGCTAGGACAGAACCGTTTTCAGATTTCATGCCATCTTCTGCTCTTAATGAGCCCAATCAATCCGGCACTTTCCATAAAGTCATAAGCTGCAGATGCCACACAGCAGGTTTCCTGTGTGGAGACGTTTTACTGTGAGCTGAACTAGTAAACCAGCATTGGGGTGTACAGCAGCACCAACATACACACACTGGCCTCCCAGCAATGGAGTTTTACAAGTCTTGAATAAGCAAAACAAAAAAAGAAATGGAAAAAGATGGCATAAGGAAAAACTGAACCAGGACACAGGAAAAAAACTAAAAACATGTCACAACAAATGTTTTCGCCTGCCGTTTCATCACAGCCAATCAGATTAGGACAGGCTAGGCTCTTTAGCCCCAGTAACAGATCTGACTGTGAGGCTTGATACTGGATGTTTAGACTGAAGGCGTTGCGTGGCGTCAGGCCAAGCATGACTGAAGGTACTGCTATATCCGCTATATCTGATTGCTGGCTAGGCTGATTTTAAATACAATTAAAAACCCACTCACAGGAGCAGCATTGTATGAGGGTTAAACTAGAAAACCAACTGTGATTTTGTAAATTATAGGTGACATGTTTAAAAATAAAAAGCCCACTTAGAAATTAGACTGTTTGGAATCCAACGCCAATCAGCTCCGGCACAAATACTCAAAACTTTAGGAGGAGACCGTGTTGCCCCCTTTACACCCCCTTTACACCCCAACAAAAGGTTGGAAAAAAAGAAAGAAATTAAAAGTACAGAACAAGACACAGGCAGACTGGCACATCAAGCTACTGATACACCTCATACTATAGGTTTGCAAATTTACATTTTGGGCATTTAGCTGACGCTCTTATCCACAATGACTTACAATTAGGAGACACGGTATATCAATGTAACAGAAAAAATACACTGAATACAGGCAAATCAAAGAGCAAACAATCATTCAGTTTTGCACTGCGGTATAAACACTCTGGACTGATATACCTTCAAGTAAACTGACAAAAATTTGTGCTGGAAATGTACAACTGCCGTGCGTATGTTTTTGGCTCTCACTTGTGGTTCAGTTTATGTTTTACAGACAGTCCTGGCAGGGTGACACCGTCTCAGTAAGCCTAAAATCCGACCTTATCACAACTCACTGAACTGCTGCTAACATCATGATTCATGGTGATGTAATCGTCTTTGGAGTCAGTTACTGCAAAGCAGGGACAAATTTGGACAAACTGGCCTTAAGTGCCGACACCACAATTAAGAGAATATCCACATTTTTAACTGGCTGTGAACCAGCAGTGTAGCCGGAAATATGCATGTAGTTGGGCCAGAACTACCTAGGTGGGCATTCAAAATTGGGTGTGGTGGTTCAGCCAAGTTAAATGGGCGGGGCCAATATACTATTTAGGTGTCTGCGGCCCACCGGCCCACCCATGCCAGTGTAGTGAACACATGAACGTTATGACCTTTTTAGTTAAAGTTCACTTTCTGGGCTCTTTTTGATATTCAGGTTCGGTTTCAGTGTTTGTTTTCGATTGTCCCAATTTTTTGTTTTTATTGTGCAATGAAGGGTGTTTGTGGTCTAAGGCCTGGGATTCAACAAAGGGTCCGTACACACCCGGGTGCATCCCAATACTCGAAAAACACACCCTCCCTTCCTCCACTACCACCTCCTCTACTCCCTTCCTCCACTACCACCTCCTCTCCTCCCTTCCTCCACTACCACCTTCTCTCCTCCCTTCCTCCACTACCACCTCCTCTACTCCACTACCACCTCCTCTCCTCCCTTCCTCCACTACCACCTTCTCTCCTCCCTTCCTCCACTACCACCTCCTCTACTCCACTACCACCTCCTCTCCTCCCTTCCTCCGCTACCACCTCCTCTCCTCCCTTCCTCCGCTACCACCTCCTCTCCTCCCTTCCTCCACTACCACCTCCTCTCCTCCCTTCCTCCACTACCACCTCCTCTACTCCCTTCCTCCACTACCACCTCCTCTCCTCCCTTCCTCCACTACCACCTCCTCTCCTCCCTTCCTCCGCTACGACCTCCTCTCCTCCCTTCCTCCGCTACCACCTCCTCTCCTCCCTTCCTCCACTACCACCTCCTCTACTCCCTTCCTCCACTACCACATCCTCTCCTCCCTTCCTCCACTACCACCTCCTCTCCTCCCTTCCTCCACTACCACATCCTCTCCTCCCTTCCTCCACTACCACCTCCTCTCCTCCCTTCCTCCGCTACCATCTCCTCTCCTCCCTTCCTCCACTACCACCTCCTCTACTCCCTTCCTCCACGACCACCTTCTCTCCTCCCTTCCTCCACTACCACCTCCTCTACTCCACTACCACCTCCTCTCCTCCCTTCCTCCACTACCACCTCCTCTACTCCCTTCCTCCACTACCACCTCCTCCTCCCTTCCTCCACTACCACCTCCTCTCCTCCCTTCCTCCACTACCACATCCTCTCCTCCCTTCCTCCACTACCACCTCCTCTACTCCCTTCCTCCACTACCACCTCCTCTACTCCCTTCCTCCACTACCACCTCCTCTCCTCCCTTCCTCCACTACAACCTCCTCTCCTCCCTTCCTCCACTACAACCTCCTCTCCTCCCTTCCTCCACTACCACCTCCTCTCCTCCCTTCCTCCACTACCACCTCCTCTCCTCCCTTCCTCCATTACCACCTCCTCTTCTCCCTTCCTCCACTACCACATCCTCTCCTCCCTTCCTCCACTACCACCTCCTCTTCTCCCTTCCTCCACTACCACATCCTCTCCTCCCTTCCTCCACTACCACCTCCTCTCCTCCCTTCCTCCACTACCACCTCCTCTCCTCCCTTCCTCCACTACCACATCCTCTCCTCCCTTCCTCCGCTACCACCTCCTCTCCTCCCTTCCTCCGCTACCATCTCCTCTCCTCCCTTCCTCCGCTACCACCTCCTCTACTCCCTTCCTCCACGACCACCTTCTCTCCTCCCTTCCTCCACTACCACCTCCTCTACTCCACTACCACCTCCTCTCCTCCCTTCCTCCACTACCACCTCCTCTACTCCCTTCCTCCACTACCACCTCCTCTCCTCCCTTCCTCCACTACCACCTCCTCTCCTCCCTTCCTCCACTACCACCTCCTCTACTCCCTTCCTCCACTACCACCTCCTCTCCTCCCTTCCTCCACTACAACCTCCTCTCCTCCCTTCCTCCACTACCACCTCCTCTCCTCCCTTCCTCCACTACCACCTCCTCTCCTCCCTTCCTCCACTACCACCTCCTCTCCTCCCTTCCTCCACTACCACCTCCTCTCCTCCCTTCCTCCACTACCACCTCCTCTACTCCCTTCCTCCACTACCACCTCCTCTCCTCCCTTCCTCCACTACAACCTCCTCTCCTCCCTTCCTCCACTACCACATCCTCTCCTCCCTTCCTCCACTACCACATCCTCTCCTCCCTTCCTCCACTACCACCTCCTCTCCTCCCTTCCTCCACTACAACCTCCTCTCCTCCCTTCCTCCACTACCACCTCCTCTCCTCCCTTCCTCCACTACAACCTCCTCTCCTCCCTTCCTCCACTACAACCTCCTCTCCTCCCTTCCTCCACTACCACCTCCTCTCCTCCCTTCCTCCACTACCACATCCTCTCCTCCCTTCCTCCGCTACCACCTCCTCTCCTCCCTTCCTCCGCTACCACCTCCTCTCCTCCCTTCCTCCGCTACCACCTCCTCTACTCCCTTCCTCCACTACCACCTCCTCTCCTCCCTTCCTCCACTACCACATCCTCTCCTCCCTTCCTCCACTACCACCTCCTCTACTCCGTGCCCCGGAAACAGATCTTTGTGTTTTAATCTAATGTCGCTGATTACATCTTAATTACGTATTAATGGTTACATATTAATTAAGGTCTCACCACAAACTGCAATGTCAGGTACATTGTATACTGTACATGCAAATACTTGTACTCAAAACGTTCAGGCAGTTTTGCATACTTCCGGGTAGGAGAGGAGTGGTAGTGGGGGAGTGGAGGAAGGGAGGAGAGGAGTGGTAGTGGGGGAGTGGAGGAAGGGAGGAGAAGAGTTGTAGTGGGGGAGTGGAGGAAGGGAGGAGAGGAGTGGTAGTGGGGGAGTGGAGGAAGGGAGGAGAGGAGTGGTAGTGGGGGAGTGGAGGAAGGGAGGGGGAGAGTGAAGAATATTGGGACGCGGCCCTGAGGTCCGCAGACTCCTGGGGGGTCCTTGAAGGTACTGTAGGGGGTCCCTTTCCAGACTTTATATGCAATGCTATATATAGATTTTTGGAAAATATTTCAAAATATCTTTTTTTTAATATACAACCCTTTCAAACTTATGATGGGGGTCCCCTGGATGCTTTTGAGTATGGGTGAGGGTCCCTGGATTAGAAAAGGTTGAAAACCCCTGGTCTAAGGCAAGAAAATACAACTCCAAAGCAGTGTGTCCTTGTACAGTGACTGTACTGTCTCCATAGGTTGTTTGCGTATATATTACCCAATTATTCTTCAAGTGATTGTTTTAAATTGCCCTATACCAGGCTTCATTGCAAACAAAAACAGTCTGGGCCAAAAACAGACAGAAATCATGGAGTTGCAAGCCTATAAGGAATCCCTGGTTGTTTACATATACCAAAAAACTGTAATCCCTGAATTGGTTCCTTTTTTATAATTGAAAAAAACGTTGTATATGGCTTAAAGTTGCTACCCAGTAATGGTAGTGGTGTTTGACAACTTTGTTTTCAGTTCACTGACCTCAGATAAGAACATAGGCACGAGGAATAGTTATACATTGAGCAGTTCTTCAAGGTACAATCATCTCTGACCTTTAACCTTTCATAGTGAAATTGTACAGGCACTGTTTACACGGTTTTTTGTAACGTTACACAAATCAGGACTTGTTACCAAATCTTTCCCTGCTGTTCTCGATTCAGTTAAACAACGTCTATCCAACGCAAAACACCGATGTGAGATGGAAAGATGTCGAGGGGAACTGGGGGCTCCAGGTGCCAAGCCTTCTCACGTCCTATTTTTAACCTCACGCATGACGTGTCACTAATATGGGTTTCCATTCATACCAATCTGTAGCCAATGTTAGAAAAAGTGGTCGTTTTACATGGTATTAGTTTCAAATCGAGCAAAACGCGTGCTTGGAAACCAAGCAACACCATGTTTGTTTTAAACATGTGAAAGCGACCATTGAACCATCGCTACATTGGTCTCAACTCGCTCTAACTAGCTTAGCTAACGTTAGCCAGAACTGCACGAGCAGCACATTCTTACCCATGCTGTTAGCTTGCTAGCTATGTGCTGCCTATTTCAGCTGCGTTTTCTTATACATCTCATTACAGCAACATGTTAATACAACAATCTACATTATGTGTGCGAAAAATACCTAGAGCCAATTATGTAGATTGTAAGTTACTTTACTGTCGAGGTTGCACAGCACTGTTGGGTTAAATTAAGCAATAGCCTGAATGTGCAATGCAAGCTACCTACCCGGCCCGGGTATGGGAGGGAGGGAGGGAGGGGGTTATAATCGGGAATGTTTTTCACCATTCATGTGTCAACTTACCGAAAATAAGAAACGAAGGGGAAATATTTATAAGTAACAAGTTGTCATTACAAACTAGCTAGCTAGCTGACAAGTGCTTCATGGTAACGTTACAATTAGTAAAATTAGCTAACGTTACCTAGCTAAGTGGGTCACTAGCTAAAGAAACCAGGCTGGCCTGGATTTAATATGACTGAATTAAATTAAGATTGGCATTCCGTGATCTTCGGTAGTTTTCCATTATTTTGAATATGACCACGTGCAGTTACTAAATGCACACCCTAGTACTGATTTTTAGATCGCAAACTTGGTCTGTGGGAAATAAACGCTGCTCCGTTTGGGTGGGCTAACGTTAGCTCACTAGCCAATATTAGCGGTGCGTTTAGCTATCTTACGAGATAACAGTAGCTGGCTACTGCCTATATTGCTCATTTCATCGGCTAGCTAGCCAACAAGTGATCTAGACGCGGTCGCTCAGATTTTTCAAGATACCGATTGCGGGCTAGACGGTTTTTTTTTTTTTTTTTTTGCAATCGGAGAAGCATTTTAGACTTGTTGGTAGAACACTTAAACATGTTGGTAAAATGAGCTGCTAACGTTAGCTTAGCTACTCTCAACAGGCCTCCTCTCCCCGTATGACAGTGACACGCACACTTCAGAGCAACAGGCCCACGTACAAAACGCCATTGTGGCAAGCTGACAAAATACAAAAGACACTGTTGCAACGGTACTTGATGTGAACAGCAGTGTTTGGATAGCATTTCCCGTGTTATAAAACCACTGTACATGTTTGAAGACTTCACTAAATAACCAGTTAGGATGATTTTTACTTCCAACATGGCGGACAGGAAATAGCAGCTGAGCAGCAAAGCAAAAGCAGGAACATTCCAGCGGAGCCGGCTTGTGTTGCTGGGAGGCCAGTGCGCTAAACTACATTTTTATTAAATAAAAGCTATTCTTTTCTCTCAACTCACCCAAATGAGCTGTCAACAAGAAGTAGTTGCATTACAAATGGTTCGGTCGGACGAGGCTAAATAGCCCAAGAACGGTCTGAAAATGAGCAGGAATTGTATGGAACCCGATGGTGCACAAGGTCAATGTCCACACACACCAGCCAGACACCCATACATGCAAACACCGCCGCCCGAGACACACACACACACCCCGATCAAGCGAGTCCCCTCGATTCGGCCCCCTCCTCTATGCAACTGGAGAAGTTTTTAAGAGTCATGTGTACTAATTCCAACCTGTTTTCTTCGTCTGCGTTTCCTGGTGCTGGCACTGGCTTGGATCATTTTTCAGCGATGTTTTTGTGCGACTTGGGCTCCTCTCTCCTCCATGGTGGTGGTAGCGTTTTTCGTGTGCCCGATCGCTGGGCCGTTCCTCCATTGAAGTGTAATAAGGGACAGACACTCTCCGGCTCCAACCAGTGTGCACTCCGGGCGGCGCACAGAGCGAGTAATGTGGATTATAGTGGATACTGCTGTACCGCCCAATGAACGCCAGCACAACCCCACAGCCAGCTGCACTTAGTACGTCCCGCCGCCTCCTAAGTTAAAGTTGAGTAGAAACGTCAGCAGTCTGTCCGTGCAATCCTCTCCTCTGGTCTCTACACCACAACATTCGCATTTTAAATGGAGGAGAGGATTGGACAACCGGTTATTTAATTCCGCTTCAGTTGTACCGCACAAGACCAACTTGCATGCGGGATCTACCCAGAGACAAGACAGAGGCCGTCACCAAATACTCTTTTGATAGTGAGATGTTATAAATGTGAAGACATCAATGTTGCTACTATCGATAAAACTTCCTGTAAACAAAACAAGCTTTCCCCCTCCTATTTATCATACAAATAGTTTATGAAGATAACTTCACAAAATGATGTAGAACATATATTATCTAAACATTTGCAGTAGTTACATTAACCTGAACGATTTATGTGGGATATTATACGTGGCCAAACTAAGACGCATTTTCATCAAGTGACCCCTCAACCCTGGTTGGTATGATATGAGCAGTTGTGTGTGCCACACAGTGACTCATCGGTATGCGCTATCACCTGCTCCTTAGTCCTTCCTGGAAGATGAATGCAGGAAAAACTCCCAGTTAGAATCAGAAAGTGACACAAAGTTAATATACTGCATGCGCAATACATTGCTGTTAAATGGCCATCAGCCAATAGTAAACTCACAGCGTTCCAGGTCTGCTTGAACAATGTTTACCTCAATTGCTGTAATAGGCTGACGTTATTTATTGCTGTAGTCGTGCAACAGAATGTGTAATATATTTATGAATAAGGCCGTCTGTAAAATAAAAATATAATGGTGAGCAGGATCCCCTGGTTCCATGTGTCACTTTTTAAATAATAAAAAACATTGAATTGTAAATATCGCATGAATGTGTAACTATTTGGTTCATTCTAAGCCACGACAATTATTTTTTTTAAAAGGGGGCGAAGTAGACGGCACGTTTAAGTGAATAATGCACAGTAAAAATGATAAATTATATGTAAGTATATTACATAGCCTACATGTCCAACAAAGCATAAAATTCCAAATCTCTAAGACACCAGAATTCTTACAGATTTGTAAGAAGAAAAATAACTGAGCAGTTGTTTCATTAAGGTCACTTAAGTCCAGCACGATACTCAGAGTCAGGTCAGTACTGAATGTTATTATTAAAGACATTTTGCCTGATAGGAGCATGCTCAGAGAACCCTGCCTGACTCAGCCCCCTTGTGGTAAAAGATGACATTGCAGTTCATGCGGCTCTGTTTTAGCAAACGAGTAATATCTGGCACAGCCAGTAACGTTTTTAACAATAATGATCGAAAAACCAAGATAATCTGAACGAAAAGTATTATTATTATTATTATTATTATTGAATGCATATTCTGATTTCAAACTAGCCTTCTGGTGTATGGCTGTGTTTATGTTGTATGTGTTGCAACAGGCTGTTCTGTGTAATGAGTAAAGTATGCAGATTGGGCTTGAAATATAATTATATGTAGAATTAAAATTACATGATTAATCATTATCATTAAATGATAAGGAAACATTAATAAATCTACTCCATTTCATCTCAAGTTCCCCACTTTCGTACCTTGCCATTGCATCAGTAAGAATTAATAATGTAAAAGTCCCAACTGAATTTTTAAATGTAAAAGATTAAACTGAAAATTACACGGGAATAGTATGGAACCCATGGTTGGCTAAATGGCTGTAAGTCATGCAGGGTCTGAGGTATTAAACGAGCCTCAAACCATCACTCTGCTGCCAGATATGCAGTAGATATGGATGGGTCACTTTAAGGGTTGTTTCTCCTGACTCATTTTCCTATTGAATTAAAAATAAGTCAGGAGAAAGATCCATATCTACTGTATATCTGGTAGCAGAGTGATGGTTTGAGGCTCGTTTGATACCTTGGACCCTTGATGACTTACAGCCATTTAGCCAACAACGGGTTATTTGAACATCCCAGTCTTTTTTTGCCCTTGTCCCAACTTTTTTGGAACGTGTTGCAGGCATCAAATTTGGAATTAGCATGTATTTACAAAAATCAATAAAGTTCATAAGGTAAAACATTAAATATATTTTCTTTGTACTGTTTTCAATTAAATATATGTAAAAGAAAATGTACAAATCACTGCTTTCTGCTTTTATGTGCATTTTACATACTGTCCCAACTTTTTTGGAATTGGGGTTTGTAATTGTCCATCCATCCATTATCTAACCCATTTATTCCAGGTATCCCAGCATGCATTTGGTGAGACCAAGCAGGAATGCCCCCTGGACAGGTCAGGGCACACACACCATTCACTCACACATTCATACCTATGGGCAGCGTAACCTACATGTGTTTGGACTGTGGGAGGAAAACAGAGTGCACTGAGGAAACCCACGCGGACACGGAGAGAACACGCAAACACGCAAACTCCACACAGAAAGGCCCCAGGCCTTCTTGCTGTGAGGCAGCAGTACACCGTGCCACCCTGTAATCATTTTGTGTTATAAATATAATATAATAAGCAAAATCAATAAAACATTTTTATTTAATGAACACACCCATAGGCCTACAGTAAACACATACCCCATTGAACAACCCAATGGAGAAAGAGTGGAAGACATGCAAATTGAAGACAACAGAACTGGTGCTGCCACACAATTAACATGGTCTGCTTTTACATGCTTTTTGCACATCCCAGCCGCTGTGCATGCTGGGTAAATACAGCTCCTAATAAGAGGACTTGGCACAAGCCATTGAGTGGATGTAATTAGGTAACCCCAGAGTGGTACTTGAGTAAATTGGGTAGAAATTGGCTGGTTGGGTTGAAATTAATTTGAAAAAGGAACCCCGGTCTTGGAATCCAGCGCTTATTGAACTGGTTCTGCAAAATTCTGTGGATAAGTGACACGACATTTCAGAGAACAACTGCGAGTCAGAAAACACAACGACAAAACCCGAAACACATTTACAAATCACTTTACGGAAAGGGTAGGTACTAGGCCTACATGACGGGAGATTGTAGCCTCCTTCTGATTGGATACACAGTATGTAAAATGAGAGTCTGACCGCGCGAGTGACCAACCAACAACAGTTTTCGTTATCTAACGTCACATTCAAGACAAGCCTATGGAGTTTATTTAGTTACATATGCGCGTGGAATTCTGAAATGAGCGCACAGAACAGTATTTTTCGCTGTTCCTGAGTTTTTATGAACTCAAAAAAAAATTTATTTCCAAAAAAAAGCGGCTAATTCGTTTTTCCCCCCGAACCCGTGTGGTTAAGTTCTTCCATCACTTTCCCTTAAACTTATTAACACAATGCAGGTTTGACTCGTTGTCATTTGCTTTCATCGACTAATGATTAGTCTTAGTTGCCATGTGTCCACAATTACGAGCCTATTGATTCACCTCAGCCTTTATTTTGATCAGTTAAAAAAGTGTAGTTACCTCAAATAACCAATCAAATCAATAGCTAGTAAAAATCAATAGGCTTGTAATTGGTGATAGCGTGGACACATGCCAATAAAACTAACCATTGGTAGATAATGAAGAATTCAAAGATAAAGCAAATGACAACGATCTAAACCTGCATTGTGTTAATGAGTTTAAGGGGGGAATTATGAAAGAACAGTCTTTAATTTGATCAGTTAATATATATTTGAATTACCTCCTTTTTGTAATTGTTTGCAATAGGCATATAGCACAATACACACAATGTGAACATGGGAGTTTTATTCTTCATTGCATGCATATTTCTGACGTAATGTAGCTTAAGAGGGTAAATGATCCCTCTTAAGACGAAAAGCACATAATTAAGAAAGATTAACAGCTTGTTAAAATTCTGGAGTTGCAGAAAACAAACAGGGGTACCCCAGGACCGAATTTGGGAACCACTCTAGCACAATTATAGGCTACCATAGGCAAGCTAATTACTGAAACCTCATTTATATATAATTGTTCCATTTCATTAGCGCAGCTTAGTTTAACTCTATGCATCAAGACCGATTCTGCTCATAAAAAGTTTTCAATTCATAATAGATTATGGACTGCATCGTAAGTCAGGTGTAACAGGTTGGTTGTAGAGGACAGGTTGAATGGAATACGAAGAGGAGGGGGGAGGAATTCAAGTTTCCTAGTTCACAAGTTCCCCTGAATTTCAGCGACTAACCTTGAAGAAATATCACCATCAATTGAGCCTTTACTGACTATTTAAACCGAAGTGATTTGCTGGCCTATCAGCTGCGTTGTCTTGGCCAGTATTCTACTCGTCAGTTCAATTAAACCAGTGCTTACTATATTCGGCATAGGGATAATGTTTCTGATTTGCATTGATGCATTTGGATTCTTCTTGTGTTTTTAAGCATTTGAAATATTTGAAAAATATTAGATGAACTTAGGCAAATGAGCATTTTATGATTATATTGATTAAAGGTATTTCACATTTTAAATAAGAACAAAAATGCATCTGTATATGTGTTATGAACTGGTTTATTCAAAAATAAGAACTTATATAGCATAGGCTACACACTACCACTGAAAGGTGTCTGAATGCCACCTAGTGGACATGTGTTGAAACACAATGGCATTAATTTTATACAGCAAGGCAGAAGGACTGGTTAATTGAAAGTAGTGGAACAAAACACCCACACCCAGAACTCATTTAAAATGCAATAAAACAATATATTGTGAATTGAAAACTTATAAGTAGAATCGACCTTGGTGCATACAGCGAAGCACTGCGCCACTTAAATGGAGCAATTGTAAAGGAGGTTGTAATATCGGAATTTGCCTATGGTAGTTATAGCCTAACCCTGCTGGAGGAAAGGTTAGGCATTTTAAAATCATAATTCATTTATGGCCTTCTAGGCTTATCCGATGAGAAGACACTCGATCGCTTAATCGAGACGGAAAACATTCAACCACATTTGTTGCAGATAGTAGCTAGTCAGGAAATAGATCGAACATCGGTGCTGCTGCTACTCCTCATAACCTACTGCGTGACAGGGAGAAAGCACTCAGAAATCTTAATATCAGTAAGTTAGCTTTTGCATTACGTAGACTAACACAACATTACCTAAACAAATAACGCAGAGATACATAATTTAATAGGCACGATCGTTCAGCATCGGTCTGACCTCGATCATCATTGATTGGGTGGTGGAGCAGCCAGGTGGAGCTCATTGGACTGTTCTTTCATCATTTCCACCTTAAACTCATAAACACAATGCAGGTTTAGATGGTTGAGAGAGGCTGAGGTGAATCAATAGGCTCCTGTGGACACATGGCCACTAAAACTAAGCATTAGTCGATGAAGAATTCAAAGACAAAGGCAATGACAACGAGCCAAACCTGCATTGTGTTAATAAGTTTATGGGAAAGTGATGGAAGAACGTAACCACAAGGGTTCAGGAAAAAACAAATGAGCCGCTTTTGAGTTTATAAAAAATGCCGATTTTTTTAATGCCATTTTAACAAGCTCAAAACGGCGAAAAATACTGTTCTGTGTGCTCATTTCACAATTCCATGCGCGCTATTTATGAAACTAAATAAACTCTTGTCTTGAATGTCACGTTAGATAACGGAAACTGTTGTTGGTTGGTCACTCGCGCTGTCAGACTCTCATTTGACATACTGTGTATCCAATCAGAAGGAGGCTGCAATCTCCCTTCATGTAGGCCTAGTACCTACCCTTTCCGTAGGTGATTTGTAAATGTGTTTCGGATTTTGTCGTTGTGTTTTCTGACTTGCAGTTCTCTGAAATGTCGTCCTGTTTTATAACTTGTTGGTGTGTTTTCCGAAATGTCATTTTATACCCGTCGGCTTCCGTAGATATGCGATGTGCCGCAAGTGAAATTCACAGGGGTTCTGCAAAGGAGGATAGATGAGAAACAAAACAAAATGGAACTGAACGGCCCTTGTAACCGATATAGGAAGTGCAACCCCATAGAGTTGATACGTGATCACCCACTTTTTCCACGTGGAGCATTGCATTGTTGGATTCCTTTCTTGCTGGAAGCTTGCATTTTATACCCTTGGTGGAAGGGAGGAAATATAATTAATCCCTCCCCTTTCTTAAACTGGAACTGAATCCCACTTGGTGTGGCTGCCATATTTCATCCTGGAATTTTGGGAATTCCCCCCTTGACGCAAGGGAAGGGACCAACAGGAAGAAAGCATGAAATTAGGATCTGAATGCAGCCCTCTGCATTCTGAATTTTTCCTTCCCAAATCACCCAGATTCAGATCTATCTCTGCCATCCTCCTCAATCTCTGCTTTCTCCTGATAGAATAATTGGCTCTTGAAAATGAACTTTGAATACTTTTCATTCATTATATCAGGACAGGTACCATAATGATTAAAGTCACTACAATTATGATGTAAATTAAGGTCCCCTGAAGAATTCAAACGAAATGCTCTGTAATCAAGGACATTTACCACTAGAGGGCGCTCCGCGTTCAGTATAACAGGAGAACACACTCAAAGCGTGTAACGTGGAGTTCCGTCTGCTTCATTCCCCCCCAACATGTATGTATGTACGCACTGTGCCACGCAGTGTGCCACTGGTTATTGCGTCTGATCATTATAAATAAACTGCGGTATGACAGCGCCTGCCTCAAATACAATGTTGACCTGCCAGATGAAGACATTACAAGTATTATTAGTGTAGGTTTTCTGTTTACTCTTGTTTACTTCCATGTATGAGAAATGCACTCAATATGCGTAACTACATTCCCAGAGAGCTGGTGTGTATATTGGCTTTGGTTTCACCCAATTATTCGAATATATTTTTCTATATGAATTAGATGTGAGCTGGATGTAAAGGTCAGTGAAGGCGTGATCATTTCTATATGATGATAGAGATGCATTTTTTCCTGATTTCCCAGGAAATAACATTCTCTCTTGCAATCAGCTGCTGTCAAAGACTGCAGAAGCTCTTGATGTGTGTGCTTATGACAGTTTATGGATTATTATTCAGATCCTCTGTGTCTGGCGGAGACACATAGGGTCTAAAATCACTATTTCCTGATTTTAATCATATCCCTACTGCTGCTCACCCTCTCCCTACTGCTGCTCACCCTCTCCCTACTGCTGCTCACCCTCTCCCTACTGCTGCTCACCCTCTCCCTACTGCTGCTCACCCTCTCCTTACTGCTGCTCACCCTCTCCCTACTGCTGCTCACCCTCTCCCTACTGCTGCACACCCTCTCCCTACTGCTGCACACCCTCTCCCTACTGCTGCACACCCTCTCCCTACTGCTGCTCACCCTCTCCCTACTACTGCTCACCCTCTCCCTACTGCTGCACACCCTCTCCCTACTGCTGCTCACCCTCTCCCTACTGCTGCACACCCTCTCCCTACTGCTGCTCACCTTCTCCCTACTGCTGCTCACCCTCTCCCTACTGCTGCTCACCTTCTCCCTACTGCTGCTCACCCTCTCCCTACTGCTGCTCACCCTCTCCCTACTGCTGCTCGCACACCCTCTCCCTACTGCTGCACACCCTCTCCCTACTGCTGCTCACCTTCTCCCTACTGCTGCTCACCCTCTCCCTACTGCTGCACACCCTCTCCCTACTACTGCTCACCCTCTCCCTACTGCTGCTCACCCTCTCCCTACTGCTGCACACCCTCTCCCTACTGCTGCACACCCTCTCCCTACTGCTGCTCACCCTCTCCCTACTGCTGCACACCCTCTCCCTACTGCTGCACACCCTCTCCCTACTGCTGCACACCCTCTCCCTACTGCTGCTCACCCTCTCCCTACTGCTGCACACCCTCTCCCTACTGCTGTTCACCCTCTCCCTACTGCTGTTCACCCTCTCCCTACTGCTGCTCACCCTCTCCCTACTGCACACCCTCTACCTACTGCTGCACACCCTCTCCCTACTACTGCTCACCCTCTCCCTACTGCTGCTCACCCTCTCCCTACTGCTGCTCACCCTCTCCCTACTGCTGCTCACCCTCTCCTTACTGCTGCTCACCCTCTCCCTACTGCTGCTCACCCTCTCCTTACTGCTGCTCACCCTCTCCCTACTGCTGCTCACCCTCTCCCTACTGCACACCCTCTACCTACTGCTGCACACCCTCTCCCTACTGCTGCTCACCCTCTCCCTACTGCTGTACACCCTCTCCCTACTGCTGTACACCCTCTCCCTACTGCTGTACACCCTCTCCCTACTGCTGCACACCCTCTCCCTACTGCTGCTCACCCTCTCCCTACTGCTGCTCACCCTCTCCCTACTACTGTACACCCTCTCCCTACTGCTGTACACCCTCTCCCTACTGCTGCACACCCTCTCCCTACTGCTGCTCACCCTCTCCCTACTACTGCTCACCCTCTCCCTACTGCTGCTCACCCTCTCCCTACTGCTGCACACCCTCTCCCTACTGCTGCTCACCCTCTCCCTACTGCTGCACACCCTCTCCCTACTGCTGCACACCCTCTCCCTACTGCTGCACACCCTCTCCCTACTGCTGCACACCCTCTCCCTACTGCTGCACACCCTCTCCCTACTGCTGCTCACCCTCTCCCTACTGCTGCACACCCTCTCCCTACTGCTGCTCACCCTCTCCCTACTGCTGCACACCCTCTCCCTACTGCTGCTCACCCTCTCCCTACTGCTGCTCACCCTCTCCCTACTACTGCTCACCCTCTCCCTACTGCTGCTCACCCTCTCCCTACTGCTGCACACCCTCTCCCTACTGCTGCTCACCCTCTCCCTACTGCTGCACACCCTCTCCCTACTGCTGCTCACCCTCTCCCTACTGCTGCTCACCCTCTCCTTACTGCTGCACACCCTCTCCCTACTGCTGCTCACCCTCTCCCTACTGCTGCTCACCCTCTCCCTACTGCTGCACACCCTCTCCCTACTGCACACCCTCTCCCTACTGCTGCACACCCTCTCCCTACTGCTGCTCACCCTCTCCCTACTGCTGCTCACCCTCTCCCTACTGCTGCTCACCCTCTCCCTACTGCTGCACACCCTCTCCCTACTGCTGCTCACCCTCTCCCTACTGCTGCTCACCCTCTCCCTACTGCTGCTCACCCTCTCCCTACTGCTGCACACCCTCTCCCTACTGCTGCACACCCTCTCCCTATTGCTGCACACCCTCTCCCTACTACTGCTGCTCACCCTCTCCCTATTGCTGCACACCCTCTCCCTACTACTGCTGCTCACCCTCTCCCTACTGCTGCACACCCTCTCCCTACTGCTGCACACCCTCTCCCTACTGCTGCTCACCCTCTCCCTATTGCTGCTCACCCTCTCCCTACTGCTGTACACCCTCTCCCTACTGCTGCTCACCCTCTCCCTATTGCTGCTCACCCTCTCCCTACTGCTGCACACCCTCTCCCTACTGCTGCTCACCCTCTCCCTACTGCTGTACACCCTCTCCCTACTGCTGTACACCCTCTCCCTACTGCTGCTCACCCTCTCCCTATTGCTGCACACCCTCTCCCTACTACTGCTGCTCACCCTCTCCCTATTGCTGCACACCCTCTCCCTACTGCTGCACACCCTCTCCCTACTGCTGCTCACCCTCTCCCTACTGCTGCTCACCCTCTCCCTACTGCTGCTCACCCTCTCCCTACTGCTCACCCTCTCCCTACTGCTGCACACCCTCTCCCTATTGCTGTACACCCTCTCCCTACTGCTGTACACTCTCTCCCTACTGCTGCTCACCCTCTCCCTACTGCTGTACACCCTCTCCCTACTGCTGCACACCCTCTCCCTACTGCTGCACACCCTCTCCCTACTGCTGCACACCCTCTACCTACTGCTGCTCACCCTCTCCCTACTGCTGCTCACCCTCTCCCTACTGCTGCTCACCCTCTCCCTACTGCTGCTCACCCTCTCCCTACTGCTGCTCACCCTCTCCCTACTGCTGTACACCCTCTCCCTACTGCTGCACACCCTCTCCCTACTGCTGCACACCCTCTCCCTACTGCTGCTCACCCTCTCCCTACTGCTGCTCACCCTCTCCCTACTGCTGCTCACCCTCTCCCTACTGCTGCTCACCCTCTCCCTACTGCTGCTCACCCTCTCCCTACTGCTGCTCACCCTCTCCCTACTGCTGCTCACCCTCTCCCTACTGCTGCTCACCCTCTCCCTACTGCTGCTCACCCTCTCTCTACTGCTGCTCACCCTCTCCCTACTGCTGCTCACCATCTCCCTACTGCTGTACACCCTCTCCCTATTGCTGCACACCCTCTCCCTACTGCACACCCTCTCCCTACTGCTGTACACTCTCTCCCTACTGCTGCTCACCCTCTCCCTACTGCTGCTCACCCTCTCCCTACTGCTGCACACCCTCTCCCTACTGCTGCTCACCCTCTCCCTACTGCTGCTCACCCTCTCCCTACTGCTGCTCACCCTCTCCCTACTGCTGTACACCCTCTCCCTACTGCTGCTCACCCTCTCCCTACTGCTGCACACCCTCTCCTTACTGCTGCTCACCCTCTCCCTACTGCTGCTCACCCTCTCCCTACTGCTGCTCACCCTCTCCCTACTGCTGCACACCCTCTCTCTACTGCTGCTCACCCTCTCCCTACTGCTGCACACCCTCTCCCTATTGCTGCACACCCTCTCCCTATTGCTGCTCACCCTCTCCCTACTGCTGCTCACCCTCTCCCTACTGCTGCTCACCCTCTCCCTACTGCTGCTCACCCTCTCCCTACTGCTGCTCACCCTCTCCCTATTGCTGCACACCCTCTCCCTACTGCACACCCTCTCCCTACTACTGCACACCCTCTCCCTACTGCTGCTCACCCTCTCCCTACTGCTGCTCACCCTCTCCCTACTGCTGCTCACCCTCTCCCTACTGCTGCTCACCCTCTCCCTACTGCTGCTCACCCTCTCCCTACTGCTGCTCACCCTCTCCCTACTGCTGCTCACCCTCTCCCTACTGCTGCACACCCTCTCCCTACTGCTGTACACCCTCTCCCTACTGCTGCACACCCTCTCCCTACTGCTGCTCACCCTCTCCCTACTGCTGCTCACCCTCTCCCTACTGCTGCACACCCTCTCCCTACTGCTGTACACCCTCTCCCTACTGCTGCTCACCCTCTCCCTACTGCTGCTCACCCTCTCCCTACTGCTGCACACCCTCTCCCTACTGCTGTACACCCTCTCCCTACTGCTGCTCACCCTCTCCCTACTGCTGCTCACCCTCTCCCTACTGCTGCACACCCTCTCCCTACTGCTGTACACCCTCTCCCTACTGCTGCACACCCTCTCCCTACTGCTGTACACCCTCTCCCTACTACTGCACACCCTCTCCCTACTACTGCTCACCCTCTCCCTACTGCTGCTCACCCTCTCCCTACTGCTGCTCACCCTCTCCCTACTGCTGCTTACCCTCTCCCTACTGCTGTACACCCTCTCCCTACTGCTGCTCACCCTCTCCCTACTGCTGCTCACCCTCTCCCTACTGCTGCTCACCCTCTCCCTACTGCTGCACACCCTCTCCCTACTGCTGCTCACCCTCTCCCTACTGCTGCACACCCTCTCCCTACTGCTGTACACCCTCTCCCTACTGCTGTACACCCTCTCCCTACTGCTGCACACCCTCTCCCTACTGCTGTACACCCTCTCCCTACTGCTGCACACCCTCTCCCTACTGCTGCACACCCTCTCCCTACTGCTGCACACCCTCTCCCTACTGCTGCTCACCCTCTCCCTACTGCTGCTCACCCTCTCCCTACTGCTGCTCACCCTCTCCCTACTGCTCACCCTCTCCCTACTGCTGCACACCCTCTCCCTATTGCTGTACACCCTCTCCCTACTGCTGTACACTCTCTCCCTACTGCTGCTCACCCTCTCCCTACTGCTGCTCACCCTCTCCCTACTGCTGCTCACCCTCTCCCTACTGCTGTACACCCTCTCCCTACTACTGCACATCCTCTCCCTACTGCTGCTCACCCTCTCCCTACTGCTGCTCACCCTCTCCCTACTGCTGCTCACCCTCTCCCTACTGCTGCTCACCCTCTCCCTACTGCTGTACACCCTCTCCCTACTGCTGCACACCCTCTCCCTACTGCTGCACACCCTCTCCCTACTGCTGCTCACCCTCTCCCTACTGCTGCTCACCCTCTCCCTACTGCTGCTCACCCTCTCCCTACTGCTGCTCACCCTCTCCCTACTGCTGCTCACCCTCTCCCTACTACTGCACATCCTCTCCCTACTGCTGCTCACCCTCTCCCTACTGCTGCTCACCCTCTCCCTACTGCTGCTCACCCTCTCCCTACTGCTGCTCACCCTCTCCCTACTGCTGCACACCCTCTCCCTACTGCTGCACACCCTCTCCCTACTGCTGCACACCCTCTCCCTACTGCTGCACACCCTCTCCCTACTGCTGCTCACCCTCTCCCTACTGCTGTACACCCTCTCCCTACTACTGCACATCCTCTCCCTACTGCTGCTCACCCTCTCCCTACTGCTGCTCACCCTCTCCCTACTGCTGCTCACCCTCTCCCTACTGCTGCTCACCCTCTCCCTACTGCTGTACACTCTCTCCCTACTGCTGCTCACCCTCTCCCTACTGCTGCTCACCCTCTCCCTACTGCTGCACACCCTCTCCCTACTGCTGTACACCCTCTCCTTACTGCTGCTCACCCTCTCCCTACTGCTGCTCACCCTCTCCCTACTGCTGTACACCCTCTCCCTACTGCTGCACACCCTCTCCCTACTGCTGCACACCCTCTCCCTACTGCTGTACACTCTCTCCCTACTGCTGCTCACCCTCTCCCTACTGCTGCTCACCCTCTCCCTACTGCTGCACACCCTCTCCCTACTGCTGTACACCCTCTCCTTACTGCTGCTCACCCTCTCCCTACTGCTGCTCACCCTCTCCCTACTGCTGCTCACCCTCTCCCTACTGCTGCACACCCTCTCCCTACTGCTGTACACCCTCTCCTTACTGCTGCTCACCCTCTCCCTACTGCTGCTCACCCTCTCCCTACTGCTGCTCACCCTCTCCCTACTGCTGCTCACCCTCTCCCTACTGCTGCTCATCCTCTCCCTACTGCTGCTCACCCTCTCCCTACTGCTGCACACCCTCTCCCTACTGCTGTACACCCTCTCCCTACTGCTGCACACCCTCTCCCTACTACTGCACACCCTCTCCCTACTGCTGCTCACCCTCTCCCTACTGCTGCTCACCCTCTCCCTACTGCTGCTCACCCTCTCCCTACTGCTGCTCACCCTCTCCCTACTGCACACCCTCTCCCTACTACTGCTCACCCTCTCCCGTCTCCCTACTACTGCACACCCTCTCCCTACTGCTGCTCACCCTCTCCCTACTGCTGCTCACCCTCTCCCTACTGCTGTACACCCTCTCCCTACTGCTGCTCACCCTCTCCCTACTGCTGTACACCCTCTCCCTACTGCTGCACACCCTCTCCCTACTGCTGCACACCCTCTCCCTACTGCTGCTCACCCTCTCCCTACTGCTGTACACCCTCTCCCTACTACTGCACACCCTCTCCCTACTGCTGCACACCCTCTCCCTACTGCTGCTCACCCTCTCCCTACTGCTGCTCACCCTCTCCCTACTGCTGTACACCCTCTCCCTACTGCTGCACACCCTCTCCCTACTGCTGCTCACCCTCTCCCTACTGCTGCTCACCCTCTCCCTACTGCTGCTCACCCTCTCCCTACTGCTGCACACCCTCTCCCTACTGCTGCTCACCCTCTCCCTACTGCTGCTCACCCTCTCCCTACTACTGCACACCCTCTCCCTACTGCTGCACACCCTCTCCCTACTGCTGCACACCCTCTCCCTACTGCTCACCCTCTCCCTACTGCTGTACACCCTCTCCCTACTGCTGCACACCCTCTCCCTACTGCTGCTCACCCTCTCCCTACTGCTGTACACCCTCTCCCTACTACTGCACACCCTCTCCCTACTGCTGCACACCCTCTCCCTATTGCTGCACACCCTCTCCCTACTGCTGTACACCCTCTCCCTACTGCTGCTCACCCTCTCCCTACTGCTGCTCACCCTCTCCCTACTACTGTACACCCTCTCCCTACTGCTGCACACCCTCTCCCTACTGCTGCTCACCCTCTCCCTACTGCTGTACACCCTCTCCCTACTGCTGTACACCCTCTCCCTACTGCTGTACACCCTCTCCTTACTGCTGCTCACCCTCTCCCTACTGCTGTACACCCTCTTCCTACTGCTGCACACCCTCTCCCTACTGCTCACCCCTCTCCCTACTGCTGTACACCCTCTCCCTACTGCTCACCCTCTCCCTACTGCTGTACACCCTCTCCCTACTGCTGCTCACCCTCTCCCTACTGCTCACCCTCTCCCTACTGCTGCTCACCCTCTCCCTACTGCTGCACACCCTCTCCCTACTGCTCACCCTCTCCCTACTGCTGTACACCCTCTCCCTACTGCTGCTCACCCTCTCCCTACTGCTCACCCTCTCCCTACTGCTGTACACCCTCTCCCTACTGCTGCTCACCCTCTCCCTACTGCTGCTCACCCTCTCCCTACTACTGCACACCCTCTCCCTACTGCACACCCTCTCCCTACTGCTGCACACCCTCTCCCTACTGCTCACCCTCTCCCTACTGCTGTACACCCTCTCCCTACTGCTGCTCACCCTCTCCCTACTGCTCACCCTCTCCCTACTGCTGCTCACCCTCTCCCTACTGCTGCACACCCTCTCCCTACTGCTCACCCTCTCCCTACTGCTGTACACCCTCTCCCTACTGCTGCTCACCCTCTCCCTACTACTGCTCACCCTCCCTACTGCTGCTCACCCTCTCCCTACTGCTGCACACCCTCCCTACTGCTGCTCACCCTCTCCCTACTGCTGCTCACCCTCTCCCTACTGCTGCACACCCTCTCCCTACTACTGCACACCCTCCCTACTGCTGCTCACCCTCTCCCTACTGCTGCTCACCCTCTCCCTACTGCTGTACACCCTCTCCCTACTGCTGCACACCCTCCCTACTGCTGCTCACCCTCTCCCTACTGCTGCTCACCCTCTCCCTACTGCTGCACACCCTCTCCCTACTACTGCACACCCTCCCTACTGCTGCTCACCCTCTCCCTACTGCTGCTCACCCTCTCCCTACTGCTGTACACCCTCTCCCTACTGCACACCCTCTCCCTACTACTGCTGCTCACCCTCTCCCTACTTCTGCTCACCCTCTCCCTACTACTGCTCACCCTCTCCCTACTGCTGTACACCCTCTCCCTACTGCTGCACACCCTCTCCCTACTGCTGCTCACCCTCTCCCTACTGCTGTACACCCTCTCCCTACTGCTGTACACCCTCTCCCTACTGCTGCTCACCCTCTCCCTACTGCTGTACACCCTCTCCCTACTGCTGCTCACCCTCTCCCTACTGCTGCTCACCCTCTCCCTACTGCTGTACACCCTCTCCCTACTGCACACCCTCTCCCTACTGCTGCACACCCTCTCCCTACTGCTGCTCACCCTCTCCCTACTGCTGCTCACCCTCTCCCTACTGCTGCTCGCACACCCTCTCCCTACTGCTGCTCACCCTCTCCCTACTGCTGCTCACCCTCTCCCTACTGCTGCACACCCTCTCCCTACTGCTGCTCACCCTCTCCCTACTGCTGCACACCCTCTCCCTACTGCTGCACACCCCTCTCCCTACTGCTGTACACCCTCTCCCTACTGCTGCTCACCCTCTCCCTACTGCTGTACACCCTCTCCCTACTGCTGTACACACCCTCTCCCTACTACTGCTCACCCTCTCCCTACTGCTGTACACCCTCTCCCTACTGCTGCTCACCCTTCTCCCTACTGCTGCACACCCTCTCCCTACTGCTGTACACCCTCTCCCTACTGCTGCACACCCTCTCCCTACTGCTGTACACCCTCTCCCTACTGCTGCTCACCCTCTCCCTACTGCTGTACACCCTCTCCCTACTGCTGCACACCCTCTCCCTACTACTGCTCACCCTCTCCCTACTGCTGCACACCCTCTCCCTACTACTGCACACCCTCTCCCTACTGCTGCTCACCCTCTCCCTACTGCTGCTCACCCTCTCCCTACTGCACACCCTCTCCCTACTGCTCACCCTCTCCCTACTCCTGCTCACCCTCTCCCTACTGCTGCTCACCCTCTCCCTACTGCACACCCTCTCCCTACTACTGCTGCTCACCCTCTCCCTACTGCTGCTCACCCTCTCCCTACTGCTGTACACCCCTCTCCCTACTGCTGCTCACCCTCTCCCTACTGCTGCTCACCCTCTCCCTACTGCTGTACACCCTCTCCCTACTGCTGCACACCCTCTCCCTACTGCTGCACACCCTCTCCCTACTGCTGTACACCCTCTCCCTACTGCTGCTCACCCTCTCCCTATTGCTGCACACCCTCTCCCTACTGCTGCTCACCCTCTCCCTACTGCTGCACACCCTCTCCCTACTGCTGCACACCCTCTCCCTACTGCTGCACACCCTCTCCCTACTACTGCTCACCCTCTCCCTACTGCTGCACACCCTCTCCCTACTGCTGCTCACCCTCTCCCTACTGCTGCACACCCTCTCCCTACTGCTGCTCACCTTCTCCCTACTGCTGCTCACCCTCTCCCTACTGCTGCACACCCTCTCCTTACTGCTGCTCACCCTCTCCTTACTGCTGCTCACCCTCTCCCTACTGCTGCACACCCTCTCCCTACTGCTGTACACCCTCTCCCTACTGCTGTACACCCTCTCCCTACTGCTGTACACCCTCTCCCTACTGCTGTACACCCTCTCCCTACTGCTGCTCACCCTCTCCTTACTGCTGCTCACCCTCTCCCTACTGCTGCACACCCTCTCCCTACTGCTGTACACCCTCTCCCTACTGCTGCTCACCCTCTCCCTACTACTGCTCACCCTCTCCCTACTGCTGTACACCCTCTCCCTACTGCTGCTCACCCTCTCCCTACTGCTGTACACCCTCTCCCTACTGCTGCTCACCCTCTCCCTACTGCTGCTCACCCTCTCCCTACTGCTGCTCACCCTCTCCCTACTGCTGCTCACCCTCTCCCTACTGCTGCTCACCCTCTCCCTACTGCTGCTCACCCTCTCCCTACTGCTGCACACCCTCTCCCTACTGCTGCTCACCTTCTCCCTACTGCTGCTCACCCTCTCCCTACTGCTGCACACCCTCTCCCTACTGCTGCACACCCTCTCCCTACTGCACACCCTCTCCCTACTACTGCTGCTCACCCTCTCCCTACTGCTGCTCACCCTCTCCCTACTGCTGCTCACCCTCTCCCTACTGCTGTACACCCTCTCCCTACTGCTGCTCACCCTCTCCCTACTGCTGCACACCCTCTCCCTACTGCTGTACACCCTCTCCCTACTGCTGCTCACCCTCTCCCTACTGCTGCTCACCTTCTCCCTACTGCTGCTCACCCTCTCCCTACTGCTGTACACCCTCTCCCTACTGCTGCTCACCCTCTCCCTACTGCTGCACACCCTCTCCCTACTGCTGCTCACCTTCTCCCTACTGCTGCTCACCCTCTCCCTACTGCTGCACACCCTCTCCCTACTGCTGCTCACCCTCTCCCTACTGCTGCACACCCTCTCCCTACTGCTGTACACCCTCTCCCTACTGCTGCTCACCCTCTCCCTACTGCTGCACACCCTCTCCCTACTGCTGCTCACCCTTTCCCTACTGCTGCACACCCTCTCCCTACTGCTGCTCACCCTCTCCCTACTGCTGCACACCCTCTCCCTACTGCTGTACACCCTCTCCCTACTGCTGCTCACCCTCTCCCTACTGCTGCTCACCCTCTCCCTACTGCTGCTCACCCTCTCCCTACTGCTGTACACCCTCTCCCTACTGCTGCTCACCCTCTCCCTACTGCTGCACACCCTCTCCCTACTGCTGCTCACCTTCTCCCTACTGCTGCTCACCCTCTCCCTACTGCTGCACACCCTTTCCCTACTGCTGCACACCCTCTCCCTACTGCTGCTCACCCTCTCCCTACTGCTGCACACCCTCTCCCTACTGCTGTACACCCTCTCCCTACTGCTGGTTAGAAGTGCTTTTTTTGTTCGAAGTGCTTTTGGTTAGTAGTGCACTTTTTCTCCAATGACACATTAAAGTTAGAGGTGCTGAAGTAGCCCCAAAATTCTCAATCTGGTTCTCACAGTCCTGCCACCTGTACATCACTAGGGGCCAGAGGCGAGTCTCCCTTTACTGTACATCACTAGGGGCCAGAGGCGAGTCTCCCTTTACTGTACATCACTAGGGGCCAGAGGCGAGTCTCCCTTTACTGTACATCACTAGGGGCCAGAGGCGAGTCTCCCTTTACTGTCTGAATAGGGCTTTGAGATAGTAATAATAAAATAACAACAAGGTTCAAGTTATGCTGCTATTGTATTTATTATATCCTACTTGTTATATTCTATATTGCTACTGTAATATTATTCTTGTTCTGGATCTTGCTGTGTTATCAGTCTTTGTTCCTCTTGCCATATTTAAGTTAATATATTTTTTAAATGCTGTACCACAGGTCAACACACAGCACCTGCGATTATCTGCGTCCTTTGCCAGGACCTTTAACCCTTTCTCATCACCAGACTCCGTGTGGGAACCAGCCTGCAGACCCCTAACCTTGACCACTATTCTAAGCGCCATAGTTACGGCCCATAATGACCGCTCTCTGTAATTACCCTTTTTCCGACCAGTTGGAATGCGACTTCAAAGAGCCGCGTTGCTATTTGGAAGGAAGAGGAATGACGGCTTTTAAGTCAAAATATGTAATTCTAAAAAAAACAGCTTTTGTGACGTGTTGTTGAGCAGGGAAGGGCAGAGAGGTTATGAACAGAACCTTACCAGCCTCATGCTAGGCTGCAAGCATTTTGTATATACAGTACATCATTAAAAAATACTCCTAATGCAGAATGCTCAAATGTATTAATAATAACTGTAATAAATCATGGCAGTCCCTCCTGTCAGCTCAGGAGAGAGCAGGAGAGAGCAGGAGAGAGCTCAGGAGAGAGCAGGAGAGAGCGCAGGAGAGAGCTCAGGAGAGAGCAGTGTGTATTCCACCACTGCTTTTTTCCTCTTCAGAGTTCACTGGTTCACAGAAAATGAGATGATCACTTGTTCAGTCAGACTGTGGGGCGCTCTCTTGGCTCAGTTAAATAATTGAATATCCCAATGCTGGTTCACTCCCAGATTGCACCACGGTAAACATACCTAAAACAAACATAGAATTTCATACAGAGACACAGGTACAGTCTTCAGCAATCGATCATGAGCTTATAAATACATGTAGTCAGATAATGTAAATGACTGGGCTGATTAAATGACAGGAGTTGGCATGACATCCAGAAACAGACGGGACAATGTCAATGTGCACCATTACCTGACCCCCAAAACACATTCCTCTCCTTCCTGTATTACCCAACTGCAGAACAGAGCTCTCCAGCGCAAACTATTTGGGGCAGTCCACAGAGGGGGTGGGCGTGGAGGGGTGGGGGTGGGGGGGGTGTGGACTGGGGCCCAGCTCACATTCCGGCACTGTAACCGTGAGTAACTGCTGCAGTACGTGTCACAGCGTTTCAGCCCCCGCAATACTACAAAAACAAAACAATAAGTCAATCTTATATTTAGACTAAAATCTTACTTCTATTACTTTTTTGCTAAATAAGACAAAAAGATTGCCAATGGGGTGAGATAGTTTTACTCATTTCAAGATAAAAGTTAACTTAAAAATTTCTCTCAAGTAGAAAATATTAGATTGTTTTAAGTCTCATTACAAGACTAAAACACTTGTTAAGACAGAAAAAGAGATAGCGAGTCAAAAAGCATCTCATCTCAAAGCGCACAACTAAAACAAATATAAAAAATACAAAAATAACAAAATAAATCACATTGTTTGTTGGCAAAATGAAATTGAACAACATAACAAATTACAATGCTACAAAACCTTAGAGAGAGATTATAAATAGGCAGAATACCTCATAAAAGTTAAAAATCCCATACAGAGAAAACTAAATAGAGTCAGTGATCACAAGCTAACCATTGAAAAGGGTGGCCATAAAAACACAAGGCTGGCCAGAGAAAAGAGCCATTCTGGAGAAAGCACTTTATCCTCTTTTGCAAAAATATAAACAGATTGGAAAATCATTAATCATCACCAAAAGCTTACTGTTGAAATTCCCACCTTTTCTATTCTGTCAGATATATACAATGTAAGGATACTTAGGGGAACAAACAAACACAATAAAGCTTGTGGCCCAATTTATTATGAATTGCCATAAAATGAGAGAAAACATATGAAACTATTGAATTACTTTTGTATTATACATACTAATGCTTGCACGTCTTTCTGTGTAATTGTTCATACTGATTGTAACATGTTAATAATATTATTTATTATTTATTTATTAATGACACTGTAAAAAATTGTAGGTGACTTCAACATAAAAAAATAAGTCAACATTCTGCAAAGAAAATTTTGAGTAAACTGAACTTCTGGACACAAAGTTGATTAACTCAAAATATCAATTTAGTCAAACTTATTAATGTGTGTTAGAAATGATGTTTGAATTCATTTGTATTTGAAAACTTGTCTCTCTTACCCAGGCAGAGCTACAGCCAGCTACTCCTCCATGAAGTTAATAAAGTTAATCAGCTCACACTTAGAGGAAAAACACCATATCAGGCATTGTTCCAGAACGTCCCATGAATGCTCCACTGGGTTCAGATCTGGTTCCTGAAAAGGCCGTGACATATGAGTAAGGCCTGTGTTTCGGTCCTCACAACACCAGGTGCCTGCTCCTTAATAATGTCAGTGTTTTGGTCCTCACAACACTGGCCGTTCTCTGTGGATTGGGACACTGAAAGATGCCCCCGATTACAGGAAAGAAATGCTTTAACAGGGGATTAAAAACACGGGATAAAAATGATATGTACTATCAACTAATGATTGACATTGATCATCAACACTGAAAAATACCATAACAAGACCACCAGAAAACTTCATTGTTGTACTTTTATTTAGTTTGTTCACTAAATTTATGACTTATTAATATAATCAAATATTTCCCTGGGGTTTCAACTTTCTACAATATATTATTAATGACTAGCAACGTAAAAAAAACAATCTCAAGCACCAACTGTTAGGTGGATAAGAACGCAATGTCCTATGACAAAAATATAACCTAATAACAGCAGCGTGAACAAGTGATCACTTTTCAGCAAATCACCCAAGGTTCACTTAAAACATTGTGGTCAAGATCCTCTCATCTAATTTTTAATAAGAAAAACGATAAAACATTATGGTAGTTTGCCATAGAAGTTTACAACTTTATTTAATTCAGGAGAAACAAAAGAATACCATGTGAATTACCAAACTGCACTCCCAGCCAACTTGTATGAACAATCACCATGGAGACCAACGCATCACCAAAACAACAAAACCTCTAACATTTTTAACGGTCTCAACACCAAGCCAAAAGATGAAGTCGTCATTATTCGTCACCCGACCCTATGATTAACAGACAGGATTATAAGACGGGCAATCAGATAGTCAGCCTTAATCCCCTGCTGTAGGGGCCTTTGTGTATTTCTGCCTTATGGATTCTGCGCTAATATTGCTGGCTAAGCATGTAGCATTAGGCTAATAACAGGTAATTCTCCAAACTTTTTCTTTTTCTTTTTTGAAAATAAATGCTGGTAAATTTAACACCACAAACTCACTAAACTGGGTTGAAAACATCGTTACACCTGGTCGGATTGAGCAGATAAAATAAAGATAGAAATTTTATTTTCATTAAAAAAAAAAAAACAGTGTTGATTAGGTACATATCCAAATTTATAATACACAACTAAAATAACAACTAAAAACAGTTTGGAGGTTGCTCTTGGACGCATTTGTTGGCAAGCAAATCGCATTTTCTATGATTCCTTAATTAAAAAGTGTTTGCCTTTCAAAGAAAACAACAAGTAACATTTTTTCACGTTTTTCAGTTTCTGAATCTGGATTTCAGTTCCCACAATCTCACTGGGTTAAACAAGACAAAGAATAATTCTACACAAACACAGTGCATCAATCACACCACACTGTGGTTTACACACCTTTCTACAACAGTTCAGTTGCTCTTTTTGACTTGCTTTCTAACAGTAGCCTCGTAGCAACATTACATTCCACTCTTGAACCCTGCTTCAGTTAGATTGCCTCTCAGGCTATATCGTACACTTTGGCTGACATCTCAATGATAGGGATGGCTGTTGTGTACTATACTCAATGTTCACGACTATGGATAGCTGCTATGTTATGATAAGAAATGTACTTGTTTCTGACCTGTTGTTGCTTCTTCAGTATGCACTTATTGTACGTCGCCTTGGATAAAAGTGTCTGCCAAATGAATGTAATGTTATTAATAATGTTATTAATAATGTAATAATGAACAAGACTTTCTAAGTGGGGAAAGATGAGAATGCATGCAAGTCAAAATTATTATCAACATTCAATTTTCACTATTCAACAAATGTCACACAAGTTTTTATGTCACACAAGATTCCATTCCACCCTGCCATTGTGAAATACGACTTGGCACTAATATATACATTCCCAAAGAAACTTTTCTCACATCTCTCATGTGGCAAGTTATGATAGATAAGTAGCCCTGAATAGAATAGAATAGAATAACTTTTATTTTCCCGTTAGGGAGCTTCAGTTGTAGCCCCAGCAACAACAAAAAAGACAGACCCACAACACACAAACAAACATATCAAATAAAGACACTCAATAGAATCATTGCATTAATCAAACGAATTAAGTGAATTAAAGTGGAATACAGCCAAACGTCATGATTAAAAATAGCCCCCGCTGTCCCGAGATGCCTAATGTCATCAAGCAGTCCAACACACAACCTCCACGACATTCCTCCATAGACTACACGCAGTGTCGTGGTCTCTGTCACTGTCGAAATGGAGCTCAGCCTTCCCAGTCGCCGCCTCACTTCTCCCCACATTATCTTCTCCTGCCCTTCCCTGGTGGCCTTTTGAAGATTGCCTGCAGTCCTCAATCAGTCCCGTCATCTTCAACTCCGGTGGAGAGCGATGGTAAACTTCATGGCTACAGATCCAACGGACATTCCCGAGCATATGTTGCGAATGCGTCTCCATGGTGACGACCACAAACAAAAGTATCCCGACTAGACAATTTGTCAATATTATCAAAACGTGCAGCAGGAGTGCCACAAAAGATCTCCAGCCGTCTCCCCGTACCACAACAGACACACAGCGCATGGAAAAAAACTAAAGACAAAAGCCTGACACAACAAAATACATTCAAATTAACAAACACGAACACGAGAGACAGCTGGACTACATGTCGCCATTACAGCGCCACGTGGCGTAATAATAGTGTATTATTAAAAACAGTCAATGAGTTTTGTTTGTAATATATGCCATGAACTCCAAATACAATACAAGCAATATAATATGAAAATGTCAAAATTTACCAGTATTAGATGAAATGTCTTTAAAATGTACCAATTGTTACTTTTCATATACTGTATTATAAATGTTTTGTATACGGTTTTGCAATACTGCTCTGGTTATCACTGAATTGAACTGAGAGAGAAGGAAAGAGAGCGAGACAGAGAGAGAGAGGGAGGGAGGGAGAGAGAGACAGTGATGCCCTCAGCTAATCATGACTCACCACCATGTTGCTCCACTCACTCTCTCTCTCTCTCTTTCTCTCCCTCACTCTCTCTTTCTCTTGGCACAGACAGGTGGGGCGGGGGGGGGGGGGGGGGGTGGGGGGTGGGGGGGATGGGGGGGTGAGTCATGGGAGGTGTTTCCCCGCCACGCTCGGACAAGATGAGCCTTGGGTCCAAATGATGACACCATTGGCCCAGCCAGAGCAAAATCAGAGATGTCGGGTGGGGAGATGTTAGCTGTTAGCAGAGCTTCCTGTATAACATGTATAAACAGTGCTGAGCAGAAAAATGCCCTCAGAAAGCTGCGTAAGGGAGTTTCCACACAGAAATTCAGATGTATAATATAACACCTGCTGTGGGAATCTGCGTACCTCTGCACACGCTGGACACCGTACGTACGCAATGTTTGGAGTCCGTGTGATATGGCGACACCATGATAAGGCAGAGGGAGAAAATGCAAAACTTTGCGTAAGCAGATTTCCCACTTTCTCCCTGAGCATTCTTTTACGCATTCTTTTACTCAGAATTTTATACATGTGGCGCCTGGTCGGGAACAACCCGCTGCTACATACCAATACCTCGGCGAGTGAGTCCGGCAGCCCAACTGCTAGCTCCTCCGTCAGATCCCACTGGCTCAGCTAGTGCCAGAGATGCTAGCGATGGAGATGCTAGCGATGGAGATGTCCTTCTGGCCAGGGGAACCTCCGCCAGCTCCCCCAACCCAGGGAAGCGTGCCAATAAAAGCCCAGTGATGCGGTGGTTCAATGGCAAAGGTGTACCTGGTGCAGTTAAACCTTAATGGCGGGAGCAGCGGGATGGAGCTGGCAGGTAAAGGGTGTTCACCTGGGGGTGTCCCTGGAAGGAGAGGCAGTGCAGGTGCTCCCCGACATCAGCACAGACGAGCCCCCAAATATTGGACCTCCTCAGCGCAGCGCTAGCTAGACGGTTCAATGAGGCGGCCTCTAGCATCGCTCTCAAACAACAGCTGCCTGAGAGAGATGACATGGGGAGATAGTCGAGGCTACGCAGCGGACGTCTAGCGGCTGACCCAGCGGACGTCTAGCGGCTGACCCAGCGGACGTCTAGCGGCTGACCCAGCGGATGTCTAGCGGCTGACCCAGCAGACGTATCCTCACCTCCCAGCTGAGGTTTGTGACAGTCTGGCCTTCATCACAAGCCTACATCATCGACCCTGGGCCTAGATAAAGCAAATTAACTTTGAGCTATTATAATGCAGTACAGCTATTAGAGTTATTATAAAACAATATAACACAGAGCTGACAGCAGACTCACCTTGCAGAATTTACAGGTCTCTGGAAGTGTCCCAGTCATTTTCCCAAATCATTTTTCGGACTGCTCTGTATAAAACGCCACTTGAAAAGTGCAGAATGTAACTTATGCAACTTTTAAGTTTTGTAGAATACTACAAACCTGCCTTCTTGCCTGTTAACAAAATAAACTGGCCTAACTTTAGACTAACCAAAATTTTGCATATGGCCCCCAAAAAGCTATAAACGATCCTGCCTGTACTTGTGTAAGGCACACGCTCACCTGTACTTGTGTAAGGCACACGCTCACCTGTACTTGTGTAAGGCACACGCTCACCTGTACTTGTGTAAGGCACACGCTCACCTGTACTTGTGTAAGGCACACGCTCACCTGTACTTGTGTAAGGCACACGCTCACCTGTACTTGTGTAAGGCACACACTCACCTGTACTTGTGTAAGGCACACGCTCACTCCTCCGATGCACTCTCACACGATGAGTGGACAGGTGTACGCTCACTGTGCAGCGTGCCAATCTAAAATACATAAAGTCTGATTAATATTTAAATATTTACTAAAACACAAAACTTCACTACAATACCAAAGTAATTATTTTGTTTTCCTGCTTGTGGAGACAGGTTAGAGTAGATGTGTACATTCCTTTAACAAATTTGGATAGTTAAGCAACACGTTATTTCCTCCTCTCTCTCTCTCTGTTAAGATTACAACTGAGACAAGAGTGTTCAAAGCTTCACGGAAACACTATCGATTGTAAATATGAGGAGAAAGAGACACGTTGTAGCCCCTAATTACTGGGGGTGCTTTACAGAGAGGCGAGAAAATTCCACCTATTTTCCCCCTGCATGGAGAACATGTATTAACATACCAGCGCACAGCCCCGGCCAACACACTGGACCGTGCAAATCCTGCTTACTTATTACCCTAATTGCCCCTGTGGAAATATGTATCTATAAAATACGCTAGAGAGACCTCTAATAAAAACTGGCTAACAACCCCTCATTATTGGGGCTTGGGCAGGCCATTTAGAAACTCTTGGGAAAGTGTGGTTGGGCAAGTTGTGCCGTCTTTAAAAAAAAAAAAAAGGTAATACCTTGAAGGAAGTCAGTGAGGGTACAATAAAGGCCTTGATTTATTCATGGCGACTGATAATTGCTAGTGTCTTGTTGTCTGTGAAAAGGCCGGGGCTTCGTTGCTCCTAACTACACACTTTGAGCTTTCTTCACTCACATAAATCTGTCAAATCCGCTCGCAAATCAGCTCACCGCGAATGAAGTCTGTTTACTCACCGAGCTGCATTACTCAATACTGTGCTATGGGCTAGAAATGCTAAATTTTTTATTTTATTTATTTATTTAAATAATCAACAACACAAATTAGTTATCAGTACCACTATTTATGGGTGTGATCTGAGCCATGTGTGGGAGTTGTGAATGGGAAGCTTCGCTGTTGTGGTCTATGTACCTGGTAGGTCTATGTACCTGGTAGGCCTACCTACGCTTGCACATGCAAGAGACACACGGGGAAAACCGCTGCTGGTTCTGATAAAAAGTGGCCAATTAAAATAAAATGACGCAGCTTGCAGCCAAACCCACATGAAACATCGTACTGAGGGAAGCAAAGCAGCCCGGATGGGGGTTCTGACCGCAGGTTTGCGGAAGGTGAGGTAATGCTCCGGTAAACGCTTAATAAAAGTCGCACATCTCAACCGTGGGCTGTTCTTTCAGGTGGAACATTATACGCACGCTTCCTGCTGTAAACTCAAATATATTTTATTTTGCCCCTTAATTTAGAATTTGGCACATGAGGTGAACCGTCATTACTGTTCACCCACCGCCTAACTACCGCTTTCATCCAAATCACCGCTCTGCGTGGAAGCCATTTATACTACACCGTTTTTAAGTGGCCTAATTCAGGTAAAGTGCCTTGCTCTGGGGTAGTGACTTTAACCTTTGACCTCTCCATCAGCAGGTCAAGTATTAGCCACAGCTCTACCATGCTGCGCTGCTCAAGGTAGACTTATTAAATAAAATAAAAAATAAAGTGTATTTGGCAAAAGTAGTTAGACATCTTAAGCAGAGGTACATTTTGGCTGTAATCACACCGGTTTGGTGCGCTCGCCTTAATTTTGAGCAAAGTTCCAGGTATAAGTTTCACTTGTTCTATTCACAGGTCCTCTGGCTGCTGCATGAAACTATAATAAAATGTGTTTGAGTTTCTGAGAGCCTGTAGTGTAGTGTAGAAATTGTAATGATCCTCATTGTATCTCTGTTGTTCTGTTTTACACATTTAGTGCGTTTACCACCTGTACTTTTGTCCCGTCATCAAATCTGCTTCTGTTTTTGAAAAACATTTTCCCAGAAAATGAACACCTCAGACTTTAATCTGTGTGTTGCATCACAGAGTAATTGTCTGTTGACCCAGAATGTATTTTAATACGTACAAAAAATGAAGCCATTAGAGTGAAAAGAATTACAGAGGAAAATGAGGGAAGTTTCAAACATTCTGAGCACTTGAGCTGCTGCAGTTCTAATGTGATTTACATACTGCCTAACCCTAACCTAACCATAACCTAACCCTAACCATAACCCTAACGTGATTTACAACACCATAGTCCAGAGAGATGATACTGCCTAACCCTAGCCTAACCCTAGCCTTCCACACTGAAGACTAAAAACAAGGAGACATTTCATGACTTTTCATCAACCCTGGACATGGCTGTGCTTTGTATGACTCAGGACAGGATGGGGGTGTCTGTGGGATCTCTCTCTCTCTCTCTCGTGTTCCAAGGCCCTGGGGTTCCCACGCTTGCAACCCCCAAAACTAAGCCCTCAATTAGCGTACCTGACCAGCAGACAGGCACCCTCCCCCTGCCCCTCCCCCCTCCTGTCTGAGGAAAAAACCTTTCAGCACAGGTAATTACGCAGGTACGCTGGTATGCAGGTACGCAGGCTGAGGGGCCTGCTGCTCCCCTGGGGTCTGCCAAACCGGGCCCTAGACCTGGGGTCACACTGCACCCCAATACCCAGATTATTGGGAGTAATCAGTTTATGCCTGTATTTATATTATTGCATAAACGTGGATATAAGTAATGTGATTACTCCAACAGCCGCGTTTACGTGATCCTCTCCATAATCAGCGTGTGCTCAACGGAAACACTACTAACTGCCAAAAAATGTTCCACTCATCAAAATGTCCCAATAATTTCATCAGAAGCCTCCAGAAATGAGCTACCCAACAATATATTTTCACCGGCGAAATGCGTTAATTTAATAATAAAATCGAAAGACTTCGACGCGGCAATCATGCTTGTTTTGATGAACCAGAAGGTTGCTGGTTCAGTTCCCTTCTTGGGCATTGTCATCATACCCAGGTAAAGATGCAAAAGCAAAGCTGGCCCTGGAGGTAATGTACACTGAAGTATAAATGGATAATGTATGGAAATCACCTGTAATGTATAAATGACTGAGGTTCCCTATTAGTCCATTAGTCACGAATCATTGATTTGATCTGAAAATATCTGTCCATCCTACATTCAAGTGTATCACCTTTTCAGTCTGTCTGCAGTGTGAAGCCAGTTCTCCAACCTGCATGCAACAGCAAATCAGTGCTCCACTCTGTACGCAAAATAATATCATTGTAACGTTCTACCTGTAATAGAACATCACTGTTCCATCCTGCATGCGATACAACATCAGAGTTCTACCCTACATGCAAGAGAACATCACTATTCCACCTCGCATGCAACAGATCTCCCCGATTACCCTCTACATGCAACAGATCTCCCAGATTACCCTCTACATACAACACATCTCCCCGATTACCCTCTACATACAACAGATCTCCCTGATTACCCTCTACATACAACAGATCTCCCCGATTACCCTCTACATACAACAAATCTCCCTGATTACCCTCTATATACAACAGATCTCCCTGATTACCCTCTGCATACAACAGATCTCCCCGATTACCCTCTATATACAACAGATCTCCCTGATTACCCTCTATATACAACAGATCTCCCTGATTACCCTCTACATACAACAAATCTCCCTGATTACCCTCTATATACAACAGATCTCCCTGATTACCCTCTATATACAACAAATCTCCCTGATTACCCTCTACATACAACATATCTCCCTGATTACCCTCTACATGCAACAGATCTCCCTGATTACCCTCTACATACAACATATCTCCCTGATTACCCTCTACATGCAACAGATCTCCCGATTACCCTCTACATACAACAGATCTCCCCGATTACCCTCTACATACAACAGATCTCCCCGATTACCCTCTACATACAACAGATCTCCCTTATTACCCTCTACATACAACATATCTCCCTTATTATCCTCTACATACAACATATCTCCCTTATTACCCTCTACATACAACAGATCTCCCCGATTACCCTCTACATGCAACAGATCTCCCCGATTACCCTCTACATGCAACAGATCTCCCCGATTACCCTCTACATGCAACAGATCTCCCCGATTACCCTCTACATACAACAGATCTCCCCCATTACCCTCTACATACAACAGATCTCCCTTATTACCCTCTACATACAACAGATCTCCCCGATTACCCTCTACATACAACAGATCTCCCCCATTACCCTCTACATACAACAGATCTCCCCGATTACCCTCTACATACAACAGATCTCCCCGATTACCCTCTACATGCAACAGATCTCCCTTATTACCCTCTACATACAACAAATCTCCCTTATTACCCTCTACATACAACAGAACTCCCCGATTACCCTCTACATGCAACAGATCTACCTGATTACCTTCTGCATACAGCAGAGCACGCGTGTGCCATGCAGCAGGCTCACTTGTCCATCCTGCTTGTGCCATTCCATCAATGGGCCACTTTGCGCGCAGCGGCATGTTGGGTTGGGTCTCTCTCATGTTCAGTATGGCCGTGTCACTCTGACCTTAGGGGACTCATTTAGTTTATAGCTTGGAGACTGCGGGTCGCAAAGGAGGCGCACAAGAATGGAATACTTTAGCACCCCTGAAATACCGTCTAATGTTGCTACTGCGCCAATAAAAGTGAAAGAAAGCACAATACATTTTAAACGGTTTTAACAGTGAAAATGTTTTGTTTTTTCCTTGCATGTCCTTTCCGCTGCGCTGGTGAAAAACTGATTATTTCAAACTATATATTTTTATTCTGCTCCTCCCCTTCCTTCGTCCCCGCCCTCAGCACCAGAAAAGACAACCTACAATTAGCATGTAAAGGTTATGGTTTTTACAGCTAATTTCAAATTATAGAGAGAAACCTCGATGACGGAATGCAGGGTACTGTATTTACCCAACCTACTAATTACATTCTAATTGCATTACAAGGGAAGAGCAGTGTTGTGTAGCAATGTTCACCAAAAAAACACATTTGTCTTTTACTGCCATGTTAGAATGTGGAAAACAGCTTGTTTCTGATTGACGCCAGCATGTTTCGATGAAGGCCTGTGAGCACCGTGCTCTGGGAGAAAATGGAGAGGATATAAAATGCTTACAGTGTCAAAAAATGTAAATTGCAGCCTTTTTTTCCCTTCACGGCACGGCTTTATTTACTTGCTAAGCAAACAACCTCATGCAGGGAGAATTTACACTTTATTCCTTTATTCTCACTGACACAGCAAGTCTAAGTGAGGCTGCAGCAATAATGCTCCCTGGGACTTGATCCTGTAGCTCCCCCCCCAGCCTGTGGTTTAAGATCTAGGCCCATTTCTGCTTTCACATATGGTTAGGCATCCCCCTTTAACAAAGTCACAACAAACTAAACCGTCTGTTTATACTCTACATAGTTATATGCATAGTTATATATATATAATTGGCTTGGGGTGCAAAAACCCAAAAGATGGTGCCACTTGCCAAAAGAATCAAAGTAATTTATTCGGAACAATTCTATCACAAAACAGTGTGCCTCATTCACCAATCACTCTACGAACAAATTTGTTCTTAAGACTTTCCTTAAAACGTTTTAACAAACATTTCGGGATTAACTGATGTTTGCGCTCTGATCTTCTGTTCTACCCAAGAAAAAATACCAATTAAGAAAACATTGGTGAATGCCAGAATGTTCATAAAAATGTTTTAAAGAAAGTCTTAAGAACAAATTTGTTCATAGAATGGTGGCCCAGTTTGTTCTTCTCTTGGGTATTGCAAGCCTTTCAATCAGAAGTTTCGTATCCCCCTTTAACAGGTATTAGTCCATTTAACAGGTCATTGTGTCACTCAATCTTGTCACAAAGAAGTACCCACACAGGTAACAGGAGAACAGGTGTTATTGAGAAATGTTGAACTCCTTATAAAGATGTTGCACCCTATGGTAAGGGTGACTCTTCCAGGCAGTTTATGTTTAACACTGAAAAAATGCAATTTCATATGACAAACAAAAAACAAATAACTCACTAAATCTTAGAATTTCAAAGAACACTTCCTAAGTCACTCCAAGGGCCCTATCTTACACCTTCCTAAGTCACTCCAAGGGCCCTATCTTACACCTTCCTAAGTCACTCCAAGGGCCCTATCTCACACCCGACACTAAGCGGCTGTAACCCAAACGCAAATGGGTTTGCTAGTTTCAGACCGGCGCAGGTGTCATTTTAGCGTCTAGCGCTCACATTGTTTAAATACCAAATGAACTTGCGTCCATAGCAAGTGAACTGGGCGGGTTGGTCTTAAGATGAGGAGTGGCTAGGATAATTTTTGGCGTATTGCTATCTTGGGGCATCAAAAAGCGTTTGCGCTAAAACCACCACAAACCCGGTCTTAAGTCATGTCGCAGTTGATTCAATGTTATTTTAACAGCGCAATATAAGTGTGCCTACTACAACGTGCATACACCCTCTTGTCTGTTACACACAGGGGCGTGCACAAGCATGCATAAAAATCAAGATTACATTATGAAATAGGGATTCACATTTTCCCCAAAAATAAAAATTTTCTCTCCCGGAATAAACGCAGGTTGTCCATGGAATCCCGGGAAAGTGGGCTTGTTTTAAAGCATTAAGCTACCAGTAAAAATGCGTTGGTCATATTTCCATAAGCAGGACATTATAAAACAATGGGAAATATGCGTAACGGGAAACGGGAATTACTGGGAACCATATGCATGTATTCCTTGCTCACTGCGCATGAGCAGGTTTCCCCAGCTGTAAATCGCTCTTTTTGCAGTCTTATTAAATCCGTGGTTATATTAGCAATCCGCCAAGGTGCAAATGCAGGTAGCTTTTAAAAGGAATGGGAGATAATGCTCTGATTGGTTTATTGCATGTTACGCCCAAGACACACCTATAATTAATGAAGAGCCCATTTTAACCTTGTGCCTTACTTTGCACTCAAAATGTGCTCTCAAACTAGCAAAAGTAGAGTTAGACACGCCCTAAATGCACATGCGGCATGCGTTTTAGACCATGTGCTAAGATTTTCAAGATAGAGCCCCAAGTGTTTGTCAGAGTGTACTTAGACTGTATTTAGACTGTATTTATTTTATTTAGTCTGTAGATTAAAATCTGTCATCAGGATTTTTAAAAACTTTTTCAGTTTAGATGTTATGGATAGAAGTGGAGCGTTTGTGCTTGGCTGCACTGAAAGTGCCATAAAGCTGGGCCAGGAAGAAAACCATGGCCCTGATGACACCACCGCCCTATTTGCTGATAGCATCAGCACACAGGCTAGCTGGAGGGCCTGGTGCACCCTACACGTCCAGCACCGCCTGCTACAAAACCATCATCAGCCATACTTTGCACAAAAGGGAGTACAGATAACAGAACGGTTTCCGTCTCTGGGATGATGGGCTGTTTCCCCAAAAATGGCTCAGAGCCGCGTTCTGGTTGTAAAATGTTCCTGAAAGAAGGAATCCAGGGCTCTAGAAGTGAAAGAAAAAAAAAGACTACAGAGAGAATAGGTCAGTTAGACACGTAGATAACTTTTTCCTGAATGCATGTATGTGTATTCTTCATGTCTGATACAGGATCAGTATAATATAGTCAGTATAATATCAGTATAATATAATATCAATATAATATAATATCAGTATAATATGGGACAATAGCAGTGGAATTGTGGTTCTGAGGTTTGGCAGAGTGGCACTACAGTGTAACCGAGTGCTTGCAGGTTCAAATCCTTGGTGAAACAGTGGCGCTGGATAATATCTGAAATGTAAGCTGTGAAAGTTTCCCTGGAGGCTGTCCCTCTGATAAGAGCACATAGAGCACACAGAGCACATAGAGCACATAGAGCACACAGAGCACATAGAGCACATAGAGCACACAGAGCACATAGAGCACACAGAGCACACAGAGCACACAGAGCACATAGAGCACACAGAGCACACAGAGCACACAGAGCACATAGAGCACACAGAGCACACAGAGCACACAGAGCACATAGAGCACATAGAGCTCATAGAGCACACAGAGCACACAGAGCACATAGAGCACATAGAGCACATAGAGCACACAGAGCACATAGAGCACACAGAGCACACAGAGCACATAGAGCACATAGAGCACACAGAGCACATAGAGCACACAGAGCACATAGAGCACATAGAGCACACACAGCACACAGAGCACATAGAGCACATAGAGCACATAGAGCACACAGAGCACATAGAGCACATAGAGCTCTCTATATTCTACACTATATTCGTATTGCATAGCGCACTGAGATGTGTGTTTTTTTACTTTGACTGACTTGGAAGGGAGGGGAAAAAAATGAATTCCTTAAAACAAATCATTTGACATTCTGCCAAAAACCTCATACTCAAGAATGCTGAAACTCAAGTATTAAAGAAAAGAAAACAAAAAAAGGTTGAAGGCCTGTATGCATATATACGGCACGTACAGTGTGTAGTTATGCATGTATCAGTACAGTGTGTAGTTATGCATGTATCAGTACAGGAATCTGAGAGGAAATGACAGATGTTGAAGAGATAAGTGGCACCCTGCAGAGGTTGGCTGGTCCCCCTAAATCACAGCTAGAAAGTTTCCTATTATTTAAGCCGTATCGTAATCCATTAATTTGGACAAACAGTTCCGCTCACGGGACGCACAGGAGCTCAGCGTTTGAGCCAACAGCCATTCACAGGTGATAATTGTAAAACATTTGTGTTCCTCTTTCTTGTCTTTGAAGTCCTGGCCCTTGTCTGTTCCTGTCCTCGGGGGGTGTTTGGGGTGCAGATTTATGACCCGGGCCGGGGTATAGACACCCAAAATTACGCTGTCCTTCAGCACAGCTACTGGGAAGTGCTAGCCGCTCCGCATAACCTTCAGCACAGCGACGGGGAAGTGCTAGCCGCTCCGCAGAACCTTCAGCACAGCTACGGGGAAGTGCTAGCCGCTCCGCATAACCTTCAGCACAGCTACGGGGAAGTGCTAGCCGCTCCGCAGAACCTTCAGCACAGCTACTGGGAAGTGCTAGCCGCTCCACAGAACCTTCAGCACAGCTACGGGGAAGTGCTAGCCGCTCCACATAACCTTGCTAACTGTAAGCCATGGAGATCTGTTCAGCTTTAGACGGCAACAAGTCCAAGTGTCCTCCCTCTCTTTTTTTCTCAGGGATAAGGGGAAATGTCAGTGATGAGGAGTAAAGGGAAATTTATAAAATGTGGTTATCTGATGAAGACACAATTTGTCATGGAGGTGCCAATTATTCACTGAACACCCAAGATGCACTTTTTTTCTGCCAGGACTGGTAACACAACCTGGAGTAAATACAGTATAACAACAAGTGAATATGTGCCAGTTAAGAGTTTTCAAAAGTTTATTTTCATCATCAGAGAGCTGCATTGTCATATTCATAATGCTAATTATGCCTGACCCATATAGATTTAAACACTTCATAACAGAAATATGTCACATTTTATAACTGGTTTAAGGTCCTCTAATAAGGACATAATTGAAATGTCACATTTGGAAATTGCAGCGTCCAAACTTTTGTAAGACCAACAACTTGACATTACATAAAAAATAAAGATTAACATCAATATGCTGAATTAACAAACTTGTTTCCTGCCTGTAACCTTACCTGAGTATGATGAGGATGGTGAAGCCTGAAGGACATTTGTGCTGTTACTATGCACACATCGTTAGGTTGGCGATGAGTCAGGGTATTAGTCACGAAAGGTTCACTATCAATTCAGCATTTTTCATTAAGGATGTATGTGGGGAATTAACACAGATTCTCAACACATCCAGGACAGTTTTAAATATTTTGCTTCAATGGGGAAAGAAAAAAGCACTGTGACACATTTAAACCTCAGTCAAACAAATATCTTACTGTCACAATCACGGTGTGTTTCATGATTTTAAAGGAATTTTGTCACAGTTTTGCGATGCTGGGAACTTTGATATGTAATACATTAGCCTTCACGCGTGCGCTCCATCTTGACATTGATCCTGTTAATAACGCACTTGAGCAGACAGAGGGGAAAAAAACTCAAAGATTTGAGGAGCTGTGGGCGTGGCCAAGCAGCTGAGTGATGCTTGCCTGTGTTCCCCTGAGGGGCCTGTAAAAAGAGAGCACACTTTTCCCCCAGAGGCAGGCTCAGGTCATGTGACACAATAAGGAGCTGCCTTTAAAAAGCTGTTTGCCTGCCGTGGAGGAATCAGAGCTACAGCGCCGGGCGACCGAGTCACAGGACACCGAGGAAGGGAGAGAGATTCTTATTTCGGTGCTTTTTGCTGTGAACGTTTAGTGCACGGACACTTCCTCCCAAAAGGGCAGACGTGGAACAAGTACCCAGAACCCTCTCCGGCGTTTATTTTTTTGGGATTTTACCAGCCGCTCCGGGACAGTCGCCGAATCCATGAGGGGTCGGACCAGCTTGACGGAGTCGGAGCTCTCCGATGAGGAGCTGGACGGGAGTCCTCTGTGCCAGGATCAGTTTGAGGACAGCGAGAGCGATGGCGGCCAAAAGGAGTCTCCTCGGGACGGGAGCGAGGGTTCGGTGGGCGGAGCCTCCCCCCGCGTGGAAGCCAAGGCCGGGAAGAGGCGGAGCCGTCCGGCGCGGTCCAAGGCTCGGCGGGTGGCGGCGAACGTGCGCGAGCGCAAACGCATCCTGGACTATAACCAGGCCTTCAACGCCCTGCGCATGGCCCTCAAACACGACCTCAGCGGCAAGAGGCTCTCCAAGATCGCCACGCTGCGACGGGCCATCAACCGGATCTCCTCGCTGTCCGTCTTCCTGCGCGCCAACCCCGCCCCCGGCCCCGCCCCCAACGCCACGGCCCCCCTGCCGCGTCGGCCCTGTGTCCACGTCGAGTGCCGCGCCCCGCCGGGCGAACGCGGGCGCGAGAGTAAGAAGGAGCGCGGCTTCCAGGTGCTGTCTGAGGCCTACCTGCACAGGCATCAGCCAATCGGCCTTCAGATCCACGCACGCGGCCACGGCCACAGCCCCGCCCACATCCTGCCAGGGGACCCCCAGCTCTACCCAGCGGAGGCCCCAGGACACATGGGACCCTCTTGCCCTCCTTCCCCTCACTACCCCCACTTTCCCACAGACACCCCACTCTTCCTCCCCCACGAACGATACCCGGGCCCCAGGGACGAGCTCCACAGCCCCCCGCTCTACGCCGGGGGCTGCACCGCCCCGGGGACCGGCTACCAGTTTGGGGTTCGGGCCACCTGTCACCAGAACCACACGGACGCCTTCACAGACTGCCCCCCAACACACCCCCTCACCTGGCAGTTGGGCTACCTGCAGGGGGGCTCCGGGTTCCAGCAGTCCCTCAGCATGCACTGACAGCAGCTCCGGGTTCCAGCAGTCCCTCAGCATGCACTGACAGCCGGCCACGTGCTCCGGAGAAAGGCGCTGTGAGACGGCACGCTCCCTCTAAGGCTGTTCACAGGACTCCTTCAGACACAAACGCACTCTGTGACACAACCTGCAGTGAATGTATTTTACACGTTTACACTTGTACATGTCAAACTCCAAAGAGCGGTTAGTGAAAAAGAACTGAAAATCAATAATACATTTCTGACAGGAAAAGAAAAACATAAAAGCATGTGACCATCAAAGGCTTTGAGTGTTTGTCTGTAGCACGCCAGGATGTGTTTATAGTGCTGTGTGTGTGCAGCACACCAGGATGTGTTTATAGTGCTGTGTGTGTGCAGCACGCCAGGATGTGTTTATAGTGCTGTGTGTGTGCATTACAGGTGTGTTTATAGTGCTGTGTGTGTGTATTACAGGTGTGTTTATAGTGCTGTGTGTGTGCATTACAGGTGTGTTTATAGTGCTGTGTGTGTGCAGCACGCCAGGATGTGTTTATAGTGCTGTGTGTGTGCATTACAGGTGTGTTTATAGTGCTGTGTGTGTGCATTACAGGTGTGTTTATAGTGCTGTGTGTGTGCATTACAGGTGTTTATAGTGCTGTGTGTGTGCATTACAGGTGTGTTTATAGTGCTGTGTGTGTGCATTACAGGTGTTTATAGTGCTGTGTGTGTGCATTACAGGTGTGTTTATAGTGCTGTGTGTGTGCATTACAGGTGTTTATAGTGCTGTGTGTGTGCATTACAGGTGTGTTTATAGTGCTGTGTGTGTGCAGCACGCCAGGATGTGTTTATAGTGCTGTGTGTGTGCATTACAGGTGTGTTTATAGTGCTGTGTGTGCATTACAGGTGTGTTTATAGTGCTGTGTGTGTGCAGCACGCCAGGATGTGTTTATAGTGCTGTGTGTGTGCATTACAGGTGTGTTTATAGTGCTGTGTGTGTGCAGCACGCCAGGATGTGTTTATAGTGCTGTGTGTGTGCATTACAGGTGTGTTTATAATGCTGTGTGTGTGCATTACAGATGTGTTTATAGTGCTGTGTGTAAAAAGCGCATGTCTGAGCACGGTATACGCTTTGATTACATTGTGACAGAAATGTTCATCAGCCGGAATGCTGTGGGAAGTGACACAGGTGAGGTGGGAATACCGGTCGGAGACTGAAGTGTCCCGGAGGAATACCGGCTCGCCTGCGTGAGGCATTCAGCACAGCGCGCTATCACTCTCTAACAACTATTTTTCTACACAATCTTCTTTTTTAATGACTGGTTCTCAGAACGTGTAACTCGTTAGTTAATAAAAGCATTTATAAACACAAACATGTTCGGTCTTTTCTTTTAAGAAAATACTCCCTGTGTTCTGTGTCTGAAACGGAGCTATTTTCCTTTTTGCTTCTTGTAGATTTAAAGGGTAAAGTTGTATAGGGTAAAGTGCACAAACCTCTGAAAAAGGCAGACATTTTTAATGATATTGGGTTATGGTTTATATTTGCTGGCAATGCCATCATGACTTTTAGTGCGTTACATGCTGTGTGCAAGTGCTAGCAATCAAGAGAAAAGCTTAGAGGATTAAAGGTGTGGATTAAGTCAATATTTATCTTTTGCAACAAGAGAAACATTCATTACAGAAACAGAGTATGTAGCATGTTGTTGCGTTTATGAGCCTTTATTCCCGTAACTCAAGCGTGTGACGGGTTCCTCAGCTCCTGCCATTCTCCTGTGAATAATGTGTGTTACAACACAACACCTTCGCTCTTCCAGAAACAGCGTATGAGCCGTCCTCCCTTCATCTCATAATTACCATGGGGCGTGACATTCCTCAGTTCTGAAGGAAAGCCTGTCAGCGCACAACATAATGAATGAAATAACTCTGACACCCCATAAGGGGGGGGGGGGGGGGGGTGGCTATTAGTCATCAATAAACCAGTTTATACGATTGAATGTTTTTTTTTTTTGGCAAACGTGACACCAGGCAATCTGAAAATTATAATATACAAAATGAGAAATTCTGATTTGATGCCTTTTGTTGTGCGCAGTTTAGGTTTATTTGTGGATATTTATTTTATGGCTTTATTTATGTTTTATTATGAGAGTGTACCTTGTGCGCCCAAATCCAAATACACACATTTATGAATGTTTATGAACGCGTTTATGAATGTGTGTAAAGTCATAAGTGTGTGTCAGGTGTGTATGTGTGGAAGGGGTGCACCAAATGTTTTTATACCTGCGTGTGTGTACCTGTGTGTTAGCGTGTGCATCTGTATGTGTGTGTATGTGGCTACCTGTGTGTTAGTGTGTAAGTGTACATCTGTGTGTGTATCTGAGTGTTAGTGTGTGTGTCTGTGTGTGTAGCTGAGTGTAAGTGTGTGTGTGTGTCTGTATGTCTTTATGTGGGTACCTGAGTGTTAGTGTGTAACTGTGTACCTGTATGTGTGTGTATCTGGGTGTTAGTGTGTGTGTGTGTAGCTGAGTGTAAGTGTCTTTATTTGTGTGTTAGACTGTAACTCTATACCAGTGTGTGTAGCTGTACACCTGTGGGTGTGTGTGTACCTGTGTGTTAGTCTGTTTCTGTTTGTGTGTGTACCTGAGTGTTCGATTGTAACTGTATATCTGTGTGTGCATATGTTTGTATCTGTGTGTGTATGTACCTGAGCGTTAGTGTTTGTACTTGTGTGTTAGAGTGTAACTGTATACCTGTGTGTGTGTGTGTGTGTGTGTGTCTGTATGCGTGTGTGTGCATGTGTACTTGTGTGTTAGGGCTCTGTTTTGGTGACAACGTGGCAAGTGGAATTGCTAGTTTTGTCTCGTGCAAACTGAATATTTGTCGCCTGTGCCAGGTTTGGTGGTCTGCAGTAGTTTGGTGGTATGTAATAAACCTGTTTGCATGGGTTGGGTGGTGCAATAGGAGGTGTATGAATAGAAACATTCGGCACCGTTTAGTTTCGTTTAGTTAATTAGGATCCCCATTAGCTGTTACAAATGGTAACAGCTACTCGTCCTGGGGTCCACACATAACAAAATACATACAAATATACAAGATAAAAAAGGCTTAATGCCTAACACAGTAAAAAAAATAATAAAGAGCGCCGCGGTGGTGCAGCGTTAAAAGCGCCGGTGGTGCAGCTGCACTCCGAGGATCAGGTGCTCGAAACCTGGTCCCGCCAGATCCGAGTATAGCTGCTGCCTGAAGGAGCGGTAATTAGCACCCCCTCCCGCGGTCGGGAGATGGCCTCAGCTGGGAGAGATGTACAGACAGGGAGAGATATCTCTTAGATGCCTGGTGCTTAGGCAGTACTGTATAGAGGGGGATGGTTTGATATCTCTTAGATGCCTGGTGCTTAGGCAGTACTGTACAGAGGGGTAATGTTTGATATCTCTAAGATGCTTGGTGCTTAGACAGTACTGTATAGAGGGGGAAGGTTTGATATCTCTCAGATGCTTGGTGCTTAGGCAGTACTGTATAGAGGGGGAAGGTTTGATATCTCTTAGATGCTTGGTGCTTAGGCAGTACTGTATAGAGGGGGAAGGTTTGATATCTCTTAGATGCTTGGTGCTAAGGCAGTACTGTATAGAGGGGGAAGGTTTGATATCTCTTAGATGCTTGGTGCGAAGGCAGTACTGTATAGAGGGGGAAGGTTTGATATCTCCCAGATGCTTGGTGCTTAGGCAGTACTGTATAGAGGGGGAAGGTTTGATATCTCTTAGATGCTTGGTGCTAAGGCAGTACTGTACAGAGGGGGAAGGTTTGATATCTCCCAGATGCTTGGTGCTTAGGCAGTACTGTATAGAGGGGGAAGGTTTGATATCTCTTAGATGCTTGGTGCTTAGGCAGTACTGTACAGAGGGAGAAGGTTTGATATCTCTTAGATGCTTGGTGCGAAGGCAGTACTGTATAGAGGGGGAAGGTTTGATATCTCTTAGATGCTTGGTGCTAAGGCAGTACTGTATAGAGGGGGAAGGTTTGATATCTCTTAGATGCTTGGTGCTAAGGCAGTACTGTATAGAGGGGGAAGGTTTGATATCTCTTAGATGCTTGGTGCTTAGGCAGTACTGTATAGAGGGAGAAGGTTTGATATCTCCCAGATGCTTGGTGCTTAGGCAGTACTGTATAGAGGGAGAAGGTTTGATATCTCCCAGATGCTTGGTGCTTAGGCAGTACTGTACAGAGGGAGAAGGTTTGATATCTCTCAGATGCTTGGTACTTAGACAGTACTGTATAGAGGGGGATGGTTTGATATCTCTCAGATGCTTGGTGCTAAGGCAGTACTGTATAGAGGGGGAAGGTTTGATATCTCTTAGATGCTTGGTGCTTAGGCAGTACTGTATAGAGGGGGAAGGTTTGATATCTCCCAGATGCTTGGTGCTTAGGCAGTACTGTACAGAGGGAGAAGGTTTGATATCTCTCAGATGCTTGGTGCTTAGACAGTACTGTATAGAGGGGGATGGTTTGATATCTCTCAGATGCTTGGTGCTAAGGCAGTACTGTATAGAGGGGGAAGGTTTGATATCTCTTAGGCCGCATTTACACTGCAGGTCTTGATACCCAGTTCCGATTTTTAGCCTATATCCGATTTTTTTGACCGCCTGTTTACATCTACTTTTGAAAGTGACCCATATCCGATACCTGTGTTTACACTTGCTTAACACTTGAAACAACCCGCATGCGTACAAGAGGGTTTGGTTACCGAAACGAAAAAACGAAAGTAAACAACCAGCCGGCACTTTCTCGCTATGGACGCAAACGAGACCGAAATAATAATTCAAGCAATTGCTTTCCGAAGCATCTTTAGAGGTCCGCAAAATATATATATATATATAATTTCACTTGCGCCGTTTTTTTTCCACCGGAGAGTAGTTGAACGTGAAAGTAACGTTATACGTCATTAAAATGCAAAAAAGTACAAGATCGTCGCATTTTCAATGACGTGCGAATCACAATGACAGGGAATATCCGATCTGTCCGTTTAGATGGCAGTCGCATTGGCAGATATCCGATTAATATCCGATTTATTTCCACATATGATTGAGGCCTGAAACGGATCTGAGAATATCCGATTCCATGTGCTTTTTTCCTGTTTACACGTTCATAATACATATCCGATCTGTGCCACATGTGAGCAAAAAATCGGAATTGGGTCACTTTTACCAGGTAGTGTAAAGGCAGCCTTAGATGCTTGGTGCTTAGGGCAGTACTGTATAGAGGGGGAAGGTTTGATATCTCTTAGGCCGCATTTACACTGCAGGTCTTGATGCCCAGTTCCGATTTTTAGCCTATAATCCGATTTTTTTGACCACCTGTTTACATCTACTTTTGAAAGTGGACCCATATCCGATACCTGTGTTTACACTTGCTTAACACTTGAAACAACCCGCATGCGTACAAGAGGGTTTGGTTACCCGAAACGAAAAAAACGAAAGTAAACAACCAGCCGGCACTTTCTCGCAATGGACGCAAACGAGACCGAAATAATAATTCAAGCAATTGCTTTCCGAAGCATCTTTATTTATTTATTTATTATTTTTTATTTTTTTGCGCCGACTCTTCGCCCCAAAGGCTTAAAAGACAGGTAACCTCGGCAGGTTGTCCCACTGGGCCTGAGCCTTCGTCCTCCATTTCACTTGCGCCGTTTTTTTCCAGCGGAGAGTAGTTGTGCACGTGAAAGTAACGTTATACCGTCATTAAAATGCAAAAAAGTACAAGATCGTCGCCATTTTCAATGACGTGCGAATCACAATGACAGGGAATATCCGATCTGTCCCGTTTAGATGGCAGTCGCATTGGCAGATATCCGATTAATATCAGATTTATTTCCACATATGATTGAGGCCCCATGGACGGCGCTAACACCCGGGGCAAGGGTGGGCTATAGCCCCGTCACAAATTTGCTTAGCCCCAGTTTAGCCCCCCCAGGCATTTTAATAACATTTTTATAATTATAATAAAAAATATATATAAAAAGTAAATCAACAATTCTAATCCCTTTCTGATATTCACCCTGGCTACGCAGCGTATGTAGCCTATGCTATGACGTAGGCTACGGATGTGGGGGTGTGTGGAGCTCACGCAAATGACACAATAACGTAAACTGATTTCTAACGTTAGCAAACCCAGTTTTCCCATAGCCTACAATACATCAGGCCTACAGAGTTCGCCACCACGTTAAAAAATATTAAATGGAAACGTCATTGTTTGAAAACTAATTTACTATCATTTTAAAAAATCAATAGAAAATGTGTTCGCGTAAGCTCTCCATGTGATCCCGTATTCGGAAATGATCAACTACTCAACAGATTTGTGGAGTGTGTGTGGACCTCCCTAGGTAGCAACTCCCCAAGTGTAAACTACAGTGTTTTGATTGGCGGTAGACTAATCTCACAACATATCGGCTGCTTGGCCATGCACAGATGAGTAGATTTGGAAAGCGAATAACTAACCTAAATGAGCTAAATGATCATTTTCAATCTTCGTCATCTCGACTTCAGCTAATAAGAAGAGCTTGCCTCCAAAAAAATGGTCAGGTACCGTTAAAGATCTCATATTAATTTCATGTAGCTAAATGTATAATCTAAGCCTAAATTAAATGGGGGAGGATGGTGACAGTGGAAGCTGTCTGATAATACAGAAACTGGGGGAGGATGGTGACAGTGGAAGCTGTTCTGATAATACAGAAACCAACGCAAACGTTACGGTGCAGTTTATGAAACACGCCAAGGAGCGTAACTAACTCATAAGTAAAGTTTGCGATCTTCGTTAGATAATGAAACTCCTAAATGTCCCAATCACAGAGCAGCGGTTAAACAACGACATTTTAGCCATCTTTTTTGACATAACGTTACACTGATAATTTATCCTCTCTTCTCACATCCTTTTTCATTATTTTCCGGTGTATTATTTTCTTTGATGTCTGATATTTTTAAGTACTCGTATTGATGAAGCCAAATGACATTTACTGCTATTTCAATTTACAGAATTATACAATTCTGACTGTTGTATAGATGCTCTGCCACTTGTGCAGGCCCCCCCGGCGCACACACAAAAGCCATCCTGGGGGAAACACAGCTAACCTTAGCACCCCCATGTATTGACCTAGCCCACCCTTAGGCCAGGGAGAGAAAAGTTCCTGGCGCCGTCACTGTTGAGGCCTGAAACGGATCTGAGAATATCCGATTCCATGTGCTTTTTTCCTGTTTACACGTTCATAATACATATCCGATCTGTGCCACATGTGAGCAAAAAATCGGAATTGGGTCACTTTTACCAGGTAGTGTAAAGGCAGCCTTAGATGCTTGGTGCTTAGGCAGTACTGTATAGAGGGGGAAGGTTTGATATCTCTTAGATGCTTGGTGCTTAGGCAGTACTGTATAGAGGGGGAGGAGAGAAAGATGAATGAACCCTTCCACAGTCCCAGAATTCCCGTCTGTACCCTCATTTTTATGAATGGGGGAGTCGTTTAATCGTCTCTGGAGGTAGGGACAGCTCTGCTGTTGAAAGGTGCTGCTGGCTCAGGGTGTCAGTGGGAGGGGTGTGTGGATTGGGAGAAGGAGGTGGTGGTGGTGGTGGGGGGGGAGCTGCTGGCACATCAAGACCTGCCTAGTCAGGACCAAGACAATGATGTAATTCCAGTAATCCAGAAGAGGAGGAGGAGGGTATGGAAGCCAGGATTTACCCCCCTGAAAAAAATAATAAAATAATAAGGATTCCTCTGTGTGGCTCCCCCATACTTCTCGCCTCTCTGTTATCTATTTTTCTCAATGATTCTGTTAATTGTGTGTGCGCGTGTATGTGAACGTGTGTGTGCGCGCGTGTATGTGAACGTGTCTGTGCGCGCGTGTATGTGAACGTGTCTGTGCGCGCGTGTATGTGAACGTGTGTGTGCGCGCGTTTATGTGAACGTGTCTGTGCGTGCGTGTATGTGAACGTGTGTGTGCACGCGTACGTGTGCGTGTGCACGTGTATTACAGGAGCTATCCAGTGTCATCAAAGTATTTTAGGACAATATTTAAAATCAACCCCCTCCATTCCCACTCTGATAAATTAAAATAAACATGTTTTAAAAAGATTGTGACATTCCATTGTCTGCAAATAATGATGTCGTCCATTTTGTTTGTTTCAGACTTTTACTCACTCTCTGTTTCCCAGGGCTGGGGGGTGAATCATTGTACTCAGTCTAGTACACAACCCACCCCCAGCAGACAGACAGACAGACAGACTGACTGATGGACAGATGAAGGTAAAATGCCAGAGCGTGTCTCTTAACACCTATTAAAAATTTACAGACATGACGACACCACCTTCCTGCCTGCTATGGGTGAGCTCTGTGCCAGCTCTATCAGCCTGTCTGTCTGTCTGCACGGTCATCTGTCTGTGTGTGCCCTGTCTGTATGTCTGTCTGTCTGCACGGTCATCTGTCTGTGTGTGCCCTGTCTGTATGTCTGTGTGTGCCCTGTCTGTGTGTCTGTCCGTCTGCACGGCTCTGTCATACTGGATCAGCTTTCTTTCTTTTTCTTATTCCCAGCGCCCAGAGGATCTGTTTTTCAATCTGGATATTATAAATGTAGAATCAATAATAAATCAATTAAAAAACTGACTGAAAAATAAAGTGTATATTACTTTTATAATGGCAATTAGAATACTGCGATCACTAATAAAATGTATTGTAATTATTATTATTAGTATTTGGTAACAAAATGAAAAAATTATGATAAATTACTCTCTATTATTTTGTCTGTAAGTCCACATTGGAGAATACACAGCACAGAGAGTAGAGTTACTGTAACTGTGCCTAACTGCACTGTAGAATACAAGCACAGAGAGTAGAGTTACTGTAACTGTGCCAAACTGCACTGTAGAATACAGAGAGTAGAGTTACTGTAACTGTGCCAAACTGTGCTGTAGAATACAGAGAGTAGAGTTACTGTAACTGTGCCTAACTGCACTGTAGAATACAAGCACAGAGAGTAGAGTTACTGTAACTGTGCCTAACTGCACTGTAGAATACAGAGAGTAGAGTTACTGTAACTGTGCCAAACTGTGCTGTAGAATACAGAGAGTAGAGTTACTGTAACTGTGCCAAACTGTGCTGTAGAATACAGAGAGTAGAGTTACTGTAACTGTGCCAAACTGTGCTGTAGAATACAGAGAGTAGAGTTACTGTAACTGTGCCAAACTGTGCTGTAGAATACAGAGAGTAGAGTTACTGTAACTGTGCCAAACTGTGCTGTAGAATACAGAGAGTAGAGTTACTGTAACTGTGCCTAACTGCACTGTAGAATACAAGCACAGAGAGTAGAGTTACTGTAACTGTGCCAAACTGCACTGTAGAATACAGAGTAGAGTTACTGTAACTGTGCCTAACTGCACTGTAGAATACAAGCACAGAGAGTAGAGTTACTGTAACTGTGCCAAACTGTGCTGTAGAATACAGAGAGTAGAGTTACTGTAACCGTACCAAACTGCACTGTAGAATACAGAGAGTAGAGTTACTGTAACTGTGCCAAACTGTGCTGTAGAATACAAGAGTAGAGTTACTGTAACTGTGCCAAACTGTGCTGTAGAATACACAGTACAGAGAGTAGAGTTACTGTAACTGTGCCAAACTGTCCTGTAGAGTACACAGTTAATTCGGTGGTTTTGCTGAATTTAAACACATTTTTTAAAATTCTAATCACTTCAAGTTAAAAAAAAAAAATTATAATTTAGAATGATATAAATACAACCATAAAATAATTATGGCTTCAATTACAAAATTGAGTGAAGTGCCTTAAATGAGCCAATAAAAATAAGCAACTATCAAATAAAATTTTTTAAAATAAAAGCATGAAACAGAGAAACGGTTTATTACCTGGTGATTTTTCTTATTTTATACAATGTTTTTCAAAGTCTCCCATGGAAGTTAACTGCTGGCCGAAGATGCTATGCCAGCTTTATCCTCTAGAGGGCAGAAACCTGTGAACATCGGTATTTAGTAGAACGGTTGAACTTCTTTTGGACAGAGTGACCACTAATTATGTAGTTAGGCTTACAGGGCACATTTCAGTAGTCTACAGAAGGTATGAGTGACTTTTCACATGGTTTATAAACTATTTACAACTATGACTCACCTCAGACCTCTCTCAGCTTGTACTCTTCAGTCCTGACGATGATGTCGCCGCCACAGGCCGTTCCGCCTCAAACACATTCTTTTCTCAACTGGAAAAAAAGAAAACCTGTGCGTTAAGTGGACGGAACATAAATTCCAACCAGCCCCGAAAGATAAGGTCGTAGACGTCAGTGAGTCACGCTCGCTTACCCGCTTCTGGTAACCTGTACGGTAAAGCGCATTCATAAGTTCACTGTAGTTCACAGTGGTGAAAACGGCTAATACCTGACCACAGCATAGCAGACAGATGACAAATGCCAGCAAGCACAAGCCCTGTATTGTATTAATACAAGACTCATTGGCTTCTGAATATGTCATGCAGTGGATAAACATGTAAGCATTGACACCTACTTTTCCAAGAAGCTGTTAAATGATTGTTGGGTCTCTGAGGCAGGCCTCGTGGAGCTAAACAGAGCTAAAAGAGCTAAAAGGCCTTTCTTACATGGATTGTAGCTCAGCATGTTTTTACAGTATACAGTGTCCTCCAAAACCATTTGATCGAGATGAACCAGCATTAAAGGCTCTCCATTTATTCTATTTTTTTTTTAGGCAATTTTATGTTATTTTACAAGGTATACCAAACATGTTATGGTTTTTTAAATTACAAATTTTTAAAAAAAAAACATGCCCAATGTGTTTTTCTCCCATTGAGCTGAACAGGCAATTTTGGGTGGGTGTTGCATGGTTTTTTCAAATACTCTGCCTTGATTGGTTACCTGACTGTGAATGACAGGCGCACCCCTCCCATCTCCTGCCCACACAACTCCGTGGGGTTCGTCCCAGTACTCGAAAAAATGCATCCTCCTTTCCTCCACTACCACCTCGTCTCCTCCGTGCCCCGAAAACTGATCGTTGTGTCCTAATCTAATGTTGCTGATTACACATCAATTACATATTCATTAATGTCTCTAATATTACATACTAATTCATGTCAAACTGCAATGTCAGGTACATTATATACTGTACATGCAACTGTTTGTACTTGAAACGTACAGGCAGTTTTGCATACTTCCGGGTAGGAGACGAGTGGAGGAAAGGAGGTGAGGTTTTATTCACAAAACAAAAACATTTTACACTCTCCTAGAATAAAGTTTTAAAGTCACTGACCTTTTTGCTGGCTATCTGCCCATCGTTTTCAAATGAAAAGGCCATTGAAAACTAAACCTGCAGGGTTCTTCTCTAAAGTTTGATGAGGTGAGCCACCCTTCATACTTCCATATGTCAGCATTTATGGCGACTTTGATCTCTGAACTAGCAGCTCTATGGTGTGATTTCAACCAATAGCCTCGTGAAAAGTAATTTATGGAAATAAAAGCTGCTCATGACTGGTAGCAAGGTCATTACCACCAGAAACTTAAGATGGAGGATTTTAGACTGTCGTCATCTGTACTGGAAATGCAGCAGGACCTGGCTCACTCTCGCACCCTGCTGGAAGGCCACGGTGTCTGCAGGTTTAGTTTCAGGTGACAATTTAGGCCATGGAAATAATCCTAGAGTAAGGGGTCCCATCCTAGTGTTATGGGTCCCATCCTAGTGTTACGGGTCCCATCCTAGTGTAAGGGGAGGGAAAGGCCTCAGCACTGACTCTATTTTAACAGCAGTAGGGGGCAGAAAGAGACAGAGCAGCAGATGCAGGCAGAAGTAGCACAAGCGCTGGGTCCAACAGAGCTTTTCTGAAACCCAGCGCGTCACAGAGTCATAAGAGACAGTGGTCCAGAGGGTGTCCCTCTACCACTGTCTAGGGAGAGAGGGGAAGAATGAAAGATAAAAGCGTTCATGACATACACAGCCAGTTCGCCCCCTGGATGTTCAGCTTGACTCCACACTGGGTGCAGTGTATCACACCGTACACCAGGGGGCAGTGCAGGATTGAATTAGCTGATGAGACAAATGCTAGAAACTATGCCAAACTGCACTGTAGAATACACGGTGAATTCGGTGGTTTTGCTTAATTTAAACACATTTTAAAAAATTCTAATCAATTCAAATTTTAAAAAAAAATTTTTTTTAGAATGATATAAATACAACCATAAAATAATTATGGCTTCAATTACAAAATTGAGTGAAGTGCCTTAAATGAGCCAATAAAAATAAGCAACTATCAAATAAAAAATTATTAAATAAAAGCATGAAACAGAGAAACGGTTTATTACCTGGTGATTTTTCTTATTTTATACAATGTTTTTCAAAGTCTCCCATGGAACTTATCTTTAACTGCTGGCCGAAGATGCTATGCCAGCTTTATCCTCTAGAGGGCAGAAACCTGTCAACATCGGTATTTAGTAGAACGGTTGAACTTCTTTTGGACAGTGACCACTAATTATGTAGTTAGGCTTACAGGGCCCTGTTAGTTCACCTTCAGTGGCACACATTTCAGTAGTCTACAGAAGGTATGAGTAACTTTTCACATGGTTTATAAACTATTTACAACTATGACTCACCTCAGACCTCTCTCAGCTTGTACTCTTCAGTCCTGACGATGATGTCGCCGCCACAGGCCGTTCCGCCTCAAACACATTCTTTTCTCAACTGGAAAAAAAAAACCTGTGCTTTAAGTGGACGGAACATAAATTCCAACCAGCCCCGCGGAGAGATAAGGTCGTAGACGTCAGTGAGTCACGCTCGCTTACCTGCTTCTGGTAACCTGTACGGTAAGTTCACTGCAGTTCACAGTGGTGAAAAGGGCTAATACCTGACCACAGCATAGCAGACAGACAGTGGCGATTTTAGGGTTATAAAACAGGGGGTGCAATGGGCAGAGGAGCAAAGTAAAGCGAAGTAGCCTATAGCTAAATAACTACATGACCACCTATTGGTTATACATAGGGTTAAATGTTACACATTATGACAACTGTGCATCACCAAAAAAAGCCTACAACATTAGAGCCAACAACGCAGTCGTCACAGCAATTGTACACGAACACCGTAAGATCCCAGCTGAGAGTGCCACAGGAGCGCTTATAATGCAGCGTAAGATCCTAGCTGAGAGAGCCACAGGAGCGCTTATAATGCAGCCGCATATCACAGGAATCACAGACGACATCATGTCAATTTATCACTTAGGCCAAGTCAGTCTGTCTTGTTCTAAAAAAATGCACAAATGAACCGGGACCGCGGACAGCGACCGCACCTACGGGTCACACAATAATGCAACGCGATCCAGCACCACGAGAGTAGATAGCGCACTCACATTGCTCCTAAGTGGCGCACAGGCACTGCACACCTGACGAACAAACACTAGCTATTGTTCCCCTCACCCCTTTCCCTGAACTCGGTCATCACGAACACTATATTCTAAGAAAGTCAATTCGCTATACCACTCCTTTAGAAACTTAAGCACTGGCATCTTGTCATTTGTTGTGGACTTGTGCTGGGAAATCAATAACGGGTTGATATGGCCCAGATGCTATATTCTGAAAGGCGTTCTCTGGACCAAGGCAGGGATCCCTTTCATTAGACTCTGCAGGTGCCGGCGCTGGCGCGATGTTAGTTTGCAGCTCCGCTCGGCCACCGCTAATCCCACCACAGGTGCTAGCTTCATTGGCAACAGCAGTATTTGCTTCATTATTGCAAGCTGATGCAGCTCCCTCACCTTGGCATTTGGTGTTGATTGGAGGACTGTGAGTTGAGGAACTTTTAATCTTCTTATTGAAGAATGCATCGATTGTTTTGTTAGGTCGTTTTGCCATGACTCGCTCGCACTGTGCTAACATTAACAACAACGCCTGAACAACCGGATGTTGGACGCTACGTCGCGTGCCTGAGTTTAGAGGTCATTACGTGGTTATTTGAAAAATTAGAAATTAATAATTAGAGTACAACAAAACATGATAGAATATACAAATCTGACATCACTTCAAAATGTACAAAAATCATTTTCTTTTAAATGTTTTTTGACATTGATTTGAAAATTGTAATATTTTCATCCCAACAGTAGGGGGTGCAAATGCACCCCTGCACCCGCGGTAGGTAAAATCGCCACTGTGCATCTACATAGGCGTGTACACAACGCACATACACCCTCCTGTCTGTTCCACACAGGGACGTGCACAAGCATGACTAAAAATATCAAGATTACAATGTGAAATATTATTATTGTGTAGCACATACCTGTCCCTCAGCAAAGGGGAATGCCGCATTAAATAGCTTTCAGCCCACTCCATCAACATCCAGGCGATGTGCGATGGTACGTGTAAGGTTACTATAGACTATTCACAATTATCCTGGATCAAGCTATGACTTAGCCTATATTTGCCAATAATTCCTGTAATCTTCTGTGGGGTCAATCTTCTGTTACGGGACAATGGCTATCCATTAACACCCATATCAAGCCTAATGCGCAAATTGTTATTTACACCTAATGCGTGAATTGTCATTCAATGGAAAACTCGCGCTGACGGACATTTGAGTTCTGAAAATGCGCTTCAGATGTCATTACAATACAGCTATGTTATTACAGCCTGTAGCATGTAAGCCTGTAAGTAAATAGAATGGTTTTGACTGAAAAAAGTTCAAAACCTTGTCCAGTGAATATTGTATTCATTGTTTTTCAAATAGCCTATATAGGCTACAGTCCCCAGGATTTGTTGGTTTCTTTGATAGCCTACGGTTAAAAAACGAAGATAAATTTCACCATGTTAACTGAATTTTAGCCCTATTCTTCGTCCTTCATATTTTTTTAAATTACAGTGACCACGACCAGGCTTCCATACTCTCAGCTTATTAAAACCCAGCTGATTTCACCTGTTATACCATAACTGAACAAAACGATTTTAAAGAGAACAATTAATTCACAATTCATTTTAATGCCATTCTCTGCATGTGCGCTTTAATTTCATGTACAGTAGGAGCAGGTCTGTTTCACCTGCTGTAAATTTCACTTTTCAGTCTTCCCGGGAAAGTGGACTCGTTTTTAAAGCATTAAGCTGCTAGTAAAACGCGTTGGTCACATTTCCATAAGCAGGACATTATAAAACAAGGGAAAATATGCGTGAACCTCTGGGTTGCCAACCTGACAGCTTTATTGTATTTAGTGTCATCATTAAGGTAAAATACCGGTATTTATGTTATTAATCAATATTAGAATGCAGGTAATGAATTTCGGCTGAAGCTTGAACTTCGAGAACTCCATGAGAACAGCCTCATGGAATTGATGTTTGACAATGTTTCATTGCATAATCAAACGAAATTCGTTAAATAAGCAGGCTAATTTGGCGGTTTCTAAGGTGAGACGGACGCCATTGGTAGCTTAAGGTGCTTTTAACCGCATATAGGCCTACGTATTTTCTAAAATAACAGCACTGGGAACCTGTGCCGGTGTTAAACTCTAATGCTAAAGATTATTATTGTGTATATCAAAACGCGTCATAATGGTTAGTCCGAATAATATTGATCATAATATTGATCCATATAGCCTATTCCTTGCTCGCACTACACATGCACGAGCATGTCTGTTTCGCCATCATATAAGCAATCCGCCAAGGTGGAAAAAGCCGACTTTTAAAGGGAATGGGATATGACATTTTGATTGGTTTATTGCATACTACACCCAAGACACACCTATAATTAATGAAGAGTCTAGGTTCCGCCCATTAGCACCTTGCGCCTCACTTAGCGCTCAAATAACGCGCCGTGTAACTAGCAAAAGTGGACTTGGACACGCCCTAAATGCACTTGCGCCTAGCGTTTTAGACGATGCGCCAAGATCGTCAAGATAGAGCCCGTTGTGCGACATTGGGTGCTCTATCTTGGCGATCTTGGCGCTTGGTCTAAGCAAATGGCGTAAAGTCCATTTAGGGCGTGTCCAAGTCCACTTTTGCTATTTTAATGGCGTGTTTTTTGGGCGCTAAGCATGGCGCAGCGTGCAAATGGGCTGAACCTAGTCTCTTCATTAATTATAGGTGTGTCTTGGGCGTGACATGCAATAAACCAATCAAAATGTCATATCCCATTCCCTTTAAAAGCCTGCTTTTCCACCATGGCGGATTGCTTATATGATGGCGAAACAGACATGCTCGTGCGTGTTTAGTGCGATCAAGGAATAAGCTATATGGATCGATAGTAGCCTATGATAAATATTATTCTGACAAACCATTATGAGTTCCCGGTAATTCCTGACAGTGCTGTTATTTTACAAAATATATGCGGTTAAATTTCGTTAAAGGCACCTGCAACAGCTGAGAATAAGCGACCAATGGCTTCCGTCTCACCTTAGAAAACGCCAAATTTGCCTGCTTGTTTAATGAATTTCGTTTGATTATGCAATGAAGCAATGAACTCATGTTCAAGCTTCATCCGAAGTTCATTACCTGCATTCTAATTTTGATGAATAAAATAAATAACGTTATTTTTCCTTAATGATGACAATAAATACAATAAAGCTGTCAGGTTGGCAACCCATAGGTTTTATAATGTCCTTGTTTTATAATGTCCTGCTTATGGAAATGTGACCGACCTGTTTTACTGGTAGCGTAATGCTTTAAAACAATCCACTTTCCCAGGAAGACCGTTAAAAGGGCGATTTACAGCAGGGGGAAACAGACCTGCTCCTGTAAAGCGCACATGCAGTGTTAGGATCCTGTAATTTGTCTGTCTGTTTATTCTTTATTATTATTTTTCCTGATTTCTTTTCCCTCACGAATGTCAGTCCGCGTTCCATGTTTTCTGAGATTCCACCCCCTGTCTTTGTCATTGCACTATTCGGGTGATTTTGGGAACATTCGGGTTTCCTCTGTATTTCGTATGTCTCGTTTTCTTCCTTCTGGCTTTATTTATATTTGTATATTATACTAATGTACTAATCATACTAACTGTTAGATTAGATTTAATACTAACCTGCTAACAAACTAACGTGTATATAATACTAACCAGCTAACCTACTAACATTAGGGTTTTAGAGTTCGCTACTAACATTACTAATTACTAATTCATCTTGAGTTTCTACCTGCAGCTGTCATTTCCGTCCTCGTTATCCTATCCCTGTATCTATCTGATATTGCATTCTCTGCACGTGTGTCCACTTTCGCGTTCCTCCCCTCCGAGCTGTGCACTTGTCTACCTGCTAACTCCAGGCCGTTTGTTATCATTGTGTCTATGTGTATTCCGGTCCGTGTCTTACGTTTTCCCCCGGTATTGTATTATTGGTCCCTGTTAACCCTCATTGTTCTCACCTGTGTACTCTCCCATTCCCCCTCTTCACACCTGATTCCTTTTGTGTAATATTCTCCCTGTGTATTTAAACCTTGTTATTTCAGTCTGTCTTCGCGAGTTCCTTGTACTATACAATATTTTTGCTACTGTGTTTCTTTCTGAGTGTCAGCCTGAGTGATCTGTTTTATTCCTAGTTTCTGTTTCTTGAGTTTTTGTTATCCCTCTTCCCTCCCCTGTTGTTTATTTTTTTGTTGTCTATTCTTCGTTTTGTTTTCTTTTTGTTCCCCTTTTGCCTCCCCAGTTTTGACCCCTGCCTGTTCCTTGACCACTCTTTGGACTGTGTTTTGTTTCGTTGCCTGTCTCCCCGGTTTTTCGACCCTGCCTGACTACCACGGATTGATGCCTTGCCCTTTATTAAGTTCAGTTTTTTGTACTTCTGCCTGCGTTTGGGTCCTTCCCCCACCAACAACATGCAGATAATGGTTTTAAAATCAATTGTGAATTAATTGTAACGTGCTGAAAAATTTGATTTCATTTCTAATTAGTAGGGGTGCTCCGATCAGCATTTTTGGGGCCGATCACCGATCACCGAAATGATGATCGGCCGATACCGATCACGGCCGATACCGATCGTGGAAAAAAAAAAAAAATTGGCCTCTCAATATTTTCAATCTTAATTGTCTCTAAATATTGTATCCCTATTTTATGATGCATCCTTTTTACAACTTCTGTGTATATGAAAGTGTGCTATACAAATAAAATTAATTATTATTATTTCTATTTATCATGTAACATTATTCTTAACAACATTGTATATTAAGTATTAAAATTAAGAGATGACAAAGTATAATGAATTGACAACTGTTCATTTATTGTCAGGCAACATTCCACACACTCTAGTCTAGAGACACTCTCTTAACACCTTTGCGCATAAGTCCCGCCTGCGGGACCTTTTTTGCTCAACTGAGACATTCGTTTGCTCAACTGAGACATTCGAGACTATTATTGGAAATCACAAACTGTGTTTTAAATTTATTGGTAGACGGTAATTTATTGGTAAATTTATTGGTAGTTCATGACGATTTCTGCCGAATACGTAGTTTCTAAGTGCCACTATTTCCCTGTGGCAAGTCCATTTATCAAGCAACCCCCCCACCTAGTCTATACCTACCTATGCGTGACATAGTGGACAATAGCGTCTATGTTTGAGTTCATAAATATTTTTATTCATCATATAAAATTAGAATAACGTCATAGCAACGGGATAAACCCAACAATAGCCTGATCGTATGCCAGAAAAGCCGTGAAAAGCCCTGCTCACTCAAATGCAAAATAAACTGTGAAAGTACTATCTCAGTCTACCATGTATTCTACTAGCTATATATGCTACTAAATATGAAATAAATATACAATCCTACCATTGGTTTTACACATCGAGATGTTCCTTTCAAAATCCAGTTGTCATTTATTGTCTGGTAGCTACAATCGGTTTGAGAAATATACAACACTTTATACCGCTATTACACTATCAGAAACGATGCGGCGTAATACCACCATGCTCTGTAAGGCTGTCTCATGCATTACAGTTCATTCTGGTTTAATTGTCGGCTTTTTTATCCAATAGAGTACATTATAACCTTCGCAACGGTATATGCCAAGTCTTTTTGGGTGCTTTGAGCAATTTACTACAGCCCAGTGTAACGGCAGTTTTCGTTTTAGGTGTCTAGTATTACGCAAGCGCTATACAATACGCATTATGCAGGGGAATTCCCCTTTTGCGATATGTAAGTATTTTTGCGTCTAAAATACCGTTGGTCTCGCTGGCTACATACCTACGTTCGTGTTTCCACTCGAGCAGTCTTTCCAATATGTTTGATAGCCCTATTGTTATTTTCGCATTTTGAGTGCATTTCATACTGTTGTGCAATCGTTAGCTAAATGTATTTTTGAAGTAGGCTACCGATGTTCATTGAAGATAGAACATTTGGCAGCATTTTACAGATGGTGGAAAACTATTTTATGTTCATGTTATCATACATAATATAGGCTATGGCGTAGGCTATACTAGTCTCTTAGGGCATGACAAATGCTCATTCCAATTTACTGTGCGCTGATATGTGGTAGATTAAGGTAAACATTTCCTTGGAGTCATTATGAATAGGAAAGACCAGCGAACACATTTTAGCAGCACGCGGTAGTGAAATAAAAATTGTCTCGCGTGTTTTTGACATGCGATCGGCCTGATCGGCCTTTTTTAGCCGATCACCGATCACACTTTTTAGAACGAATATCGGCCGATACTGATCGGCGACCGATCGATCGGAGCACCCCTACTAATTAGATGTTTAGTTCTCTTTAAAATCTTTTGTTCAGTTATGGAATAACAGGTGAAATCAGCTGGGTTTTAATAAGCTGAGAGTATGGAAACCTTGTCACTGTAATTAAAAAAATATGAAGGACGAAGAATAGCTAAGGTTACAATTCAGTTAACATGGTGACATTTATCTCCGTTTTTTAACCATAGGCTATAGAAAAAGCCTTATGCACAGCGAATCCGCTGTAGCCTAGACTATTTGAAAAACAATAAAAGCAATATTCACTGGACAAGGTTTTGAACTGTTTTCAGTCACAAACCATTCTATTTACTTACAGGCTGTATTCCTAGGTAAACAGAGCTGTATTGTAATGACATCTGAAGCGCATTTTCAGAACTCAAATGTCCGTCTATTGCAGTGCGCGAGTTTCCATTGAATGACAATTCACGCATTAGGTGTAAATGACAAGTCGCGCATTAGGCTTGATATAGGTGTTATCAGCTCCTTTTTAATGGATAGCCATTGTCCCGTACCATCGCACATCACCTGGATGTTGATGTAGTGGGCTGAGAGCAATGTAATGTGGCATTCCCCTTCGCTGAGGGAAAGGTACGTGGACCTATGGAACCTTTTATTATTATGCATTTTTGATATAGCCAACACAATAATAATATTTCACATTATGATCTAGATATTTTAGTCATGCTTGTGTGCGCCCCTGTGTGTAAAAGACAGGAGGGTACGCGCGTTGTGCACACGCCTATGTAGACGCACTTATATGCGCCGTTAAAATAACATGTAAACAACTGCGACATGACTTTAGACCAGGTTTGTGGTGGTTCTAGCGCAAGCGCTTTCTGCTGGCTCAAGATAGCAATACGCCAAAAAGAATCCTGGCCACTCCTCATCTTAAGACCAACACGCCCAGTTCACTTGTAATGGGCGCAAGTATACATGGTATTTAAATGGCGTGAACGCAAGGCGTTATAATGAACCATGCGCCGGGTGTAAGATAGCAAAGACACTTGCGTTTGGGTTAGCGCCGCTTAGCGCCGGGTGTAAGATTGGGCCCTGGGCCTCGGTCACTGAAAAAAGTCAGAAGTCCAAAAGAGAGACAAAGTATTTCAAACTCATACGCCATTTAAAGACCGGGGAGAAAGAAGAGAGTAAAAGAAGGAATAAAATGGAATAAAAAAACACAGTAAGTAGCCTGTTGTGGAGTGGGATGGAGAGAAGAGAAGCTAAAGGTGAAGGGGTGTGGAGAGGAATGGGAATCTGCGAGTATAATCGCACTAACACGCTTAATTCAGTAAAACAGAAAACTGACAAAATGGCGCAATACACGTAATAGGCCCAGGGTATGTTCAAATTTCCCATTTGGGACCAAAAACAAAAAAGTAATTAAAAAAATTACTTCTGAATAAGTTTTACGTTTATTCCAGTATTTTTTCTGTCTTGACAGGCCTATTATATGAGGATTTTACCTCGTTGGATATGACGTAAGTCACATACCCTGTCGTTTGATTAAAAGAGGCTTGGCTATATTTTGACACCAACTGTAGCCTTACGAAAAAACACGACAGACCGAACATTGGGCCTCATTCACCAACCATTCTACCAACAAATTTGTTCTTAAGACTTTCTTTAAAACGTTTTTTTTGAACATTCTGGCATTCACCAATGTTTTCTTCTTTGGGATTTTTTTTGAGTAGAAGAGAAGCTCAGAGCGCAAACATCGGTTAATCCCGAAATGTTTGTAAAAACGTTTTAAGGAAAGTCTTAAGAACAAATTTGTTCGTAGAGTGATTTGTGAATGAGGCTCATTGTGTCGAACAGACACTTCCACAGTATGGTTGGAAAATAGGGCTATGTCCGAATCAGAGCCCTGTCTTCTGTGCCCTGTCTCCTGCATACAGTGCACTGTGTCTGAATCGGAGCCCTATCTACTGCGCCCTGTCTCCTGCGTACTGTCTCCTGTGTGCAGTGCACTGGCAGAAGTGTGCTGTTTAATGCGCACTGTTTGTTGTACCTGAAGGAAAACGTCAGTGAAGCTGCGCCTCATTTTTTTAAAACAAAACTAGTATTGAGGATATATATCCGCGTACTGTACGCTGTGTGCAAAACACACTTCTGCCAGTGCACTGCACGCAGGAGACAGTATGCAGGAGACAGGGCGCAGTAGATAGGGCTCTGATTCAGACACAGTGCACTGTATGCAGGAGACAGGGCGCAGTAGATAGGCCTCTGATTCGGACACAGTGCACTGCACGCAGGAGACAGGGTGCAGTAGATAGGGCTCTGATTCGGACACAGTGAACTGCACGCAGGAGACAGGGCGCAGTAGATAGGGCTCTGATTCGGACACAGTGCACTGTACGCAGGAGACAGGGTGCAGTAGATAGGGCTCTGATTCGGACATAGTGCACTGTATGCAGGAGACAGGGCGCAGTAGATAGGGCTCTGATTCAGACACAGTGCACTGTATGCAGGAGACAGGGCGCAGTAGATAGGGCTCTGATTCGGACACAGTGCACTGTATGCAGGAGACAGGGCGCAGTAGATAGGGCTCTGATTCGGACACAGTGCACTGTACGCAGGAGACAGGGCGCAGTAGATAGGGCTCTGATTCAGACACAGTGCACTGTATGCAGAAGACAGGGCGCAGTAAATAGGGCTCTAATCAGTATATTAGTGGATAAGATAATTTTATAACATTTTAAACCCACCTCCACCCCCCTCATCTTATAGGAGGACAACTTTATTTATGCCCAATAATACCAAATCATTATCTAATCTTATATGGAAACAAGTATATTAAAGATGAGCTATATTCCTTCATCATTTCAGTCTCTATGTGCTATTTTCTATTTACAGGTGAAACTACGTTACTGTAACTGGCTCATCATTTTATTTATATTTTAGCCATACCCCCCCCCCCCACCCCCCTTATGGAGGACAACTTTATCAATGCCCAATTAAATCAAATTATTATAGAATCATACTTATTCCTTATTATCCTACTTATTCCTTCATAATTTCAGTCTCTTTGTGCAATTTTCAATTTACATGTGAAACTAAGGTACTGTAATTGGCTCATCATTTCATTTATATTTATATATATATATATATATATATATATATATATATATATATATATCAGGGGCGGCTGGTGAGGTCAAAAATAGGGGAGGCTGCATTTGTTATGAGGTGTAGTAGGTGGTTATGAGTGTAGTAGGTGGTTATGAGTGTAGCAAGTGGTTACGAGTGTAGTAGGTGGTTATGAGTGTAGTAGGTGGTTATGAGTGTAGTAGGTGGTTATGAGTGTAGTAGGTGGTTATGAGTGTAGTAGGTGGTTATGAGTGTAGTAGGTGGTTATGAGTGTAGTAGGTGGTTATGAGTGTAGTAGGTGGTTATGAGTGTAGTAGGTGGTTATGAGTGTAGTAGGTGGTTATGAGTGTAGTAGGTGGTTATGAGTGTAGTAGGTGGTTATGAGTGTAGTAGGTGGTTATGAGTGTAGTAGGTGGTTATGAGTGTAGTAGGTGGTTATGAGTGTAGTAGGTGGTTATGAGTGTAGTAGGTGGTTACGAGTGTATTAGGTGGTTACGAGTGTAGTAGGTGGTTATGAGTGTAGTAGGTGGTTATGAGTGTAGTAGGTGGTTATGAGTGTAGTAGGTGGTTATGAGTGTAGTAGGTGGTTATGAGTGTAGTAGGTGGTTAGGAGTGTAGTAGGTGGTTATGAGTGTAGTAGGTGGTTAGGAGTGTAGTAGGTGGTTATGAGTGTAGTAGGTGGTTACGAGTGTAGTAGGTGGTTATGAGTGTAGTAGGTGGTTATGAGTGTAGTAGGTGGTTATGAGTGTAGTAAGTGGTTAGGAGTGTAGTAAGTGGTTAGGAGTGTAGTAGGTGGTTAGGAGTGTAGTAGGTGGTTATGAGTGTAGTAGCTGGTTACGAGTGTAGTAGGTGGTTAGGAGTGTAGTGGGTGGTTACGAGTGTAGTGGGTGGTTATGAGTGTAGTAGGTGGTTAGGAGTGTAGTAGGTGGTTATGAGTGTAGTAGGTGGTTATGAGTGTAGTAGGTGGTTACGAGTGTAGTAGGTGGTTATGAGTGTAGTAGGTGGTTATGAGTGTAGTAGGTGGTTATGAGTGTAGTAGGTGGTTAGGAGTGTAGTAGGTGGTTATGAGTGTAGTAGGTGGTTATGAGTGTAGTAGGTGGTTAGGAGTGTAGTAGGTGGTTATGAGTGTAGTAGGTGGTTATGAGTGTAGTAGGTGGTTAGGAGTGTAGTAGGTGGTTATGAGTGTAGTAGGTGGTTATGAGTGTAGTAGGTGGTTATGAGTGTAGTAGGTGGTTATGAGTGTAGTAGGTGGTTAGGAGTGTAGTAGGTGGTTATGAGTGTAGTAGGTGGTTATGAGTGTAGTAGGTGGTTAGGAGTGTAGTAGGTGGTTATGAGTGTAGTAGGTGGTTATGAGTGTAGTAGGTGGTTAGGAGTGTAGTAGGTGGTTATGAGTGTAGTAGGTGGTTATGAGTGTAGTAGGTGGTTATGAGTGTAGTAGGTGGTTAGGAGTGTAGTAAGTGGTTAGGAGTGTAGTAAGTGGTTAGGAGTGTAGTAGGTGGTTAGGAGTGTAGTAGGTGGTTATGAGTGTAGTAGGTGGTTATGAGTGTAGTAGGTGGTTATGAGTGTAGTAGGTGGTTATGAGTGTAGTAGGTGGTTATGAGTGTAGTAGGTGGTTAGGAGTGTAGTAGGTGGTTATGAGTGTAGTAGGTGGTTATGAGTGTAGTAGGTGGTTATGAGTGTAGTAGGTGGTTAGGAGTGTATTAGGTGGTTAGGAGTGTAGTAGGTGGTTATGAGTGTAGTAGGTGGTTATGAGTGTAGTAGGTGGTTATGAGTGTAGTAGGTGGTTATGAGTGTAGTAAGTGGTTAGGAGTGTAGTAAGTGGTTAGGAGTGTAGTAGGTGGTTAGGAGTGTAGTAGGTGGTTATGAGTGTAGTAGGTGGTTAGGAGTGTATTAGGTGGTTAGGAGTGTAGTAGGTGGTTATGAGTGTAGTAGGTGGTTATGAGTGTAGTAGGTGGTTAGGAGTGTAGTAGGTGGTTAGGAGTGTATTAGGTGGTTAGGAGTGTAGTAGGTGGTTAGGAGTGTAGTAGGTGGTTATGAGTGTTGTAGGTGGTTAGGAGTGTAGTAGGTGGTTAGGAGTGTAGTAGGTGGTTATGAGTGTAGTAGGTGGTTAGGAGTGTAGTAGGTGGTTATGAGTGTTGTAGGTGGTTAGGAGTGTAGTAGGTGGTTAGGAGTGTATTAGGTGGTTAGGAGTGTAGTAGGTGGTTATGAGTGTAGTAGGTGGTTATGAGTGTAGTAGGTGGTTATGAGTGTAGTAGGTGGTTATGAGTGTAGTAGGTGGTTATGAGTGTAGTAGGTGGTTATGAGTGTAGTAGGTGGTTATGAGTGTATTAGGTGGTTACGAGTGTAGTAGGTGGTTATGAGTGTAGTAGGTGGTTATGAGTGTAGTAGGTGGTTATGAGTGTAGTAGGTGGTTATGAGTGTAGTAGGTGGTTATGAGTGTAGTAGGTGGTTATGAGTGTAGTAGGTGGTTAGGAGTGTAGTAGGTGGTTATGAGTGTAGTAGGTGGTTAGGAGTGTAGTAGGTGGTTATGAGTGTAGTAGGTGGTTACGAGTGTAGTAGGTGGTTATGAGTGTAGTAGGTGGTTATGAGTGTAGTAGGTGGTTATGAGTGTAGTAAGTGGTTAGGAGTGTAGTAAGTGGTTAGGAGTGTAGTAGGTGGTTAGGAGTGTAGTAGGTGGTTATGAGTGTAGTAGCTGGTTACGAGTGTAGTAGGTGGTTAGGAGTGTAGTGGGTGGTTATGAGTGTAGTAGGTGGTTAGGAGTGTAGTAGGTGGTTATGAGTGTAGTAGGTGGTTACGAGTGTAGTAGGTGGTTATGAGTGTAGTAGGTGGTTATGAGTGTAGTAGGTGGTTATGAGTGTAGTAAGTGGTTAGGAGTGTAGTAAGTGGTTAGGAGTGTAGTAGGTGGTTAGGAGTGTAGTAGGTGGTTATGAGTGTAGTAGCTGGTTACGAGTGTAGTAGGTGGTTAGGAGTGTAGTGGGTGGTTACGAGTGTAGTAGGTGGTTATGAGTGTAGTAGGTGGTTAGGAGTGTAGTAGGTGGTTATGAGTGTAGTAGGTGGTTATGAGTGTAGTAGGTGGTTATGAGTGTAGTGGGTGGTTACGAGTGTAGTAGGTGGTTATGAGTGTAGTAGGTGGTTATGAGTGTAGTAGGTGGTTATGAGTGTAGTAGGTGGTTAGGAGTGTAGTAGGTGGTTATGAGTGTAGTAGGTGGTTATGAGTGTAGTAGGTGGTTAGGAGTGTAGTAGGTGGTTATGAGTGTAGTAGGTGGTTATGAGTGTAGTAGGTGGTTAGGAGTGTAGTAGGTGGTTATGAGTGTAGTAGGTGGTTATGAGTGTAGTAGGTGGTTATGAGTGTAGTAGGTGGTTAGGAGTGTATTAGGTGGTTAGGAGTGTAGTAAGTGGTTAGGAGTGTAGTAAGTGGTTAGGAGTGTAGTAGGTGGTTAGGAGTGTAGTAGGTGGTTATGAGTGTAGTAGGTGGTTATGAGTGTAGTAGGTGGTTATGAGTGTAGTAGGTGGTTATGAGTGTAGTAGGTGGTTATGAGTGTAGTAGGTGGTTAGGAGTGTAGTAGGTGGTTATGAGTGTAGTAGGTGGTTATGAGTGTAGTAGGTGGTTATGAGTGTAGTAGGTGGTTAGGAGTGTATTAGGTGGTTAGGAGTGTAGTAGGTGGTTATGAGTGTAGTAGGTGGTTATGAGTGTAGTAGGTGGTTATGAGTGTAGTAGGTGGTTATGAGTGTAGTAAGTGGTTAGGAGTGTAGTAAGTGGTTAGGAGTGTAGTAGGTGGTTAGGAGTGTAGTAGGTGGTTATGAGTGTAGTAGGTGGTTAGGAGTGTATTAGGTGGTTAGGAGTGTAGTAGGTGGTTATGAGTGTAGTAGGTGGTTATGAGTGTAGTAGGTGGTTAGGAGTGTAGTAGGTGGTTAGGAGTGTATTAGGTGGTTAGGAGTGTAGTAGGTGGTTAGGAGTGTAGTAGGTGGTTATGAGTGTTGTAGGTGGTTAGGAGTGTAGTAGGTGGTTAGGAGTGTAGTAGGTGGTTATGAGTGTAGTAGGTGGTTAGGAGTGTAGTAGGTGGTTATGAGTGTTGTAGGTGGTTAGGAGTGTAGTAGGTGGTTAGGAGTGTATTAGGTGGTTAGGAGTGTAGTAGTTGGTTATGAGTGTAGTAGGTGGTTATGAGTGTAGTAGGTGGTTATGAGTGTAGTAGGTGGTTAGGAGTGTAGTAGGTGGTTAGGAGTGTAGTAGGTGGTTAGGAGTGTAGTAGGTGGTTATGAGTGTAGTAGGTGGTTAGGAGTGTAGTAGGTGGTTAGGAGTGTAGTAGGTGGTTATGAGTGTGGTTACGAGTGTAGTAGGTGGTTATGAGTGTAGTAGGTGGTTATGAGTGTAGTAGGTGGTTATGAGTGTAGTAGGTGGTTACGAGTGTAGTAGGTGGTTATGAGTGTAGTAGGTGGTTATGAGTGTAGTAGGTGGTTAGGAGTGTAGTAGGTGGTTAGGAGTGTAGTAGGTGGTTAGGAGTGTAGTAGGTGGTTATGAGTGTAGTAGGTGGTTATGAGTGTAGTAGGTGGTTATGAGTGTAGTAGGTGGTTATGAGTGTAGTAGGTGGTTACGAGTGTAGTAGGTGGTTATGAGTGTAGTAGGTGGTTAGGAGTGTAGTAGGTGGTTATGAGTGTAGTAGGTGGTTAGGAGTGTGGTAGGTGGTTAGGAGTGTAGTAGGTGGTTAGGAGTGTAGTAAGTGGTTAGGAGTGTAGTAGGTGGTTATGAGTGTAGTAGGTGGTTAGGAGTGTAGTAGGTGGTTAGGAGTGTAGTAGGTGGTTAGGAGTGTAGTAAGTGGTTAGGAGTGTAGTAGGTGGTTAGGAGTGTAGTAGGTGGTTATGAGTGTAGTAGGTGGTTAGGAGTGTAGTAGGTGGTTAGGAGTGTAGTAGGTGGTTATGAGTGTAGTAGGTGGTTAGGAGTGTAGTAGGTGGTTAGGAGTGTAGTAGGTGGTTAGGAGTGTAGTAGGTGGTTATGAGTGTAGTAGGTGGTTATGAGTGTAGTAGGTGGTTATGAGTGTAGTAGGTGGTTGGCAGGGGCTGAAAATGAGGGGGGTCCGGGAGGCATGGCTCCCTGTAGAAAGTTTTGATAAAAATAACGCTTAAATGGTGATACAGAATCACTATTAAATGGTTCATCCTGGTGATTTTGTCAGTTCCAACCAATCAGCTGTCAAATGGCTCACTTTTCATTCCTCACTCATCATTTGAATACCAACTTCAGTGTTGTTCCAGATGTATTGATAACAAAAATCTTGCCATTTAAGGAGTGTAATGGTGCAGCTCTCTGAACATCCCTGTCTGTAGAATTCCCTCTCCTGTCTGTCTCAGGATCCTACACTTTCTCTCTCCTGAAATTAATGTTGTTCTCTCTCTGCAAACCGCCTGCTGCTATTGATCGGAAAGGTATAGGGATATTAGCAGAGGTCTAAAATCCAGGTTCAGAAAGTAAAAGTCCTTCCCAGTATTTTCTTCCAATCACCTGGATTTGCTAATTATCACAATTCTTCAGCCAGGAGCTAGAACTAATTGGTGAAATCAGCTGGTTGAGTTAAAGGGTGGAAGAAACCCATGACTTTTACTTTCTGACCCCTGGACTTTAGACCTCTGGATATTAGCAATAGTGAATAAAACATGACAAACTTAATCTTGCACATAACTTACAATAGGGGTCCTAGTTAGCAGCAACTACAGCAAAAGCACAATAGCTAACGCACACGTATTTGCTATTGCACAAATGTAATTAAATTCTATCAAGCTTCTCCACATAGCTAGCGAGCACGTAGCAAACGTATCAGATAAGCTATCTAGCTAACGTTAGGTAAGTTAGCAAACAATTCCTCAAGATATAACTATTTAACCAACTAAAATGATCAATCATTCATTTATTTAAAATTAAATCAAGGCAAAAATACCAATGGCCCGGTGATTGCTTTCCATTTTCTCCTACCTTCTCTCTACTCTCTCTTTGCACGTTATCTGGCTTTAGCTGTAGGATGGTGAGGGGACACGTTCGCATAAACGTTATAAAATAAAAGTTGTTCGCATAAAATGATTTAGCGCCTGTTAGTTAACTAGCTAGTCACCCGACTAACTATCAGATGAAATAGATGTTTTGCTTGGTTATCTTCTAACATTACTGCAAGAATATACATTTGTTCTTCCACCGGAATACGGTGGCTTTAAGTGACTAACGAGTTCGCCAGTCGGAAAAAAGTACGGACCTTGTTTGTTTATTTTTAAAAAGGGTAGGGAAAATTGTGGGCGGAGTCAGAACATTTCGCAAATCAGAGTGCAATATGCAAATTAGATGTAATTTCTGTAGGCTACTCGCCCAGTCACAGGATGGGGGTGTGGCTGAGGCTAGCCTCGCAGACAATGGGCTCTGCTCGTACCATCTCATTCAGCTTGAGCCGCTTAGAGGGACCACAATGCTTCTGAGTGAGTCTGAACAGTCTATGGTCTGAACGTCACCCTAGGCAAAATAGCCTCACGAGCGTAATGTGCATGTGCGCAGACCTATAGCCTCCGTTAGCCTCAATGACAATCCGCCTATGATATATATCATTTTTTTATATAGGCTATATTTTATGCCTGAGACGCCGGGGGGCTTGCCTCTTTTGACGGCTCCCGTTTCGCCGTGAGAGTGATAGAGAACGTGAGAGAGAGAGAGGTGACTGTATTTTTATATATGTGAAGAATTCCAAAGTTTGAGGAAAGTAGGGTTGACTAGCCAAGACGCAGCAGTAGGCTAGCTAACACACACACACACACACACACACACACACACACACACACACACACACACACACACACACACACACACACACACACACACACACACACACACGTGCAGCCAGCTAATGCAATGCTGCAGATGCCGCAGAATCGCAGCTATAACAACTAGGCTAGATGCAACATGTAATCAATCTATTTAAAATCGAATCTCCCAGACGGAGACTCTCGCCACTCAGTAAGCTAGGCTAGCGAATATTATATCCTAAGCAATGTGTAAGTTAGTTATCAAGAAGAGACAGCATAGATTGATCAAAGAAACTGAAAAGAAACCTTTTTCTCTCGCTGCATCTCCGTATTTTATATGGCCAAACCAACCAATCAGATATTAGAGAAATATATTATTTCGATGTGGCATTTTTATGATTGGCCGAATAGTCTGTAGCTCTAAGCCTATTGACTTCATATTGTCGGATTTCACTTCATACCCCCCCTCTTTTTGCCATCTCATCTCATCTAAGTTTAAATGTTGCTTGACCAGACTCAAACCCCCAAGTCTAGCTGTAAAAAGCACATTTAGAGAGTCCAAGAAGGAAAGATCAAAACATTAGTGCATACATGCGATTATACAACTCATACAGCACATGCCTGTTTGCCCAGTACGGTCAGATCAACCAACATGAGCCGATGCTCAGAGCCGGAACTCTAATGTGTGTCTGCTTACATGCTGGTATGAATAATCACTCAAAAAGAGAAACGCAGGATAGCTGTGGGGCTGTGGGTGGTGTTAACTTCCTCCTGCCTGTCATTGTGAAACTGAAAGTATTTCAAACTCAAACGCCATTTCACAGACTGAGGAGAATGAAGAGGGGGTAAAAGAAGGAATAAAATGGAATAAAAGAACGGAGTAAGTAGCCTGTTGTGGAGTGGGATGGACAGAAGAGAAGCTAAAGGTGAAGGGGTGTGGGGAGGAATGGGATTCTGCTAGTATTAATCGCAATAACACGCTTAATTGATTAACATAGAAAACCGACAAAATGGCGCAATGTAGGTGTAATAGGCCCAGGTTATTTTCAAATTTCCCATTTGGGACCAAAAATAAAAAGTCGATAAAAAATTGACTTTTTAAAGTTTTACGTTTATTTCGGTAGCCTATTTTATTTTCTTGATAGGCCTATTTTATGACCATTTTTACCACGTACCCTGTCGTTTGATTAAAAGAGTAGGCTAGGCTAGGCTACAGTTTGATAAAGATATATAAATAAAGATAAAGGTAAATAAATAAATAAAAGTACCGCGGGAAAACACAGCCTAATCAAAGTGACAGTTCGGCACTAACATCAGTGGATAAAATTTTAGTGAACGTATTTTCTTAATTGAATTGATATCTGCGTTTATGAAACAATGTCCATATTAAATCAGCCAATCAGGCCGTGGTTTTGTAGGAAAAGTTAATGTCCACCCGGTGTAATATTTCAGCAATATGACACGAGAGTGAGAATCCTCCCGTTCAGCACGGCTGTGATTGTGTGATACGGTCGCAGGCACGTGACCGCCTCCAAATGTGTCTGAAAATAATTGACACATTTGGAGTAAATAGATTGTCCCACACGGCAATAATTGGCCTATAGGCCCGTCTCTTGAATTGAGATTTATGGATAGAATAACAGTTTTGTTGGACATATCAAATATTTGTATGGGCCATGTGTGGACACTGAGGTCAATTCATTTTTCAGCAGTTTGGATTTGTGATCAAATGTAGAATATGGGCAGAATATACAGAACGTGACATGTTATTGTAAAAGTTTTTGTGTTGCCCCCCCATTTTAGGTGATAGTAAGAACTAAGAGACATTACCCTAAATTGATTTCTACTATATTAAAGTCAGTGGTCGTTTGTTAAATGGTGCTTGTTTGAATCCTAATGTATTCAATTCGTACTTGTTTCTATAACATTCAATGCAGCAACTACTTTAGTTGCAAGAATTTAATTAAATGTTTGTATTTTTGTACCACAAGGTGGCAGTATTTAGCTGTAGCCTGTCATGTAATGTAAAAAGCCTGTAATCTCAAAGCCACTGAAAAGCAGCACCATGTCAATGCGAGTCTCTACATTATGCACATAAAGCACCGATAACAATTATCTTGAAATGTCAATAATAAAACCGCATTCATGGACATAACAGCTATTTTGAATAATAGCCACACAGAGGGCGCTACTAACTCACTTAGCTAATATGGGGGATTAGGGTCCATCTCACTGAGCTCTATGGTCCATCTGTTATCACACTGAATAAGTTTCATTAGTTAAAGAGCAAAAACACTGACAACATTTAGTTAGCTCATTGCAGTCGTCTTTGAACATTGGGCCACACGCTGTTTGTACACAATATTATTTATTTTACGGTCTATGTGACGCCGCCACTTTTGTTCCAATACAACAAACTATTTTGAATATAAATTTTTTTATTAATATTTTTCTTTAAAACCAGTGGATTTCTTGTCTAACAGCATTTTTAATTCTCACGAGGGAGGTTCTCGAAAAGGTTTATTTTACATTTGAATATTTATTTTATATGACTAGTTTGAATTCATGTGAGAGTTCATGTTATTTATTTTGAATATTTTAGTTTTTAAAATATATATTTGCCAGTCTGTATGTTTATGCTATTGATTTTTATTTATTTCAGTTGATTATTTTTATTATTATTACCTGTTATTATTTTTGATCAATTCCATTGAATCATTAATAAAATATTGCACAATCAATATACAGTGAGAACCATAATTCATTGGACAGTGACACATTATTTGTTATTTTGGTTCTGTACTCTAGCACTGAGTTTTAAAAGATGCCATGACAATGAGGTTGAAGTGCTGACTGTCAGCTTTAATTTGAGGGTATTTTCATCCATATGGGATGAACCGTTTAGAAATAATAGAACCCTTTGTACATAGTCCCCCCCATTTTCAGAAATCAAAAAATATTGGACAGTTTAACATAACGTAGAATAAAGTAATAGTATTTTTAATATTTGGTCGCATATCCTTTACATACCATGACTTCCTGATGTCTGTGACCCAACAATACCAAAAGACTCTTGATATCTTATTTTCTGGTACTCTTACCAGCGATACTATAACTTCTCTGCATTTAAATGGATCTCTATGGGAATTGGGGGGTGGGACTATATTTCAGTGTACTGTTACCTATACCATTAATGAGCCTGCAAGTGTCCATAGCATTACGGTGTACTGTTACCTATACCCTGTGTGTGTGTGTGTGTGTGTGTGTGTGTGTGTCTGTCTGTGTGTGTCTCTTTGTGTATGAGTGTGCCTCTGTGTATATTAGTGTGTGTCTGTGTGTATGAGTATGTTTCTGTGTATATGAATGTGTCTGTGTGTATGTGTGTGTATGAGTGTGTCTCTGTGTGTATCTGTGTGTTCAGTATGTTCTCATTTTGTGTGTTTACAGGATTGCTAATTTGGGGCAGAAGCCACTTGAGGTCTAATCTGCTCTGATGTGTTCCAGTCTCCTGAGATAGAGGGCGCTGTTTCTAAAATGAGTCTCTCAGGGAAGCCAGAGACCAAAGATGGAACCTGCAGCCCTGAGAGAAAGAGGTAAAAATATATGAATAAGACACTTAGGGCTCTATCTTGGCGCTTGGTCTAAGCCATGGAGCCAAGACTGGGCTTTCGTTTTGAAGCTCACTTCCTGGTTGGGCTGGTAGCGGCAATTGTGCCGTTGCTCACTAGCGCCACTGCGATTGGCTCCAGTATAGGTCTTTCACCATGTAAGTCAATGGCAGCAATGTGGTCAAAATACTCAGTCAATACATTTTTCCCACAAAACTTTTATTGCAATAGGTGCCTTTCCTTCATCTAATGCCTCTGCATGTGCTGATTTTTAAAAATATTGTGTCGTTTGGACAGGGTATTCACATTTGCTCAGGACCAATCAGAGGGACAGGTTGAGTCCTCTTCGGCTCCACGGAGCAGGTGCAGTTTGTACAAACGAGTGGCGAAAAAGTCTTCCGAGCTTCAATTCAGTTTTTACGAGGCTGTGGAAAGGCAATGGGTGACGTCACAGTGACTTTGTCCATATTTTTATACAGTCTATGGTCTAACGCATGGCGTAAAGTCCATTTAGGGCGTGTCCAAGTCCACTTTTGCTATTTTAACGGCGTGTTTTTTGGGCGCTAAGTACGGCGCAGCGTGCAAATGGGCTGAACCTAGTTTCTTCATTAATTATAGGTTAGGGTTAGGGTGTCTTGGGCGTGACATGCAATAAACCAATCAAAATGTCAATCCCATTCCCTTTAAAAGCCTGCTTTTCCGCCTTGGCGGATTGCTTATATGATGCCAAAACAGACATGCTCGTGCGTGTTTAGTGCGATCAAGGAATAGGCTATATGGATCAATAGTAGCCTATGATAAATATTATTCGGACTAACCATTATGAGTTCCCGGTAATTCCCGACAGTGCTGTTATTTTACAAAATATATGCGGTTAAATTTCGTTAAAGGCACCTGCAACAGCTGAGAATAAGCTACCAATGGCTTCCGTCTCACCTTAGAAAACGCCAAATTAGCCTGCTTATTTAACAAATTTCGTTTGATTATGCAATGAAGCAATGAACTCATTTTCAAGCTTCATCCGAAGTTCATTACCTGCATTCTAATTTTGATTAATAAAATAAATAACGTTATTTTGCTTTAATGATGACAATAAATACAATAAAGCTGTCAGATTGGCAACCCATAGGTTCACGCATATTTTCCCTTGTTTTATTATGTCCTGCTTATGGAAATGTGACCAACCTGTTTTACTGGTAGCATAATGCTTTAAAACAATCCACTTTCCCAGGAAGACCGTTAAAAGTGCGATTTACAGCAGGGGAAACAGACCTGCTCCTGTAAAGCGCACATGCAGATAATGGTATTAAAATTAATTGTGAATTAATTGTAACATGCTGCAAATTTGTTTTCGTTTCTAATTAGACGCTTAGTTCTCTTTAAAATCATTGTGTTCAGTTATGGAATAACATTACATTACATTACATTCATTTAGCAGACGCTTTCATCCAAAGCGACGTACAGTAAGTGCATACAGAGACATCATCAAGGTCACTACAGAACAGACAAGACAAAGCACATCCTTCCCATAATGTAGCAGCTATCTCTAGTAATGAACATTGACTGTAGTTCACAGTAAGCTGTGGGTAAATCAGCAATACTACACTTCTATTCTAAATACTATTATAAACTATAATAAACAGACAGGAAAACACAGGGAACTAGTAAACACAGGGAACTGATATTCCTAGGTTAGGATATCAGTCAAGGTGGAGTCTGAAGAGGTGTGTCTTCAGGCCTCGACAGAATGCAGGCAGGGTTGGAGTAGAACGTAGGGGAATGGGAAGTTCATTCCACCACTGAGGAGCTAAGGTGGAAAAACTTTGCAGTCGGGACGCGCGAGAGCCTTTGACACGGAGGGGGGGAAGTGCCAGTCGCCCTGCTTTAGAAGAGCGAAGTGGTCGAGCAGGAACATAGTTCTGGATTAAGTCCTGCAGGTAGGCGGGGCCTGTCCTATTGGCTGCAGTGTAGGCCAGGGTCAGAACTTTGAACCTGATCCTGGCTGCAACTGGCAGCCAGTGGAGTGACCTCAGCAGGGGGGTTACATGTGAAAATTTTGGGAGGTTGAACACAAGCCGGGCAGCTGCATTCTGGATCAGTTGGAGAGGCAGAATGGTGCAGGCCGGTAGGCTTGCGAGCAGGGAGTTGCTGTAGTCCAGGCGTGAGGTGACCATGGTCTGGACAAGAAGCTGGGTGGAGTAGGTGGTCAGGTACGGTCGAATCCTCCTGATGTTGTACAGGAGGAACCTGCAGGACCAAGCCGTCGTCCTGATGTGCTCTTTGAAGTCCAGCCGGACGTCCAGGACCACCCCCAGGTTCCTTGCAGAGCGGGAGGCAGCCACCACGGTCCCGTCAACGGTGATGGAGAGGTCATGTAGTGGGGAGGTCTTGTACGGCATGAAGAGGAGCTCTGTCTTGTCAAGGTTGAGCTTCAGGTGATGGGTAGCCATCCACTCAGAGATGTCAGTCAGACAAGCAGATATCCTCTCCTTAACCTGTGGGGTAGAGGGAGGGAAAGAGAGGAAGAGTTGATTATCATCAGCATAGCTATGGTATGAGAAGCCATGTGAATGAATTACTGAGCCAAGAGACTTAATATACAGTGCATCCGGAAAGTATTCACAGCGCTTCACTTTTTCCACATTTTGTTCTGTTACAGCCTTATTCCAAAATTGATTAAATTAATCTTTTCCCTCAAAATTCTACACACAACACCCCATAATGACAATGTGAAAAAAGATTTTTTGAGATTTTTGCAAATTTATTAAAAATATAAAACTAAAATTTCTCATTTACATAAGTATTCATACCCTTTGCTTTAACGTATTTTTAAAGTATCATATTTCATATTTGGTCGCATATCCTTTACATGCTGTTACTTCCTGAAGTCTGTGACCATCAACATCAAAAAACTGTCGATATCTTATTTTCAGGTACTGTTACAAGCGATACTATAACCTCTCTGCATTTGAATGGATCTCTATGGAAATTGGGGGGTGAGACTAGATTCAGCTGTAAATTACACTGGTACAGTATGGAACACATGGCTGGCTAAATGGCTGTAAGTTATCAAGGGTCTGAGCTATCAAACGAGCCCCAAACCATCACTCTGTTGCCAGACATGGAGTAGATGTGGATGGATCACTTTAAGGGTTGTTTCTCCTGACTTTTTTCCCCATAGAGTTCTATAGGAAAATGAGTCCGGAGAAATAACCCTTGCAGTGATCCATCCACATCTACTCCATATCTGGCAACAGAGTGATGGTTTGGGGCTCGTTTGATAGCTCAGACCCTTGATAACTTACAGCCATTTAGCCAGCCATGTGTTCCATACTGTACCAGTGTAATTTACAGCTGAATCTAGTCTCACCCCCCAATTTCCATAGAGATCCATTCAAATGCAGAGAGGTTATAGTATCGCTTGTAACAGTACCTGAAAATAAGATATCGACAGTTTTTTGATGTTAATGGTCACAGACTTCAGGAAGTAACAGCATGTAAAGGATATGCGACCAAATATGAAATATGATACTTTAAAAATATGTTAAAGCAAAGGGTATGAATACTTATGAAAATGAGAAATTTTATTTTTTTATTTTTAATAAATTTGCAAAAATCTCAAAAAAACTTTTTTCACATTGTCATTATGGGGTGTTGTGTGTAGAATTTTGAGGGAAAAAATGAATTTAATCAATTTTGGAATAAGGCTGTAACAGAACAAAATGTGGAAAAAGTGAAGCGCTGTGAATACTTTCCGGATGCACTGTACATAGAGAACAGCAGAGGACCCAGTACAGATCCCTGCGGGACTCCTGTAGACAGGGGATGGGGAGCAGAGATGGAACCCTTCCAGGAGACTTGGTAGGATCTATCAGTGAGATATGATACAAACCAAGAGAGGGCAGTTCCAGAAATGCCCATCTCAGCGAGTGTGGAGATCAGGAGTTTGTGGTTGACCGTGTCAAATGCCGCAGACAGGTCAAGGAGAATCAGAACAGAGGAGAGAGAGGAGGCTCTAGCAGTGGTGAGTGCCTCCGTCACAGCCAGGAGAGCAGTTTCAGTGGAATGGCCGGTTCTGAAGCCGGACTGATGCGGGTCAAGCAGGTTGTTCTGGTGGAGAAAAACAGACAGTTGGTTAAGGACAGCACGTTCAATTGTTTTGGACAGGAAGGGCAAGAGAGATACAGGACGGTAGTTCCTGACATCAGTGGGATCCAAGCTAGGCAACAGGTGTAATCAGTGGGGTTTTAATAAGCTGAGGGTATGGAAACCTTGTCACTGTAATTTAAAAAATATGAAGGACGAAGAATAGCTTTGGTTACAATTCAGTTAACATGGTGACATTTATCTCAGTTTTTTAACCATAGACTATCGAAAAAACCTTATGCACAGCGAATCCGCTGTAGCCTAGGCTATTTGAAAAACAATAAAAGCAATATTCACTGGACAAGGTTTTGAACTGTTTTCAGTCGCAGACCATTCTATTTACTTACAGGCTGTATTCCTAGATAAACAGAGCTGTATTGTAATGACATCTGAAGCGCATTTACAGAACTCAAATGTCCGTCTATTGCAGTGCGCGAGTTTCCATTGAATGACAATTCACGCATTAGGTGTAAATGACAAGTCGCGCATTAGGCTTGATATAGGTGTTATCAGCTCCTTTTTAATGGATAGCCATTGTCCCGTACCATCGCACATCGCCTGGATGTTGAACGGCGTGAACGCAAGGCGTTATAATGAACCGTGCGCCGGGTGTAAGATAGCAAAAACACTTGCGTTTGGGTTAGCGCCGCTTAGCGCCGGGTGTAAGATAGGGCCCTTAATGTGCTGTGAGTTAGAACTGCAGTAAGAGGATGAGGTTAACTGGAAGCTCTGTCTCCATGTGCTGTGAGTTAGAGCTGCAGTAAGAGGATGAGGTTAACTGGAAGCTCTATCTCCATGTGCTGTGAGTTAGAACTGCAGTAAGAGGATGAGGTTAACTGGAAGCTCTGTCTCTATGTGCTGTGAGTTAGAGCTGCAGTAAGAGGATGAGCTTAACTGGAAGCTCTGTCTCCATGTTTTGTTCACAGGGTCCGGGTTGAAAGAGCAGGGTCACCTGTACCCAGCTGTCTGTCCATGAAGAGCGATGCTTCAATGCTTCTTCCATTTAACTTCAGAGGAGAGTTCACAGGAGATGAAAGGTAATTGAACAGGTTCATATTGACACTACTGATAAATTATACTTAAATGTCACTGACAACTTTCAGGTGGGTGTATTAAGACACATTCAGGTTTAGATGGAGTGTATTATTGCACATTCAGGTGTAGGTGGGTGTATGAAGTCACATTGAGATGTGCTGTGAGTTAGAGCTGCAGTAAGAGGATGAGGTTAACTGGAAGCTCTGTCTCAATGTGCTGTGAGTTAGAACTGCAGTAAGAGGATGAGGTTAACTGGAAGCTCTGTCTCCATGTGCTGTGAGTTAGAACTGCAGTAAGAGGATGAGGTTAACTGGAAGCTCTGTCTCCATGTGCTGTGAGTTAGAGCTGCAGTAAGAGGATGAGGTTAACTGGAAGCTCTGTCTCAATGTGCTGTGAGTTAGAACTGCAGTAAGAGGATGAGGTTAACTGGAAGCTCTGTCTCCATGTGCTGTGAGTTAGAACTGCAGTAAGTGTAATGGGGCGTGACGTGTGAGATGGGAGGAGCCAAACGCAGCAAGGGGATTCATTAAGCCCTTAGGCCACTAAGGCGGGATACCCGCAGATAAGGGAGGAGACAAGACAAGAAACACACACACACTACAGACGCTACTAGCCGGCTAACTGTCAAACGCTAAGTAGAGCGCAAGGACAGGGATCTGAACAGCCAGACATAATACACGCCCTGTCTCGGATACGAGACAAATAAAAAACGGGCGAGTAGCGTACAGACAAACATAAAACACAAACAAACACTGCAAAATATTATGATAGTATGAGGAGGCGAAAGGAAACAGATCCAACGTTTCCAGGCTAATCTCAGACTCGCGGTCACACACAAACGTGTCCACAACATCGCCCAATCCTCCCTATAGGAAGACATGCACAAAAAGACGAAACCGGACCATAGTTCCGAACAGAATCGTCAAACTCCATGTACGGAGATAGGTGCCAAAAGGAACGAAACGGACAGGCAGTACCAGACATTACCCGGCTAGACCAATGCGAGATTAACTGAAAATAAATGCCCTGCCTCTCTAAGAGGAAATGTAACGAGGCAAACAGGAACAGAGATTAACGTTCCCATGGCGAGATTGATAGGCTCGCAGTCAAATGCAGAAAGCAAAGCGGTAAACACCCGATCTCCCAGGAGAGAGAAACATTTTACAGGTGAGCCGACGGAACACCGTCGTCCCATAACTACGATCCATATAGACTAACGCAAGCTTAAGTTGGAACAACCGCCTTAGCCTCTCAGTAAATAAATATGTAACGAGGCGAAATGGAACCGAGATTTAACGTTCCATGGCTAGTTTAATAAGTAGCAGTCAAATGCAGAAAGCAAAGCGGTAAACACCCGATCTCCCAGGAGGGAGAAACATTTTACAGGTGAGCCGACGGAGCACCGTCGTCCCATAACTACTATCCAAAAGACTCACGCAAACTTAAATTGGAACAACCGCCCTAGCCTCTCAGTAAAAGAATGTAACGAAGCGAAGGAACAGAGAGCTGAGATTACCATGCTACGCGCAGTCACACAAACATGTCCTCAACCTAGCCCAAACTCCACACAAGGAGAAAACACACCCGGAAAACGAACAGAACAATAGTTCCGAAACAAAATCGTCCCGTAGGTAAAAAGGACGGAGGACAGCTGCAACAAAGACCAACGCAAAATAGCACGACAGCTTCTCAATATAAATAAAAACCCTGAGTCACAACAAAGGGGAACGTAGTCCACGAGAAGGAGACAACAGGGAAATACGTACCAAGGCTACTTACTGGCTCACAGTAACACGGAATTGAGTAGAAGCAAAACGCCAGGTCTCTCAGTAAGAACCCATAACAGGCGAAAATAGACCAGAGAAACTACTACTCTATACTTCTACGAGCTAAGAAACTAAATAGAAGCGAAACACCCGATCTCCCTATGGGAAGACATGTGCCGAAGGGCGAGCAGAACTACAGTTCTGAACAGAATCGCCCAAAACTCCATACACAGAGGAAAAGCACTAACAGGGCAAAATAGAGCAGAGATTTACGGTCCCAAACTTCTACGAGATAATCAACTACCAAGCCAGTAAGAAATAAGCCCTGCCTCAACAGAGACGTTAAAAATAGGCGAGTAGCCAAAATGGTACGAGAACACACAGCCAACAATAACACCACAGTACGAACAATTAACAATCAATGTCGAAGCCCCGAATGAAGGGAACGGTAGGCTTAAATAACTCTCGTGACCACGCAACAGGTGAAAATGCTTAACCAGAAACTCCCCCAACTCAGCAGGGCGGAGCAAGCCTCTACCAACAGGGCAGCGCCCTCGCGTGGCCACCGAGGAAAACGACCGCATAGGACCACAGGGTCCAAAACCATGACAGTAAGAGGATGAGGTTAACTGGAAGCTCTGTCTCCATGTGCTGTGACTTAGAGCTGCAGTAAGAGGATGAGGTTAACTGGAAGCTCTGTCTCAATGTGCTGTGAGTTAGAACTGCAGTAAGAGGATGAGGTTAACTGGAAGCTCTGTCTCCATGTGCTGTGAGTTAGAACTGCAGTAAGAGGATGAGGTTAACTGGGAGCTCTGTCTCCATGTGCTGTGAGTTAGAACTGCAGTAAGAGGATGAGGTTAACTGGAAGCTCTGTCTCCATGTGCTGTGAGTTAGAACTGCAGTAAGAGGATGAGGTTAACTGGAAGCTCTGTCTCCATGTGCTGTGAGTTAGAGCTGCAGTAAGAGGATGAGGTTCACTGGAAGCTCTGTCTCCATGTGCTGTGAGTTAGAGCTGCAGTAAGAGGATGAGGTTAACTGGAAGCTCTATCTCCATGTGCTGTGAGTTAGAACTGCAGTAAGAGGATGAGGTTAACTGGAAGCTCTGTCTCTATGTGCTGTGAGTTAGAGCTGCAGTAAGAGGATGAGCTTAACTGGAAGCTCTGTCTCCATGTTTTGTTCACAGGGTCCGGGTTGAAAGAGCAGGGTCACCTGTACCCAGCTGTCTGTCCATGAAGAGCGATGCTTCAATGCTTCTTCCATTTAACTTCAGAGGAGAGTTCACAGGAGATGAAAGGTAATTGAACAGGTTCATATTGACACTACTGATAAATTATACTTAAATGTCACTGACAACTTTCAGGTGGGTGTATTAGACACATTCAGGTTTAGATGGAGTGTATTATTGCACATTCAGGTGTAGGTGGGTGTATGAAGTCACATTGAGATGTGCTGTGAGTTAGAGCTGCAGTAAGAGGATGAGGTTAACTGGAAGCTCTATCTCCATGTGCTGTGAGTTAGAACTGCAGTAAGAGGTTGAGGTTAACTGGAAGCTCTGTCTCCATGTGCTGTGAGTTAGAGCTGCAGTTAGAGGATGAGGTTAACTGGAAGCTCTGTCTCCATGTGCTGTGAGTTAGAACTGCAGTAAGAGGTTGAGGTTAACTGGAAGCTCTGTGTCCATGTTTTGTTCACAGGGTCCAGGTAGAAAGAACAGGGTCACCTGTACCCAGCTGTCTGTCCATGAAGAGCGATGCTTCAATGCTTCTTCCATTTAACTTCAGAGGAGAGTTCACAGGAGATCAAAGGTAATTGAACAGGTTCATATTGGCACAACTGTTTAATTTTACAGTCAGGTCCATAAGTATTTGGACAGTGACACATTTTTTTGTTGTTTTGGCTCTGTACTCCAGCACATTGCATTTTAAATGGAACTGTCACTATGAAGTTAAAGTGCAGACTTTCAGCTTTAATTTGAAGGTTTTTACGTCCATATCGGGTGAACGGTGTCGCAATTGTAGCCATTTTTATACATAGTCCCCCCCACTTTAGGGGACCAAAGATAATTGGACAAATTAACATAAACTTTAATAGTTATCATATTTAATATTTGGTTGCATATCTTTTGCATGTCATGACTTCCTGATGTCTGACTCTTGATATCTTATTTTCTGGTACTCTTACAATCGATACTATAACTTCTCTGCATTTGAATGGATCTCTATGGGAATTGGGGGGTGGGACTAGATTAAGATGTAAATTATATGGGAATAGTATGGAACATATGGGGCCCTATCTTGGTGATCTTGGCGCTTGGTCTAAGCGCATGGCGCTAAGTCCATTTAGGGCGTGTCCAAGTCCACTTTTGCTATTTTAGCGGCGTGTTTTTTGGGCGCTAAGCACGGCGCAGCGTACAAGTGGGCTGAACCTAGCCTCTTCATTAATTATAGGTGTGTCTTCGGCGTGACATGCAATAAACCAATCAAAATGTCATATCCCATTCCCTTTAAAAGCCTGCTTTTCCACCTTGGCGGATTGCTTATGATGGCGAAACAGAAATGCTTGTGCGATCAAGGAATAGGCTATATGGATCAATAGTAGCCTATGATCAATATTATTTGGGCTAACCATTATGAATTCCCGATAATTCCTGACAGTGCTGTTTACAAAATATATGCGGTTAAATTATGTTAAAAGCACCTGCAACAGCTGAGAATAAGCGACCAATTGCTTCCGTCTCACCTTAGAAAACGCCAAATTAGCCTGCTTGTTTAACGAATTTTGTTTGATTATGCAATGAACTCATGTTCAAGCTTCATCCGAAGTTCATTAGGCTACATTCAAGCCTGCATTCTAATTTTGATTAATAACATAAATAACGTTATTTTGCCTTAATGATGACACTAAATACAATAGATCTGTCAGGTTGGCAACCCATACGTTCAGCATATTTTCCCTTGTTTTATAATGTCCTGCTTATGGAAATGTGACCAACCTGTTTTACTGGTAGCGTAATACGATCCACTTTCCCAGGAAGACCGTGAAAAGTGCGATTTACAGCAGGGGAAACAGACCTGCTCCCGTAAAGCACACATGCAGATAATGGAATTAAAATGAATTGTAAATTAATTGTGTAACGTGCTTCAAATTTAGTTTCTAATTAGACGCTTAGTTCTCTTTAAAATCTTTTGTTCAGTTATGGAATAACTGGTGAAATCAGCGGGGGTTTAATAAGCTGAGGGTATGGAAACCTTGTCACTGTAATTTAAAAAATATGAAGGACGAAGAATAGCTAAGGTTACAATTCAGTTAACATGATGACATTTATCTCCGTTTTTTAACCATAGGCTATCAAAAAAACCTTATACACAGCGAATTCGCTGTAGCCTAGGCTATTTGAAAAACAATAAAAGCAATATTCACTGGACAAGGTTTTTAACTTTTTTCAGTCACAAACCATTCTATTTACTTACAAGCTGTATTCCTAGATAAACAGGGCTGTATTGTAATGACGTCTGAAGCGCATTTTCAGAACGCAAATGTCCGTCTATTGCAGTGCGCGAGTTTTCCATTGAATGACAATTCATGCATTAGGTGTAAATGACAATTCGCGCATTAGGCTTGATATAGGTGTTATCAGCTCCTTTTTAATGTATAGCCATTGTCCCGTACCATCGCACATCGCCTGGATGTTGATGGAGTGTGTTGAGAGCAATGTAATGTGGCATCGTTTCCCTTCGCTGAGGGAAAGGTATGTGGACCTATGGAACCTTTTATTATTATGCATTTTTGATATAGCCTACACAATAATAATATTTCACATTGTGATCTAGATATTTTAGTCATGCGTGTGCGCCCCCCTGTGTGTAACAGACAGGAGGGTACGCGCGTTGTGCACACGCCTATGTAGACGCACTTATATGCGCCGTTAAAATAACATGTAATCAACTGCGACATGACTTTAGACCAGGTTTGTGGTGATTCTAGCGCAAGCGCTTTCTGCTGTCTCAAGATAGCAATACGCCAAAAAGAATCCTGGCCACACCTCATCTTAAGACCAACACGCCCAGTTCACTTGTAATGGGCACAAGAATACATGCTAGTTAAAGGACGTAAGCGCTAGGCGTTATTATGAACCTAGCGCCGGGTGTAAGATAGGGCCCACGGTTGGTTAAATGGCTGTAAGTCATCAAGGGTTTGAGGTATCAAACGAGCATCAAACCATCACTCTGCTGCCAGATATGCAGTAGATATGGATGGATCACTTTAAGGGTTGTTTCTCCTGACTCATTTTTCCATAGAGTTCAATAAGAAAATAAATCAGGAGAAACAACGTTTAAGTTATCCATCCATATCTACTGCATATCTGGCAGCAGAGTGATGGTTTGACACTCGTTTGATACCTCAGACCCTTGATGACATACAGTCATTTAACCAACCATGTGTTCCATGTAATTTGCATCTTAATCTAGTCCCACCCCCCAATTCCCATAGAGATCCGTTAACGTTACACTATTTAAAATGGTCGAACTCGCAATGATGTTAAAACGATGCACAAACATTCTATTAACTGGGATTATTGTCATGGCTGGAACACAATTTGACTAATTATTGGAACAGTGGACCGGATCTATCCGTTTCATAACATGAGTTCACACATACTGCTGTTTGCTAAAAATATTGACACCATGCAACCTTTTTTGTGCAATAAGTGTCATTGATTGCGGTCTTTTTTGTATGTAGGTAAAAGAGGTTATGGGGCATTTAAAAGTCACATATCCTTTGCATGCCATGACTTCCTGATGTCTGTGACCCAACAACATCAAAAGACTCTTGATATCTTATTTTCTGGTACTCTTACAAGCAATTCTATAATGTCTCTGCATTTGAATGGATCTCTATGAGAATTGGGGTGTGGGAATAGATTTAGCTGTAAATTACACTGGAACAGTATGAAACACATGGCTGGCTAAATGGTTTAAGTCATCAAGGGTCTGACGTATCAAACAAGCCTTAAATCATCACTCTGCTGCCAGAAATACAGTAGATATGGATGATAACTTGAAGAGTTTCTTCTCCTGACTTATTTTTCCATAGAGTTCAATAGGAAAATGAGTCAGGAGAAACAACCCTTAAAGCAGGGATCTCAAACTCCAGTCCTGGAGGGCCGCTGTGTCTGCTGGTTTTTGTGATTTCCTTTCAATCAGCAGCCAATTTAGGCCTTGGAAACAAAGACGTGCATACTCTTTAGCCAATCAATGACTTAAATTAAACACTTAAGTGCAGGAACACATCGAAAACCAGCAGACACAGCGGCCCTCCAGGATTTGAGTTTGAGATCCCTGCCTTAAAGTGATCCATTCATCTACTGCATATCTGGCAGCAGAGTGACGCTTGTTTGATACCTCAGACCGTTGATGACTTACAGCCATTTTATCAACCATGTATTCCGTACTGTTCCAGCATAATTTACAGCTAAATCTAGTCCCAGCCCCCCAATTCCCCTAGAGATCCATTCAAATGCAGAGACGTCATAGTATCGCTCGTAAGAGTACCAGAAAATAAGATATCAAGAGTCTTTTGATGTTGTTGGGTCACAGACATCAGTAAGTCATGGCATGCAAAGGATATGCAACTAAATATAAAAAATGATTACTTTGTTCTATATATAAATGCAGGGGTGCCAATAATTGTGGCCAACGTGGTTTTGCTAAAAATAATTATTTTTTGATGGGGGATTTTGTTTTCTCATAATAAATTCATGTCAATTAAAGGTTGGATTTTTCAAATTTTTTCAGTGTGAGATTAAGCTAATTCGCCAAATGGTGAATTTTCTATAACCCTTTTTACTCATCTTTACCAGGGGTGCCAATAATAGTGGCTGCAACTGTAAGAGGATGAGGTTAGCTGGAAGCTCTGTCTCCATGTGCTGTGAGTTAGAGCTGCAGTAAGAGGATGAGGTTAACTGGAAGCTCTGTCCCCATGTGCTGTGAGTTAGAGCTGCAGTAAGACGATGAGGTTAACTGGAAGCTCTGTCCCCATGTGCTGTGAGTTAGAGCTGCAGTAAGAGGATGAAGTTAACTGGAAGCTCTGTCTCCATGTGCTGTGAGTTAGAGCTGCAATAAGAGGATGAGGTTAACTGGAAGCTCTGTCTCCGTGTGCTGTGAGTTAGAGCTGCAGTTAGATGATGAGGTTAACTGGAAGCTCTGTCTCCATGTGCTGTGAGTTAGAGCTGCAGTTAGATGATGAGGTTAACTGGAAGCTCTGTCTCCATGTGCTGTGAGTTAGAGCTGCAGTAAGAGGATGAGGTTAACTGGAAGCTCTGTCTCCATGTGTTGTGAGTTAGAGCTGCAGTAAGAGGATGAGGTTAACTGGAAGCTCTGTGTCCATGTTTTGTTCACAGGGTCCAGGTAGAAAGAACAGGGTCACCTGTACCCAGCTGTCTGTCCATGAAGAGTGATGCTTCAATGCTTCTTCCATTTAACTTCAGAGGAGAGTTCACAGGAGATCAAAGGTAATTGAACAGGTTCATATTGACAAGACTGTTTAATTATACAGTCAGGTCCATAAGTATTTGGACAGTGACACATTTTTTGTTGTTTTGGCTCTGTACTCCAGCACATTGCATTTTAAATGGAACAGTCACTATGAAGTTAAAGTGCAGACTTTCAGCTTTAATTTGAAGGTTTTTACGTCCATATCGGGTGAACGGTGTCGCAATTGTAACCATTTGTATACATAGTCCCCCCCACTTTAGGGGACCAAAGATAATTGGACAAATTAACATAAACTTTAATAGTTATCATATTTAATATTTGGTTGCATATCTTTTGCATGTCATGACTTCCTGATGTCTGTGACCCAACAACATCAAAAGACTCTTGATATCTTATTTTCTGGTACTCTTACAAGTGATACTATAACTTCTCTGCATTTGAATGGATCTCTATGGGAATTGGGGGGTGCGACTAGATTAAGATGTAAATTACATGGGAATAGTATGGAACACATGGTTGGTTAAATGGCTGTGAGTCATCAAGGGTCTGAGGTATCAAACGAGCATCAAACCATCACTCTGCTGCCAGATATGCAGTAGATATGGATGGATCACTTTAAGGGTTGTTTCTCCTGACTCATTTTTCCATAGAGTTCAATAAGAAAATAAATCAGGAGAAACAACGTTTAAGTTATCCATCCATATCTACTGCATATCTGGCAGCAGAGTGATGGTTTGACGCTCGTTTGATACTTCAGACCCTTGATGACGTACAGCCATTTAACCAACCATGTGTTCCATGTAATTTGCATCTTAATCTAGTCCCACCCCCCAATTCCCATAGAGATCCGTTAACGTTACACTATTTAAAATGGTCGAACTCGCAATGATGTTAAAACGATGTGCAAACATTCTATTAACTGGGATTATTGTCATGGCTGGAACACAATTTGACTAATAATTGGAACAGTGGACCGGATCTATCCGTTTCATAACATGAGTTCACACATACTGCTGTTTGCTAAAAATATTGACACCATGCAACCTTTTTTGTGCAATAAGTGTCATTGATTGCGGTCTTTTTTGTATGTAGGTTATAAGAGGTTATGGGGCATTTAAAAGTCACATATCCTTTGCATGCCATGACTTCCTGATGTCTGTGACCCAACAACATCAAAAGACTCTTGATATCTTATTTTCTGGTACTCTTACAAGCAATACTATAATGGCTCTGCATTTAAATGGATCTCTATGAGAATTGGGGGGTGAGAATAGATTTAGCTGTAAATTACACTGGAACAGTATGAAACACATGGCTGGCTAAATGGTTTAAGTCATCAAGGGTCTGACGTATCAAACAAGCCTTAAACCATCACTCTGCTGCCAGAAATACAGTAGATATGGATGGATAACTTGAAGAGTTTCTTCTCCTGACTTATTTTTCCATAGAGTTCAATAGGAAAATGAGTCAGGAGAAACAACCCTTAAAGTGATCCATCCATCTACTGCATATCTGGCAGCAGAGTGACGCTTGTTTGATACCTCAGACCCTTGATGACTTACAGCCATTTTATCAACCATGTATTCCGTACTATTCCAGCATAATTTACAGCTAAATCTAGTCCCAGCCCCCCAATTCCCATAGAGATCCATTCAAATGCAGAGACGTTATAGTATCGCTTGTAAGAGTACCAGAAAATAAGATATCAAGAGTCTTTTGATGTTGTTGGGTCACAGACATCAGGAAGTCATGGCATGCAAAGGATATGCAACTAAATATTAAAAATGATTACTTTGTTCTATATATAAATGCAGGGGTGCCAATAATTGTGGCCAACGTGGTTTTGCTAAAAATAATTATTTTTTGATGAGGGATTTTGTTTTCTCATAATAAATTCATGTCAATTAAAGGTTGGATTTTTCAAATTTGTTCAGTGTGAGATTAAGCTAATTCGCCAAACGGTGAATTTTCTATAACCCTTTTTACTCATCTTTACCAGGGGTGCCAATAATAGTGGCTGCAACTGTAAGAGGATGAGGTTAGCTGGAAGCTCTGTCTCCATGTGCTGTGAGTTAGAGCTGCAGTAAGAGGATGAGGTTAACTGGAAGCTCTGTCTCCATGTGCTGTGTTAGAGCTGCAGTAAGAGGATGAGGTTAGCTGGAAGCTCTGTCTCCATGTGCTGTGAGTTAGAGCTGCAGTAAGAGGATGAGGTTAACTGGAAGCTCTGTCTCCATGTGCTGTGAGTTAGAGCTGCAGTTAGAGGATGAGGTTAACTGGAAGCTCTGTCTCCATGTGCTGTGAGTTAGAGCTGCAGTAAGAGGATGAGGTTAACTGGAAGCTCTGTGTCCATGTTTTGTTCACAGGGTCCAGGTAGAAAGAACAGGGTCACCTGTACCCAGCTGTCTGTCCATGAAGAGCGATGCTTCAATGCATCTTCCATTTGACTTCAGAGGAGAGTTCACAGGAGATCAAAGGTAATTGAACAGGTTCATATTGACACGACTGTTTAATTATACAGTCAGGTCCATAAGTATTTGGACAGTGACACATTTTTTGTTGTTTTGGCTGTGTACTCCAGCACATTGCATTTTAAATGGAACTGTCACTATGAAGTTAAAGTGTAGACTTTCAGCTTTAATTTGAAGGTTTTTACGTCCATATCGGGTGAACGGTGTCGCAATTGTAGCCATTTTTATACATAGTCCCCCCCACTTTAGGGGACCAAAGATAATTGGACAAATTAACATAAACTTTAATAGTTATCATATTTAATATTTGGTTGCATATCTTTTGCATGTCATGACTTCCTGATGTCTGTGACCCAACAACATCAAAAGACTCTTGATATCTTATTTTCTGGTACTCTTAGAAGCGATACTATAACTTCTCTGCATTTGAATGGATCTCTATGGGAATTGGGGGGTGGGACTAGATTAAGATGTAAATTACATGGGAATAGTATGGAACACATGGTTGGTTAAATGGCTGTAAGTCATCAAGGGTCTGAGGTATCAAACGAGCATCAAACCATCACTCTGCTGCCAGATATGCAGTAGATATGGATGGATCACTTTAAGGGTTGTTTCTCCTGACTCATTTTTCCATAGAGTTCAATAAGAAAATAAATCAGGAGAAACAACGTTTAAGTTATCCATCCATATCTACTGCATATCTGGCAGCAGAGTGATGGTTTGACACTCGTTTGATACCTCAGACCCTTGATGACATACAGTCATTTAACCAACCATGTGTTCCATGTAATTTGCATCTTAATCTAGTCCCACCCCCCAATTCCCATAGAGATCCGTTAACGTTACACTATTTAAAATGGTCGAACTCGCAATGATGTTAAAACGATGCACAAACATTCTATTAACTGGGATTATTGTCATGGCTGGAACACAATTTGACTAATTATTGGAACAGTGGACCGGATCTATCCGTTTCATAACATGAGTTCACACATACTGCTGTTTGCTAAAAATATTGACACCATGCAACCTTTTTTGTGCAATAAGTGTCATTGATTGCGGTCTTTTTTGTATGTAGGTTATAAGAGGTTATGGGGCATTTAAAAGTCACATATCCTTTGCATGCCATGACTTCCTGATGTCTGTGACCCAACAACATCAAAAGACTCTTGATATCTTATTTTCTGGTACTCTTACAAGCAATACTATAATGGCTCTGCATTTGAATGGATCTCTATGAGAATTGGGGTGTGGGACTAGATTAAGCTGTAAATTACACTGGAACAGTGTGGAACACATGGTTGGCTAAATGGTTTAAGTCATCAAGGGTCTGACGTATCAAACAAGCCTTAAACCATCACTCTGCTGCCAGAAATACAGTAGATATGGATGATAACTTTAAGGGTTGTTTCTCCTGACTTATTTTCTTATTGAACTCTATGGAAAAATGAGTCAGGAGAAACAACCCTTAAAGCAGGGATCTCAAACTCCAGTCCTGGAGGGCCGCTGTGTCTGCTGGTTTTTGTGATTTCCTTTCAATCAGCAGCCAATTTAGGCCTTGGAAACAAAGACGTGCATACTCTTTAGCCAATCAATGACTTAAATTAAACACTTAAGTGCAGGAACACATCGAAAACCAGCAGACACAGCGGCCCTCCAGGATTTGAGTTTGAGATCCCTGCCTTAAAGTGATCCATTCATCTACTGCATATCTGGCAGCAGAGTGACGCTTGTTTGATACCTCAGTCCGTTGATGACTTACAGCCATTTTATCAACCATGTATTCCGTACTGTTCCAGCATAATTTACAGCTAAATCTAGTCCCAGCCCCCCAATTCCCCTAGAGATCCATTCAAATGCAGAGACGTCATAGTATCGCTCGTAAGAGTACCAGAAAATAAGATATCAAGAGTCTTTTGATGTTGTTGGGTCACAGACATCAGTAAGTCATGGCATGCAAAGGATATGCAACTAAATATAAAAAATGATTACTTTGTTCTATATATAAATGCAGGGGTGCCAATAATTGTGGCCAACGTGGTTTTGCTAAAAATAATTATTTTTTGATGGGGGATTTTGTTTTCTCATAATAAATTCATGTCAATTAAAGGTTGGATTTTTCAAATTTTTTCAGTGTGAGATTAAGCTAATTCGCCAAACGGTGAATTTTCTATAACCCTTTTTACTCATCTTTACCAGGGGTGCCAATAATAGTGGCTGCAACTGTAAGAGGATGAGGTTAGCTGGAAGCTCTGTCTCCATATGCTGTGAGTTAGAGCTGCAGTAAGAGGATGAGGTTAACTGGAAGCTCTGTCTCCATGTGCTGTGAGTTAGAGCTGCAGTAAGACGATGAGGTTAACTGGAAGCTCTGTCTCCATGTGCTGTGAGTTAGAGCTGCAGTAAGAGGATGAGGTTAACTGGAAGCTCTGTCTCCATGTGCTGTGAGTTAGAGCTGCAGTAAGAGGATGGGGTTAACTGGAAGCTCTGTCTCCATGTGCTGTGCGTTTGAGCTGCAGTAAGAGGAAGAGGTTAGCTGGAAGCTCTGTCTCCATGTGCTGTGAGTTAGAGCTGCAGTTAGATGATGAGGTTAACTGGAAGCTCTGTCTCCATGTGCTGTGAGTTAGAGCTGCAGTAAGAGGATGAGGTTAACTGGAAGCTCTGTCTCCATGTGTTGTGAGTTAGAGCTGCAGTAAGAGGATGAGGTTAACTGGAAGCTCTGTGTCCATGTTTTGTTCACAGGGTCCAGGTAGAAAGAACAGGGTCACCTGTACCCAGCTGTCTGTCCATGAAGAGTGATGCTTCAATGCTTCTTCCATTTAACTTCAGAGGAGAGTTCACAGGAGATCAAAGGTAATTGAACAGGTTCATATTGACAAGACTGTTTAATTATACAGTCAGGTCCATAAGTATTTGGACAGTGACTCATTTTTTGTTGTTTTGGCTCTGTACTCCAGCACATTGCATTTTAAATGGAACTGTCACTATGAAGTTAAAGTGCAGACTTTCAGCTTTAATTTGAAGGTTTTTACGTCCATATCGGGTGAACGGTGTCGCAATTGTAGCCATTTGTATACATAGTCCCCCCCACTTTAGGGGACCAAAGATAATTGGACAAATTAACATAAACTTTAATAGTTATCATATTTAATATTTGGTTGCATATCTTTTGCATGTCATGACTTCCTGATGTCTGTGACCCAACAACATCAAAAGACTCTTGATATCTTATTTTCTGGTACTCTTACAAGCGATACTATAACTTCTCTGCATTTGAATGGATTTCTATGGGAATTTGGGGGTGGGACTAGATTAAGATGTAAATTACATGGGAATAGTATGGAACACATGGTTGGTTAAATGGCTGTAAGTCATCAAGGGTCTGAGGTATCAAACGAGCATCAAACCATCACTCTGCTGCCAGATATGCAGTAGATATGGATGGATCACTTTAAGGGTTGTTTCTCCTGACTCATTTTTCCATAGAGTTCAATAAGAAAATAAATCAGGAGAAACAACGTTTAAGTTATCCATCCATATCTACTGCATATCTGGCAGCAGAGTGATGGTTTGACACTCGTTTGATACCTCAGACCCTTGATGACGTACAGTCATTTAACCAACCATGTGTTCCATGTAATTTGCATCTTAATCTAGTCCCACCCCCCAATTCCCATAGAGATCCGTTAACGTTACACTATTTAAAATGGTCGAACTCGCAATGATGTTAAAACGATGTGCAAACATTCTATTAACTGGGATTATTGTCATGGCTGGAACACAATTTGACTAATAATTGGAACAGTGGACCGGATCTATCCGTTTCATAACATGAGTTCACACATACTGCTGTTTGCTAAAAATATTGACACCATGCAACCTTTTTTGTGCAATAAGTGTCATTGATTGCGGTCTTTTTTGTATGTAGGTTATAAGAGGTTATGGGGCATTTAAAAGTCACATATCCTTTGCATGCCATGACTTCCTGATGTCTGTGACCCAACAACATCAAAAGACTCTTGATATCTTATTTTCTGGTACTCTTACAAGCAATACTATAATGGCTCTGCATTTAAATGGATCTCTATGAGAATTGGGGGGTGGGAATAGATTTAGCTGTAAATTACACTGGAACAGTATGAAACACATGGCTGGCTAAATGGTTTAAGTCATCAAGGGTCTGACGTATCAAACAAGCCTTAAACCATCACTCTGCTGCCAGAAATACAGTAGATATGGATGGATAACTTGAAGAGTTTCTTCTCCTGACTTATTTTTCCATAGAGTTCAATAGGAAAATGAGTCAGGAGAAACAACCCTTAAAGTGATCCATCCATCTACTGCATATCTGGCAGCAGAGTGACGCTTGTTTGATACCTCAGACCCTTGATGACTTACAGCCATTTTATCAACCATGTATTCCGTACTATGCCAGCATAATTTACAGCTAAATCTAGTCCCAGCCCCCAATTCCCATAGAGATCCATTCAAATGCAGAGACGTCATAGTATCGCTCGTAAGAGTACCAGAAAATAAGATATCAAGAGTCTTTTGATGTTGTTGGGTCACAGACATCAGTAAGTCATGGCATGCAAAGGATATGCAATTAAATATAAAAAATGATTACTTTGTTCTATATATAAATGCAAGGGTGCCAATAATTGTGGCCAACGTGGTTTTGCTAAAAATAATTATTTTTTGATGGGGGATTTTGTTTTCTCATAATAAATTCATGTCAATTAAAGGTTGGATTTTTCAAATTTTTTCAGTGTGAGATTAAGCTAATTCGCCAAACGGTGAATTTTCTATAAGCCTTTTTACTCATCTTTACCAGGGGTGCCAATAATAGTGGCTGCAACTGTAAGAGGATGAGGTTAGCTGGAAGCTCTGTCTCCATGTGCTGTGAGTTAGAGCTGCAGTAAGAGGATGAGGTTAACTGGAAGCTCTGTCCCCATGTGCTGTGAGTTAGAGCTGCAGTAAGAGGATGAGGTTAACTGGAAGCTCTGTCTCCATGTGCTGTGAGTTAGAGCTGCAGTAAGAGGATGAGGTTAACTGGAAGCTCTGTCTCCATGTGCTGTGAGTTAGAGCTGCAGTAAGAGGATGAGGTTAGCTGGAAGCTCTGTCTCCATGTGCTGTGTTAGAGCTGCAGTAAGAGGATGAGGTTAACTGGAAGCTCTGTCTCCATGTGCTGTGAGTTAGAGCTGCAGTAAGAGGATGAGGTTAACTGGAAGCTCTGTCTCCATGTGCTGTGAGTTAGAGCTGCAGTAAGAGGATGAGGTTAACTGGAAGCTCTGTCTCCGTGTGCTGTGAGTTAGAGCTGCAGTTAGATGATGAGGTTAACTGGAAGCTCTGTCTCCATGTGCTGTGAGTTAGAGCTGCAGTTAGATGATGAGGTTAACTGGAAGCTCTGTCTCCATGTGCTGTGAGTTAGAGCTGCAGTAAGACGATGAGGTTAACTGGAAGCTCTGTCTCCATGTGCTGTGAGTTAGAGCTGCAGTAAGAGGATGAGGTTAACTGGAAGCTCTGTCTCCATGTGCTGTGAGTTAGAGCTGCAGTAAGAGGATGGGGTTAACTGGAAGCTCTGTCTCCATGTGCTGTGCGTTTGAGCTGCAGTAAGAGGAAGAGGTTAGCTGGAAGCTCTGTCTCCATGTGCTGTGAGTTAGAGCTGCAGTTAGATGATGAGGTTAACTGGAAGCTCTGTCTCCATGTGCTGTGAGTTAGAGCTGCAGTAAGAGGATGAGGTTAACTGGAAGCTCTGTCTCCATGTGTTGTGAGTTAGAGCTGCAGTAAGAGGAAGAGGTTAACTGGAAGCTCTGTGTCCATGTTTTGTTCACAGGGTCCAGGTAGAAAGAACAGGGTCACCTGTACCCAGCTGTCTGTCCATGAAGAGTGATGCTTCAATGCTTCTTCCATTTAACTTCAGAGGAGAGTTCACAGGAGATCAAAGGTAATTGAACAGGTTCATATTGACAAGACTGTTTAATTATACAGTCAGGTCCATAAGTATTTGGACAGTGACACATTTTTTGTTGTTTTGGCTCTGTACTCCAGCACATTGCATTTTAAATGGAACTGTCACTATGAAGTTAAAGTGCAGACTTTCAGCTTTAATTTGAAGGTTTTTACGTCCATATCGGGTGAACGGTGTCGCAATTGTAGCCATTTGTATACATAGTCCCCCCCACTTTAGGGGACCAAAGATAATTGGACAAATTAACATAAACTTTAATAGTTATCATATTTAATATTTGGTTGCATATCTTTTGCATGTCATGACTTCCTGATGTCTGTGACCCAACAACATCAAAAGACTCTTGATATCTTATTTTCTGGTACTCTTACAAGCGATACTATAACTTCTCTGCATTTGAATGGATTTCTATGGGAATTTGGGGGTGGGACTAGATTAAGATGTAAATTACATGGGAATAGTATGGAACACATGGTTGGTTAAATGGCTGTAAGTCATCAAGGGTCTGAGGTATCAAACGAGCATCAAACCATCACTCTGCTGCCAGATATGCAGTAGATATGGATGGATCACTTTAAGGGTTGTTTCTCCTGACTCATTTTTCCATAGAGTTCAATAAGAAAATAAATCAGGAGAAACAACGTTTAAGTTATCCATCCATATCTACTGCATATCTGGCAGCAGAGTGATGGTTTGACACTCGTTTGATACCTCAGACCCTTGATGACGTACAGTCATTTAACCAACCATGTGTTCCATGTAATTTGCATCTTAATCTAGTCCCACCCCCCAATTCCCATAGAGATCCGTTAACGTTACACTATTTAAAATGGTCGAACTCGCAATGATGTTAAAACGATGTGCAAACATTCTATTAACTGGGATTATTGTCATGGCTGGAACACAATTTGACTAATAATTGGAACAGTGGACCGGATCTATCCGTTTCATAACATGAGTTCACACATACTGCTGTTTGCTAAAAATATTGACACCATGCAACCTTTTTTGTGCAATAAGTGTCATTGATTGCGGTCTTTTTTGTATGTAGGTTATAAGAGGTTATGGGGCATTTAAAAGTCACATATCCTTTGCATGCCATGACTTCCTGATGTCTGTGACCCAACAACATCAAAAGACTCTTGATATCTTATTTTCTGGTACTCTTACAAGCAATACTATAATGGCTCTGCATTTAAATGGATCTCTATGAGAATTGGGGGGTGGGAATAGATTTAGCTGTAAATTACACTGGAACAGTATGAAACACATGGCTGGCTAAATGGTTTAAGTCATCAAGGGTCTGACGTATCAAACAAGCCTTAAACCATCACTCTGCTGCCAGAAATACAGTAGATATGGATGGATAACTTGAAGAGTTTCTTCTCCTGACTTATTTTTCCATAGAGTTCAATAGGAAAATGAGTCAGGAGAAACAACCCTTAAAGTGATCCATCCATCTACTGCATATCTGGCAGCAGAGTGACGCTTGTTTGATACCTCAGACCCTTGATGACTTACAGCCATTTTATCAACCATGTATTCCGTACTATGCCAGCATAATTTACAGCTAAATCTAGTCCCAGCCCCCAATTCCCATAGAGATCCATTCAAATGCAGAGACGTCATAGTATCGCTCGTAAGAGTACCAGAAAATAAGATATCAAGAGTCTTTTGATGTTGTTGGGTCACAGACATCAGTAAGTCATGGCATGCAAAGGATATGCAATTAAATATAAAAAATGATTACTTTGTTCTATATATAAATGCAAGGGTGCCAATAATTGTGGCCAACGTGGTTTTGCTAAAAATAATTATTTTTTGATGGGGGATTTTGTTTTCTCATAATAAATTCATGTCAATTAAAGGTTGGATTTTTCAAATTTTTTCAGTGTGAGATTAAGCTAATTCGCCAAACGGTGAATTTTCTATAACCCTTTTTACTCATCTTTACCAGGGGTGCCAATAATAGTGGCTGCAACTGTAAGAGGATGAGGTTAGCTGGAAGCTCTGTCTCCATGTGCTGTGAGTTAGAGCTGCAGTAAGAGGATGAGGTTAACTGGAAGCTCTGTCCCCATGTGCTGTGAGTTAGAGCTGCAGTAAGAGGATGAGGTTAACTGGAAGCTCTGTCTCCATGTGCTGTGAGTTAGAGCTGCAGTAAGAGGATGAGGTTAACTGGAAGCTCTGTCTCCATGTGCTGTGCGTTTGAGCTGCAGTAAGAGGATGAGGTTAGCTGGAAGCTCTGTCTCCATGTGCTGTGAGTTAGAGCTGCAGTAAGAGGATGAGGTTAACTGGAAGCTCTGTCTCCATGTGCTGTGAGTTAGAGCTGCAGTAAGAGGATGAGGTTAACTGGAAGCTCTGTCTCCATGTGCTGTGAGTTAGAGCTGCAGTAAGAGGATGAGGTTAACTGGAAGCTCTGTGTCCATGTTTTGTTCACAGGGTCCAGGTAGAAAGAACAGGATCACCTGTACCCAGCTGTCTGTCCATGAAGAGTGATGCTTCAATGCTTCTTCCATTTAACTTCAGAGGAGAGTTCACAGGAGATCAAAGGTAATTGAACAGGTTCATATTGACAAGACTGTTTAATTATACAGTCAGGTCCATAAGTATTTGGACAGTGACACATTTTTTGTTGTTTTGGCTCTGTACTCCAGCACATTGCATTTTAAATGGAACTGTCACTATGAAGTTAAAGTGCAGACTTTCAGCTTTAATTTGAAGGTTTTTACGTCCATATCGGGTGAACGGTGTCGCAATTGTAGCCATTTGTATACATAGTCCCCCCCCACTTTAGGGGACCAAAGATAATTGGACAAATTAACATAAACTTAATAGTTATCATATTTAATATTTGGTTGCATATCTTTTGCATGTCATGACTTCCTGATGTCTGTGACCCAACAACATCAAAAGACTCTTGATATCTTATTTTCTGGTACTCTTACAAGCGATACTATAACTTCTCTGCATTTGAATGGATTTCTATGGGAATTTGGGGGTGGGACTAGATTAAGATGTAAATTACATGGGAATAGTATGGAACACATGGTTGGTTAAATGGCTGTAAGTCATCAAGGGTCTGAGGTATCAAACGAGCATCAAACCATCACTCTGCTGCCAGATATGCAGTAGATATGGATGGATCACTTTAAGGGTTGTTTCTCCTGACTCATTTTTCCATAGAGTTCAATAAGAAAATAAATCAGGAGAAACAACGTTTAAGTTATCCATCCATATCTACTGCATATCTGGCAGCAGAGTGATGGTTTGACACTCGTTTGATACCTCAGACCCTTGATGACGTACAGTCATTTAACCAACCATGTGTTCCATGTAATTTGCATCTTAATCTAGTCCCACCCCCCAATTCCCATAGAGATCCGTTAACGTTACACTATTTAAAATGGTCGAACTCGCAATGATGTTAAAACGATGTGCAAACATTCTATTAACTGGGATTATTGTCATGGCTGGAACACAATTTGACTAATAATTGGAACAGTGGACCGGATCTATCCGTTTCATAACATGAGTTCACACATACTGCTGTTTGCTAAAAATATTGACACCATGCAACCTTTTTTGTGCAATAAGTGTCATTGATTGCGGTCTTTTTTGTATGTAGGTTATAAGAGGTTATGGGGCATTTAAAAGTCACATATCCTTTGCATGCCATGACTTCCTGATGTCTGTGACCCAACAACATCAAAAGACTCTTGATATCTTATTTTCTGGTACTCTTACAAGCAATACTATAATGGCTCTGCATTTAAATGGATCTCTATGAGAATTGGGGGGTGGGAATAGATTTAGCTGTAAATTACACTGGAACAGTATGAAACACATGGCTGGCTAAATGGTTTAAGTCATCAAGGGTCTGACGTATCAAACAAGCCTTAAACCATCACTCTGCTGCCAGAAATACAGTAGATATGGATGGATAACTTGAAGAGTTTCTTCTCCTGACTTATTTTTCCATAGAGTTCAATAGGAAAATGAGTCAGGAGAAACAACCCTTAAAGTGATCCATCCATCTACTGCATATCTGGCAGCAGAGTGACGCTTGTTTGATACCTCAGACCCTTGATGACTTACAGCCATTTTATCAACCATGTATTCCGTACTATGCCAGCATAATTTACAGCTAAATCTAGTCCCAGCCCCCAATTCCCATAGAGATCCATTCAAATGCAGAGACGTCATAGTATCGCTCGTAAGAGTACCAGAAAATAAGATATCAAGAGTCTTTTGATGTTGTTGGGTCACAGACATCAGTAAGTCATGGCATGCAAAGGATATGCAATTAAATATAAAAAATGATTACTTTGTTCTATATATAAATGCAAGGGTGCCAATAATTGTGGCCAACGTGGTTTTGCTAAAAATAATTATTTTTTGATGGGGGATTTTGTTTTCTCATAATAAATTCATGTCAATTAAAGGTTGGATTTTTCAAATTTTTTCAGTGTGAGATTAAGCTAATTCGCCAAACGGTGAATTTTCTATAAGCCTTTTTACTCATCTTTACCAGGGGTGCCAATAATAGTGGCTGCAACTGTAAGAGGATGAGGTTAGCTGGAAGCTCTGTCTCCATGTGCTGTGAGTTAGAGCTGCAGTAAGAGGATGAGGTTAACTGGAAGCTCTGTCCCCATGTGCTGTGAGTTAGAGCTGCAGTAAGAGGATGAGGTTAACTGGAAGCTCTGTCTCCATGTGCTGTGAGTTAGAGCTGCAGTAAGAGGATGAGGTTAACTGGAAGCTCTGTCTCCATGTGCTGTGAGTTAGAGCTGCAGTAAGAGGATGAGGTTAGCTGGAAGCTCTGTCTCCATGTGCTGTGTTAGAGCTGCAGTAAGAGGATGAGGTTAACTGGAAGCTCTGTCTCCATGTGCTGTGAGTTAGAGCTGCAGTAAGAGGATGAGGTTAACTGGAAGCTCTGTCTCCATGTGCTGTGAGTTAGAGCTGCAGTAAGAGGATGAGGTTAACTGGAAGCTCTGTCTCCGTGTGCTGTGAGTTAGAGCTGCAGTTAGATGATGAGGTTAACTGGAAGCTCTGTCTCCATGTGCTGTGAGTTAGAGCTGCAGTTAGATGATGAGGTTAACTGGAAGCTCTGTCTCCATGTGCTGTGAGTTAGAGCTGCAGTAAGACGATGAGGTTAACTGGAAGCTCTGTCTCCATGTGCTGTGAGTTAGAGCTGCAGTAAGAGGATGAGGTTAACTGGAAGCTCTGTCTCCATGTGCTGTGAGTTAGAGCTGCAGTAAGAGGATGGGGTTAACTGGAAGCTCTGTCTCCATGTGCTGTGCGTTTGAGCTGCAGTAAGAGGAAGAGGTTAGCTGGAAGCTCTGTCTCCATGTGCTGTGAGTTAGAGCTGCAGTTAGATGATGAGGTTAACTGGAAGCTCTGTCTCCATGTGCTGTGAGTTAGAGCTGCAGTAAGAGGATGAGGTTAACTGGAAGCTCTGTCTCCATGTGTTGTGAGTTAGAGCTGCAGTAAGAGGAAGAGGTTAACTGGAAGCTCTGTGTCCATGTTTTGTTCACAGGGTCCAGGTAGAAAGAACAGGGTCACCTGTACCCAGCTGTCTGTCCATGAAGAGTGATGCTTCAATGCTTCTTCCATTTAACTTCAGAGGAGAGTTCACAGGAGATCAAAGGTAATTGAACAGGTTCATATTGACAAGACTGTTTAATTATACAGTCAGGTCCATAAGTATTTGGACAGTGACACATTTTTTGTTGTTTTGGCTCTGTACTCCAGCACATTGCATTTTAAATGGAACTGTCACTATGAAGTTAAAGTGCAGACTTTCAGCTTTAATTTGAAGGTTTTTACGTCCATATCGGGTGAACGGTGTCGCAATTGTAGCCATTTGTATACATAGTCCCCCCCACTTTAGGGGACCAAAGATAATTGGACAAATTAACATAAACTTTAATAGTTATCATATTTAATATTTGGTTGCATATCTTTTGCATGTCATGACTTCCTGATGTCTGTGACCCAACAACATCAAAAGACTCTTGATATCTTATTTTCTGGTACTCTTACAAGCGATACTATAACTTCTCTGCATTTGAATGGATTTCTATGGGAATTTGGGGGTGGGACTAGATTAAGATGTAAATTACATGGGAATAGTATGGAACACATGGTTGGTTAAATGGCTGTAAGTCATCAAGGGTCTGAGGTATCAAACGAGCATCAAACCATCACTCTGCTGCCAGATATGCAGTAGATATGGATGGATCACTTTAAGGGTTGTTTCTCCTGACTCATTTTTCCATAGAGTTCAATAAGAAAATAAATCAGGAGAAACAACGTTTAAGTTATCCATCCATATCTACTGCATATCTGGCAGCAGAGTGATGGTTTGACACTCGTTTGATACCTCAGACCCTTGATGACGTACAGTCATTTAACCAACCATGTGTTCCATGTAATTTGCATCTTAATCTAGTCCCACCCCCCAATTCCCATAGAGATCCGTTAACGTTACACTATTTAAAATGGTCGAACTCGCAATGATGTTAAAACGATGTGCAAACATTCTATTAACTGGGATTATTGTCATGGCTGGAACACAATTTGACTAATAATTGGAACAGTGGACCGGATCTATCCGTTTCATAACATGAGTTCACACATACTGCTGTTTGCTAAAAATATTGACACCATGCAACCTTTTTTGTGCAATAAGTGTCATTGATTGCGGTCTTTTTTGTATGTAGGTTATAAGAGGTTATGGGGCATTTAAAAGTCACATATCCTTTGCATGCCATGACTTCCTGATGTCTGTGACCCAACAACATCAAAAGACTCTTGATATCTTATTTTCTGGTACTCTTACAAGCAATACTATAATGGCTCTGCATTTAAATGGATCTCTATGAGAATTGGGGGGTGGGAATAGATTTAGCTGTAAATTACACTGGAACAGTATGAAACACATGGCTGGCTAAATGGTTTAAGTCATCAAGGGTCTGACGTATCAAACAAGCCTTAAACCATCACTCTGCTGCCAGAAATACAGTAGATATGGATGGATAACTTGAAGAGTTTCTTCTCCTGACTTATTTTTCCATAGAGTTCAATAGGAAAATGAGTCAGGAGAAACAACCCTTAAAGTGATCCATCCATCTACTGCATATCTGGCAGCAGAGTGACGCTTGTTTGATACCTCAGACCCTTGATGACTTACAGCCATTTTATCAACCATGTATTCCGTACTATGCCAGCATAATTTACAGCTAAATCTAGTCCCAGCCCCCAATTCCCATAGAGATCCATTCAAATGCAGAGACGTCATAGTATCGCTCGTAAGAGTACCAGAAAATAAGATATCAAGAGTCTTTTGATGTTGTTGGGTCACAGACATCAGTAAGTCATGGCATGCAAAGGATATGCAATTAAATATAAAAAATGATTACTTTGTTCTATATATAAATGCAAGGGTGCCAATAATTGTGGCCAACGTGGTTTTGCTAAAAATAATTATTTTTTGATGGGGGATTTTGTTTTCTCATAATAAATTCATGTCAATTAAAGGTTGGATTTTTCAAATTTTTTCAGTGTGAGATTAAGCTAATTCGCCAAACGGTGAATTTTCTATAACCCTTTTTACTCATCTTTACCAGGGGTGCCAATAATAGTGGCTGCAACTGTAAGAGGATGAGGTTAGCTGGAAGCTCTGTCTCCATGTGCTGTGAGTTAGAGCTGCAGTAAGAGGATGAGGTTAACTGGAAGCTCTGTCCCCATGTGCTGTGAGTTAGAGCTGCAGTAAGAGGATGAGGTTAACTGGAAGCTCTGTCTCCATGTGCTGTGAGTTAGAGCTGCAGTAAGAGGATGAGGTTAACTGGAAGCTCTGTCTCCATGTGCTGTGCGTTTGAGCTGCAGTAAGAGGATGAGGTTAGCTGGAAGCTCTGTCTCCATGTGCTGTGAGTTAGAGCTGCAGTAAGAGGATGAGGTTAACTGGAAGCTCTGTCTCCATGTGCTGTGAGTTAGAGCTGCAGTAAGAGGATGAGGTTAACTGGAAGCTCTGTCTCCATGTGCTGTGAGTTAGAGCTGCAGTAAGAGGATGAGGTTAACTGGAAGCTCTGTGTCCATGTTTTGTTCACAGGGTCCAGGTAGAAAGAACAGGATCACCTGTACCCAGCTGTCTGTCCATGAAGAGTGATGCTTCAATGCTTCTTCCATTTAACTTCAGAGGAGAGTTCACAGGAGATCAAAGGTAATTGAACAGGTTCATATTGACAAGACTGTTTAATTATACAGTCAGGTCCATAAGTATTTGGACAGTGACACATTTTTTGTTGTTTTGGCTCTGTACTCCAGCACATTGCATTTTAAATGGAACTGTCACTATGAAGTTAAAGTGCAGACTTTCAGCTTTAATTTGAAGGTTTTTACGTCCATATCGGGTGAACGGTGTCGCAATTGTAGCCATTTGTATACATAGTCCCCCCCACTTTAGGGGACCAAAGATAATTGGACAAATTAACATAAACTTTAATAGTTATCATATTTAATATTTGGTTGCATATCTTTTGCATGTCATGACTTCCTGATGTCTGTGACCCAACAACATCAAAAGACTCTTGATATCTTATTTTCTGGTACTCTTACAAGCGATACTATAACTTCTCTGCATTTGAATGGATTTCTATGGGAATTTGGGGGTGGGACTAGATTAAGATGTAAATTACATGGGAATAGTATGGAACACATGGTTGGTTAAATGGCTGTAAGTCATCAAGGGTCTGAGGTATCAAACGAGCATCAAACCATCACTCTGCTGCCAGATATGCAGTAGATATGGATGGATCACTTTAAGGGTTGTTTCTCCTGACTCATTTTTCCATAGAGTTCAATAAGAAAATAAATCAGGAGAAACAACGTTTAAGTTATCCATCCATATCTACTGCATATCTGGCAGCAGAGTGATGGTTTGACACTCGTTTGATACCTCAGACCCTTGATGACGTACAGTCATTTAACCAACCATGTGTTCCATGTAATTTGCATCTTAATCTAGTCCCACCCCCCAATTCCCATAGAGATCCGTTAACGTTACACTATTTAAAATGGTCGAACTCGCAATGATGTTAAAACGATGTGCAAACATTCTATTAACTGGGATTATTGTCATGGCTGGAACACAATTTGACTAATAATTGGAACAGTGGACCGGATCTATCCGTTTCATAACATGAGTTCACACATACTGCTGTTTGCTAAAAATATTGACACCATGCAACCTTTTTTGTGCAATAAGTGTCATTGATTGCGGTCTTTTTTGTATGTAGGTTATAAGAGGTTATGGGGCATTTAAAAGTCACATATCCTTTGCATGCCATGACTTCCTGATGTCTGTGACCCAACAACATCAAAAGACTCTTGATATCTTATTTTCTGGTACTCTTACAAGCAATACTATAATGGCTCTGCATTTAAATGGATCTCTATGAGAATTGGGGGGTGGGAATAGATTTAGCTGTAAATTACACTGGAACAGTATGAAACACATGGCTGGCTAAATGGTTTAAGTCATCAAGGGTCTGACGTATCAAACAAGCCTTAAACCATCACTCTGCTGCCAGAAATACAGTAGATATGGATGGATAACTTGAAGAGTTTCTTCTCCTGACTTATTTTTCCATAGAGTTCAATAGGAAAATGAGTCAGGAGAAACAACCCTTAAAGTGATCCATCCATCTACTGCATATCTGGCAGCAGAGTGACGCTTGTTTGATACCTCAGACCCTTGATGACTTACAGCCATTTTATCAACCATGTATTCCGTACTATGCCAGCATAATTTACAGCTAAATCTAGTCCCAGCCCCCAATTCCCATAGAGATCCATTCAAATGCAGAGACGTCATAGTATCGCTCGTAAGAGTACCAGAAAATAAGATATCAAGAGTCTTTTGATGTTGTTGGGTCACAGACATCAGTAAGTCATGGCATGCAAAGGATATGCAATTAAATATAAAAAATGATTACTTTGTTCTATATATAAATGCAAGGGTGCCAATAATTGTGGCCAACGTGGTTTTGCTAAAAATAATTATTTTTTGATGGGGGATTTTGTTTTCTCATAATAAATTCATGTCAATTAAAGGTTGGATTTTTCAAATTTTTTCAGTGTGAGATTAAGCTAATTCGCCAAACGGTGAATTTTCTATAACCCTTTTTACTCATCTTTACCAGGGGTGCCAATAATAGTGGCTGCAACTGTAAGAGGATGAGGTTAGCTGGAAGCTCTGTCTCCATGTGCTGTGAGTTAGAGCTGCAGTAAGAGGATGAGGTTAACTGGAAGCTCTGTCCCCATGTGCTGTGAGTTAGAGCTGCAGTAAGAGGATGAGGTTAACTGGAAGCTCTGTCTCCATGTGCTGTGAGTTAGAGCTGCAGTAAGAGGATGAGGTTAACTGGAAGCTCTGTCTCCATGTGCTGTGAGTTAGAGCTGCAGTAAGAGGATGAGGTTAGCTGGAAGCTCTGTCTCCATGTGCTGTGTTAGAGCTGCAGTAAGAGGATGAGGTTAACTGGAAGCTCTGTCTCCATGTGCTGTGAGTTAGAGCTGCAGTAAGAGGATGAGGTTAACTGGAAGCTCTGTCTCCATGTGCTGTGAGTTAGAGCTGCAGTAAGAGGATGAGGTTAACTGGAAGCTCTGTCTCCATGTGCTGTGAGTTTGAGCTGCAGTTAGATGATGAGGTTAACTGGAAGCTCTGTCTCCGTGTGCTGTTAGTTAGAGCTGCAGTTAGATGATGAGGTTAACTGGAACCTCTGTCTCCATGTGCTGTGAGTTAGAGCTGCAGTTAGATGATGAGGTTAACTGGAAGCTCTGTCTCCATGTGCTGTGAGTTAGAGCTGCAGTAAGAGGATGAGGTTAACTGGAAGCTCTGTCTCCATGTGCTGTAAGTTTGAGCTGCAGTTAGATGATGAGGTTAACTGGAAGCTCTGTCTCCGTGTGCTGTGAGTTAGAGCTGCAGTTAGATGATGAGGTTAACTGGAAGCTCTGTCTCCATGTGCTGTGAGTTAGAGCTGCAGTAAGAGGATGAGGTTAACTGGAAGCTCTGTCTCCATGTTTTGTTCACAGGGTCCAGGTAGAAAGAACAGGGTCACCTGTACCCAGCTGTCTGTCCATGAAGAGTGATGCTTCAATGCTTCTTCCATTTAACTTCAGAGGAGAGTTCACAGGAGATCAAAGGTAATTGAACAGGTTCATATTGACAAGACTGTTTAATTATACAGTCAGGTCCATAAGTATTTGGACAGTGACACATTTTTTGTTGTTTTGGCTCTGTATCCAGCACATTGCATTTTAAATGGAACAGTCACTATGAAGTTAAAGTGCAGACTTTCAGCTTTAATTTGAAGGTTTTTACGTCCATATCGGGTGAACGGTGTCGCAATTGTAGCCATTTGTATACATAGTCCCCCCCACTTTAGGGGACCAAAGATAATTGGACAAATTAACATAAACTTTAATAGTTATCATATTTAATATTTGGTTGCATATCTTTTGCATGTCATGACTTCCTGATGTCTGTGACCCAACAACATCAAAAGACTCTTGATATCTTATTTTCTGGTACTCTTACAAGCGATACTATAACTTCTCTGCATTTGAATGGATCTCTATGGGAATTGGGGGGTGGGACTAGATTAAGATGTAAATTACATGGGTATAGTATGGAACACATGGTTGGTTAAATGGCTGTAAGTCATCAAGGGTCTGAGGTATCAAACGAGCATCAAACCATCACTCTGCTGCCAGATATGCAGTAGATATGGATGGATCACTTTAAGGGTTGTTTCTCCTGACTCATTTTTCCATAGAGTTCAATAAGAAAATAAATCAGGAGAAACAACGTTTAAGTTATCCATCCATATCTACTGCATATCTGGCAGCAGAGTGATGGTTTGACGCTCGTTTGATACTTCAGACCCTTGATGACGTACAGCCATTTAACCAACCATGTGTTCCATGTAATTTGCATCTTAATCTAGTCCCACCCCCCAATTCCCATAGAGATCCGTTAACGTTACACTATTTAAAATGGTCGAACTCGCAATGATGTTAAAACGATGTGCAAACATTCTATTAACTGGGATTATTGTCATGGCTGGAACACAATTTGACTAATAATTGGAACAGTGGACCGGATCTATCCGTTTCATAACATGAGTTCACACATACTGCTGTTTGCTAAAAATATTGACACCATGCAACCTTTTTTGTGCAATAAGTGTCATTGATTGCGGTCTTTTTTGTATGTAGGTTATAAGAGGTTATGGGGCATTTAAAAGTCACATATCCTTTGCATGCCATGACTTCCTGATGTCTGTGACCCAACAACATCAAAAGACTCTTGATATCTTATTTTCTGGTACTCTTACAAGCAATACTATAATGGCTCTGCATTTAAATGGATCTCTATGAGAATTGGGGGGTGGGAATAGATTTAGCTGTAAATTACACTGGAACAGTATGAAACACATGGCTGGCTAAATGGTTTAAGTCATCAAGGGTCTGACGTATCAAACAAGCCTTAAACCATCACTCTGCTGCCAGAAATACAGTAGATATGGATGGATAACTTGAAGAGTTTCTTCTCCTGACTTATTTTTCCATAGAGTTCAATAGGAAAATGAGTCAGGAGAAACAACCCTTAAAGTGGTCCATCCATCTACTGCATATCTGGCAGCAGAGTGACGCTTGTTTGATACCTCAGACCCTTGATGACTTACAGCCATTTTATCAACCATGTATTCCGTACTATGCCAGCATAATTTACAGCTAAATCTAGTCCCAGCCCCCCAATTCCCATAGAGATCCATTCAAATGCAGAGACGTTATAGTATCGCTTGTAAGAGTACCAGAAAATAAGATATCAAGAGTCTTTTGATGTTGTTGGGTCACAGACATCAGTAAGTCATGGCATGCAAAGGATATGCAACTAAATATAAAAAATGATTACTTTGTTCTATATATAAATGCAGGGGTGCCAATAATTGTGGCCAACGTGGTTTTGCTAAAAATAATTATTTTTTGATGGGGGATTTTGTTTTCTCATAATAAATTCATGTCAATTAAAGGTTGGATTTTTCAAATTTTTTCAGTGTGAGATTAAGCTAATTCGCCAAACGGTGAATTTTCTATAACCCTTTTTACTCATCTTTACCAGGGGTGCCAATAATAGTGGCTGCAACTGTAAGAGGATGAGGTTAGCTGGAAGCTCTGTCTCCATGTGCTGTGAGTTAGAGCTGCAGTAAGAGGATGAGGTTAACTGGAAGCTCTGTCCCCATGTGCTGTGAGTTAGAGCTGCAGTAAGACGATGAGGTTAACTGGAAGCTCTGTCCCCATGTGCTGTGAGTTAGAGCTGCAGTAAGACGATGAGGTTAACTGGAAGCTCTGTCTCCATGTGCTGTGAGTTAGAGCTGCAGTAAGAGGATGAGGTTAACTGGAAGCTCTGTGTCCATGTTTTGTTCACAGGGTCCAGGTAGAAAGAACAGGGTCACCTGTACCCAGCTGTCTGTCCATGAAGAGTGATGCTTCAATGCTTCTTCCATTTAACTTCAGAGGAGAGTTCACAGGAGATCAAAGGTAATTGAACAGGTTCATATTGACAAGACTGTTTAATTATACAGTCAGGTCCATAAGTATTTGGACAGTGACACATTTTTTGTTGTTTTGGCTCTGTACTCCAGCACATTGCATTTTAAATGGAACAGTCACTATGAAGTTAAAGGTTGTATCAGCGATTTTGGGTCGAAACATAAATGATCACATTCATCTGATTTTTCCTCACGATCCGCTAGCTGCCCGCCCCATAAGCAGGCCGTCAAAAAACCGCGTCTCTGTAGGCAGCCTATGCTCCGAGATCGTACACAAAAACAAATGGTACTACCAACCACTCAAAACCAAAATAAACAGTATTCCAACCAATCACCGACAAGGGGTGGGTGATACTAATACGCTAATACTCTTATCTCGCTGAAATCTTGACGGATTTACAAACGGTTTGGTTTCTTACAAACGTTATTAACGTGGTTATAATTCTGGATGCTTGAACACTATTTTTTAAAACATAACATAATTGGCTCTGAGCTGGAGCTGGCTCTGTTTGTTTGGGATTTCGCTTCAGAAGTGACGTCACCCAAAATCGCTGATACAACCTTTAAAGTGCAGACTTTCAGCTTTAATTTGAAGGTTTTTACGTCCATATCGGGTGAACGGTGTCGCAATTGTAGCCGTTTGTATACATAGTCCCCCCCACTTTAGGGGACCAAAGATAATTGGACAAATTAACATAAACTTTAATAGTTATCATATTTAATATTTGGTTGCATATCTTTTGCATGTCATGACTTCCTGATGTCTGTGACCCAACAACATCAAAAGACTCTTGATATCTTATTTTCTGGTACTCTTACAAGCGATACTATAACTTCTCTGCATTTGAATGGATCTCTATGGGAATTGGGGGGTGGGACTAGATTAAGATGTAAATTACATGGGAATAGTATGGAACACATGGTTGGTTAAATGGCTGTAAGTCATCAAGGGTCTGAGGTATCAAACGAGCATCAAACCATCACTCTGCTGCCAGATATGCAGTAGACATGGATGGATCACTTTAAGGGTTGTTTCTCCTGACTCATTTTTCCATAGAGTTCAATAAGAAAATAAATCAGGAGAAACAACGTTTAAGTTATCCATCCATATCTACTGCATATCTGGCAGCAGAGTGATGGTTTGATGCTCGTTTGATACTTCAGACCCTTGATGACGTACAGCCATTTAACCAACCATGTGTTCCATGTAATTTGCATCTTAATCTAGTCCCACCCCCCAATTCCCATAGAGATCCGTTAACGTTACACTATTTAAAATGGTCGAACTCGCAATGATGTTAAAACGATGTGCAAACATTCTATTAACTGGGATTATTGTCATGGCTGGAACACAATTTGACTAATAATTGGAACAGTGGACCGGATCTATCCGTTTCATAACATGAGTTCACACATACTGCTGTTTGCTAAAAATATTGACACCATGCAACCTTTTTTGTGCAATAAGTGTCATTGATTGCGGTCTTTTTTGTATGTAGGTTATAAGAGGTTATGGGGCATTTAAAAGTCACATATCCTTTGCATGCCATGACTTCCTGATGTCTGTGACCCAACAACATCAAAAGACTCTTGATATCTTATTTTCTGGTACTCTTACAAGCAATACTATAATGGCTCTGCATTTAAATGGATCTCTATGAGAATTGGGGGGTGGGAATAGATTTAGCTGTAAATTACACTGGAACAGTATGAAACACATGGCTGGCTAAATGGTTTAAGTCATCAAGGGTCTGACGTATCAAACAAGCCTTAAACCATCACTCTGCTGCCAGAAATACAGTAGATATGGATGGATAACTTGAAGAGTTTCTTCTCCTGACTTATTTTTCCATAGAGTTCAATAGGAAAATGAGTCAGGAGAAACAACCCTTAAAGTGATCCATCCATCTACTGCATATCTGGCAGCAGAGTGACGCTTGTTTGATACCTCAGACCCTTGATGACTTACAGCCATTTTATCAACCATGTATTCCGTACTATGCCAGCATAATTTACAGCTAAATCTAGTCCCAGCCCCCCAATTCCCATAGAGATCCATTCAAATGCAGAGACGTCATAGTATCGCTCGTAAGAGTACCAGAAAATAAGATATCAAGAGTCTTTTGATGTTGTTGGGTCACAGACATCAGTAAGTCATGGCATGCAAAGGATATGCAACTAAATATAAAAAATGATTACTTTGTTCTATATATAAATGCAGGGGTGCCAATAATTGTGGCCAACGTGGTTTTGCTAAAAATAATTATTTTTTGATGGGGGATTTTGTTTTCTCATAATAAATTCATGTCAATTAAAGGTTGGATTTTTCAAATTTTTTCAGTGTGAGATTAAGCTAATTCGCCAAACGGTGAATTTTCTATAACCCTTTTTACTCATCTTTACCAGGGGTGCCAATAATAGTGGCTGCAACTGTAAGAGGATGAGGTTAGCTGGAAGCTCTGTCTCCATATGCTGTGAGTTAGAGCTGCTGTAAGTGGATGAGGTTAACTGGAAGCTCTGTCTCCATGTGCTGTGAGTTAGAGCTGCAGTAAGAGGATGAGTTTAACTGGAAGCTCTGTCTCCATGTGCTGTGAGTTAGAGCTGCAGTAAGACGATGAGGTTAACTGGAAGCTCTGTCCCCATGTGCTGTGAGTTAGAGCTGCAGTAAGAGGATGAGGTTAACTGGGAGCTCTGTCTCCATGTGCTGTGAGTTAGAGCTGCAGTAAGAGGATGAGGTTAACTGGAAGCTCTGTCTCCATGTGCTGTGTTAGAGCTGCAGTAAGAGGATGAGGTTAGCTGGAAGCTCTGTCTCCATGTGTTGTGAGTTAGAGCTGCAGTAAGAGGATGAGGTTAACTGGAAGCTCTGTCTCCATGTGCTGTGAGTTAGAGCTGCAGTAAGAGGATGAGGTTAACTGGAAGCTCTGTCTCCATGTGCTGTGAGTTAGAGCTGCAGTAAGAGGATGAGGTTAACTGGAAGCTCTGTCTCCATGTGCTGTGAGTTAGAGCTGCAGTAAGAGGATGAGGTTAACTGGAAGCTCTGTGTCCATGTTTTGTTCACAGGGTCCAGGTAGAAAGAACAGGGTCACCTGTACCCAGCTGTCTGTCAATGAAGAGCTATGCTTCAATGCATCTTCCATTTGACTTCAGAGGAGAGTTCACAGGAGATCAAAGGTAATTGAACAGGTTCATATTGACACGACTGTTTAATTATACAGTCAGGTCCATAAGTATTTGGACAGTGACACATTTTTTTGTTGTTTTGGCTGTGTACTCCAGCACATTGCATTTTAAATGGAACTGTCACTATGAAGTTAAAGTGCAGACTTTCAGCTTTAATTTGAAGGTTTTTACGTCCATATCGGGTGAACGGTGCCGCAATTGTAGCCATTTTTATACATAGTCCCCCCCACTTTAGGGGACCAAAGATAATTGGACAAATTAACATAAACTTTAATAGTTATCATATTTAATATTTGGTTGCATATCTTTTGCATGTCATGACTTCCTGATGTCTGTGACCCAACAACATCAAAAGACTCTTGATATCTTATTTTCTGGTACTCTTACAAGCGATACTATAACTTCTCTGCATTTGAATGGATCTCTATGGGAATTGGGGGGTGGGACTAGATTAAGATGTAAATTACATGGGAATAGTATGGAACACATGGTTGGTTAAATGGCTGTAAGTCATCAAGGGTCTGAGGTATCAAACGAGCATCAAACCATCACTCTGCTGCCAGATATGCAGTAGATATGGATGGATCACTTTAAGGGTTGTTTCTCCTGACTCATTTTTCCATAGAGTTCAATAAGAAAATAAATCTGGAGAAACAACGTTAAAGTTATCCATCCATATCTACTGCATATCTGGCAGCAGAGTGATGGTTTGACGCTCGTTTGATACCTCAGACCCTTGATGACGTACAGCCATTTAACCAACCATGTGTTCCATGTAATTTGCATCTTAATCTAGCCCCACCCCCCAATTCCCATAGAGATCCGTTAACGTTACACTATTTAAAATGGTCGAACTCGCAATGATGTTAAAACGATGTGCAAACATTCTATTAACTGGGATTATTGTCATGGCTGGAACACAATTTGACTAATAATTGGAACAGTGGACCGGATCTATCCGTTTCATAACATGAGTTCACACATACTGCTGTTTGCTAAAAATATTGACACCATGCAACCTTTTTTGTGCAATAAGTGTCATTGATTGCGGTCTTTTTTGTATGTAGGTTATAAGAGGTTATGGGGCATTTAAAAGTCACATATCCTTTGCATGCCATGACTTCCTGATGTCTGTGACCCAACAACATCAAAAGACTCTTGATATCTTATTTTCTGGTACTCTTACAAGCAATACTATAATGTCTCTGCATTTGGATGGATCTCTATGAGAATTGGGGGGTGGGAATAGATTTAGCCGTAAATTACACTGGAACAGTATGAAACACATGGCTGGCTAAATGGTTTAAGTCATGAAGGGTCTGATGTATCAAACAAGCCTTAAACCATCACTCTGCTGCCAGAAATACAGTAGATATGGATGGATAACTCGAAGAGTTTCTTCTCCTGATTTATTTTTCCATAGAGTTCAATAGGAAAATGAGTCAGGAGAAACAACCCTTAAAGTGATCCATCCATCTACTGCATATCTGGCAGCAGAGTGACGCTTGTTTGACACCTCAGACCCTTGATGACTTACAGCCATTTTATCAACCATGTATTCCGTACTGTTCCAGCATAATTTACAGCTAAATCTAGTCCCAGCCCCCCAATTCCCATAGAGATCCATTCAAATGCAGAGACGTTATAGTATCGCTTGTAAGAGTACCAGAAAATAAGATATCAAGAGTCTTTTGATGTTGCTGGGTCACAGACATCAGGAATGGCATGCAAAGGATATGCAACTAAATATAAAAAATGATTACTTTGTTCTATATATAAATGCAGGGGTGCCAATAATTGTGGCCAACGTGGTTTTGCTAAAAATAATTATTTTTTGATGAGGGATTTTGTTTTCTCATAATAAATTCATGTCAATTAAAGGTTGGATTTTTCAAATTCTTTCAGTGTGAGATTAAGCTAATTCGCCAAACGGTGAATTTTCTATAACCCTTTTTACTCATCTTTACCAGGGGTGCCAATAATAGTGGCTGCAACTGTAAGAGGATGAGGTTAGCTGGAAGCTCTGTCTCCATGTGCTGTGAGTTAGAGCTGCAGTAAGAGGATGAGGTTAACTGGAAGCTCTGTCTCCATGTGCTGTGAGTTAGAACTGCAGTAAGAGGATGAGGTTAACTGGAAGCTCTGTCTCCATGTGCTGTGAGTTAGAGCTGCAGTAAGAGGATGAGGTTAACTGGAAGCTCTGTCTCCATGTGCTGTGAGTTAGAGCTGCAGTAAGAGGATGAGGTTAACTGGAAGCTCTGTCTCCTTGTGCTGTGAGTTAGTGCTGCAGTAAGAGGATGAGGTTAACTGGAAGCTCTGTCTCCATGTGCTGTGTTAGAGCTGCAGTAAGAGGATGAGTTTAACTGGATTCTGTTTGTCATGATTTGTTCACAGGATTCAAGGGTCACCTGAGTCCAGCTGTTTAGAAGAGAAGAGTTCGGAGAAATTATCTTTCCCAAAAGAGGTGTGAGATCTGCTTTTTCTGATTGTTTTTATGCTTTTATAATGTTCATAAATGCTAGTGATGTGCGACTCCGGGATTTTTGGAGTCGACTCCGACTCCCGTCTCCAACGTTTAGAGTCGATGGAGTCGACTCTTCGACTCCCATTAACCCCTTGGCGCAGATGGCAAATTTGGTTAATTCTCATCTATTTAGGGGGTGCTCTGTTTAAGGCTTTATAACTCCAGGTGTGAGCATCACATAAACTTGCTAAATGGCTTACATGAAACAAGACAGGTGTACCATTTACAATCCAAACTTAGATTTGTTTATTTTCATAATTTAAGTCAAAATAAAGTGCCACAAATGCAAAGAAACTTTGGAAAAAAAATTAAAAAAATAGTTTTTTTTTATTTTGCTGAGAGCTACATTAATGAAATCTGTAATATATATACATTTCCTGGATCATAAACTCCATGTCCACAAGTTTTGCTAAATCTGAGGATGATATGCAGAACTACTAAAGGTCTATGATGCAAAATATAGCAGTGCATCCTTTTGTCCATTAGTGTCTCCAAATCTATCCAAATGGCTAAATTGTGCACTGCTGCAAATAAAAAAAGATTATGATATATTTAAATACAAATCAACAGTTTTGGCTCATAAAACTCACTTTTGCATAATTTCCAAGTGAGAATTACATATTTTCATCAGTATAGGGGGGGTAGATATCTATGGGTGCAAAACATGCCATAAAATGAATAAAATTAGTTTTGTCCATTATAACATATACATTTGCTCCTTCTGGTGGCTTAAGATAAAAAAACATTGATATCACAGTGTTACATACACCTAAATATGTTGCCTAATCATTCACTCTTGTACCTCAATAAAACATCACTTGTCCCTGTACTCTACAGTATGTATACTTTTTTCCTGGGATTGCATTTTTCTGTAGTTTTTTAAAATTTTCCTATTCATAATGACTCCAAGGAAATGTTTACCTTAATCTACCACATATCAGCATCTGCTGTCATATCTGCTGTCAGTGACGTGAGGAGATGGCGCCTGTGTTGGCAAGCCGTCTGTCTCGTTTGCTCAGCATATTGTTTGCTACTGCTCTGTTTCTCTGTGTCTGTTGCCGGGATGCCTCTGCTCTACTTGTTTATGATCGCCAAGCTTTATTCAACATCCGAGTCTCTGTTGAGATGCTGTTGCTGTCTAAGCACTGTTTGGGAAAACATTCAGCGAGCCCCTCCTCCCATGCTATCGGAATTTCCCGCATACCTGCGCCGCCTCCCCTGTGCCCTTCCCCGGAAAAAGCGCTTCAGAAGACGGGGAAAGCGGGGGTGGTGTACTGGTAAGATTTAAGGCCTACCTGCTGACTTCCTCCGGTGTGACAAATCCTCGCCTCCTCTCTGATGGATGCTACTTTTCTGCTGTCCGACGCTCACTGCAACACAGAGTCCATTGGATCTGCCCTCTTGTTGCCGCTCTACCTGCTCCTCTCAGCCCGATGACAGCGCCTGATCCGTCCGCCGCTCTGCTGACGTGCCCCGCTTTACCTGTGCTACCTGGCCCGCGCTGCTCTCGGTCTGATGACTGAGCGCCATCCTTGACGCTGGCAGACGCGGGACCACAGAATCGGTGTTGGCCATGCATACCTTCGCCCGCTGAGACGTGTTGCACCATCAGCCAGTGTGGAGCTCAATCTTCGCATGGCTTTGCTAAATACTAGATCGATAGCAAACAAAACTTTTCTGCTGAATGACTTCTTCACCTCTCGTGAACTGGATTTTATGTTTCTGACGGAGACCTGGCTTCACGCTGGTGAGTGTACTCCGTTCTCCGAACTTCTTCCTCCTGACTGTACTTTCTTTAGCTCCCCTCGGATCACTGGCAAAGGTGGGGGAATAGCCTCTGTTTTTCAATCCAGCTTCCAGTGTCGACAGACTCAATTTGACACTTACTCCAGCTATGAGCTGCAGCTATTTGAATTAAATCTGTCCACTCCCGTTCTGTTCGCGGTAGTATATCGTCCTCCAAAATTTAATAAGGACTTTGTACATGATTTTGCTGACTTTCTGTCGGGGATTACGGTGAAATATGACCATTTCTTAATTTCTGGCGATTTTAATGTTCATGTGTGTTGTGAATCAAAACCTCTGGCCAAGGAATTTTTAAATCTCATTGACTCATTTAATCTAATTCAGTCTGTGACTGGACCGACACATGAAAAGGGCCATACCTTGGATCTTGTGTTGTCATATGGCTTATCTGTTTGTGTAAATGAAATTTGTGCAACATGTATTTCAGACCATCTGCCTGGTTTATTTACTGCTTCAATACCTTGTTCGAGGGTTAAGACGTGTGCTCCCGCACGCCGCCTGCGTACGTTTAACCCAGAAACTGCATCGCAGTTCTCAGTTATTTTTAATGAATGTATGATTTGTACACTGGATGGGAACTGCGCTCTTAGTGCTGAGGAGCTTATTACTATTTTTGACTCTACATGTAACAATATTTTGGACTCTGTTGCTCCTTTTAGACTAAACGCACTAAAGCACTTTCTGAGCCGTGGTTGAATGATTCCGGCGTGCTGAGAGAAAGTGGAAGAAGGACAAACTCCACGTCTCCTTAGAAATCTTAAGGGTCTGTTTATCAGACTATCAGAGAGCAGTTAAAGCTGCTAAAATTGAGTATTTATCCAACCTTGTCTCCAATAACAGTCATAAGCCCCAAGTTCTTTTTAATATTCTTAATTCTCTTGTAAATCCCCGTGATATTTCTCCCATTGTGCCATCGCCTACTCTTTGTGAAAACTTTCTTACATTTTTTAATGAGAAAATCTCTGCTCTTAGGTCAGCTGCTCACACCTTCACTGCCCCAGACCTTATTGCTCCTCCTTGGCGCTCTGCTGTCTTTGAGCAGTTTGAGCCTATATCGCTCTCATCACTTTCAGATGTAGTCAAGTGTCTGCGGCCTACAAACTGTCCCTCAGATAGTATTCCTTCTCGTTTTCTCAAAGAAGTTTTTGATACTGTTGGGTCAAGTGTTCTTGTTTTGTCTCAGCTCAGGTTGTGTCCCCAGCTGCTTTTAAACATGCTGCAGTACAGCCTCTTATCAAAAAGAAAAATTTAGACCCTTCTGTCCTTTCTAATTTCAGACCTATTTCCAAGCTGCCGTTTCTGTCTAAGGTTTTGGAGAAAGTAGTCTATGTTCAGCTGCAGTCATTTTTAACTAACCATGGCATCTATGAAAAGTTTCAGTCTGGCTTTAAACCACACCATAGCACTGAAACGGCTCTTTTGAGAGTTTTTAATGATCTTATTTTAACTATTGATCCAGGTAACTCTGCTGTCCTTGTGCTCTTGGACCTGACAGCTGCCTTCAACACTGTGGATCACAGGATCCTTTTGTCACGTTTAGAACAGTGTGTAGGCATCACAGGTACTGCCCTCAAATGGTTTCAGTCTTACCTGTCTGATCGGAGTCTCTCAGTTCACTTAGGGGAATTCTCTTCAACTGTGGCCCCTCTTACCTGTGGGGTCCCTCAAGGCTCCATTTTGGGCCCTATCCTGTTTTTGTTGTACTTGCTGCCCTTGGGATCAATCTTCGCAAAACACAATGTTTCTTTCCACTGTTTTGCAGATGATGTACAGATTTATCTCCCTCTAAAGTCAAAAAGTAAGGATTCAATTCAGCCTTTGCTGGACTGCCTAAAAGATATAAAAAACTAGATGGATATAAATTTTCTCAATCTAAACAAAAATAAAACTGAGATCATTATGTTTGGGCATGATTTTATAGATTATCCTGCTGGTATTCTGGGCCCACTAACTTCTCATATCCGTTCTTCTGTCAAGAACCTTGGAGTGATTTTTGATAGTGCTTTCAAATTTGACAAACAGGTTAGTTCAGTTGTTAAAACCAGCTTTTTCCAGCTACGACTCCTAGCCAAGATAAAGGCCTATCTTTCCCCCAAAGACCTAGAGAGGGTAATTCATGCTTTTATTACCACGCGGCTGGATTATTGTAATTCTCTGTATGTTGGTATCGACCAGTCGTCGCTTCGACGCTTGCAGCTTGTACAAAATGCAGCTGCTCGTCTCCTTACTGGTAAAAGAAAGCGCAACCACATTACACCAGTTTTGGCCGCACTCCACTGGCTCCCTGTCCGCTTCAGGATTGATTTGAAACTTTTGTTTTTAAAGCTCTGAATGGGCTGGCACCTCTGTACTTAGCTGAACTTTTACATTGTCATACCCCAGCTAGAGCATTGAGGTCGGCAGATCGGCTGCTGCTGGATGTCTCCAGGACTAGGCTAAAAACCAGAGGTGACCGAGCCTTTGTGGCGGCTGCCCCTAGGCTCTGGAACAGTTTGCCTTTGCATATTAGATCTGCCCAGACCCTAGAGGTTTTAAGTCCTTATTGAAGACTCACCTTTTCTCCCTGGCTTTCAATTCAGGTTGAGCTAGACACCCTTTTATTGTATTTTTATGTGTAGTTATTTATTTATTTATTTATTTAATTTTATTTTTCTTACTGTATTGTATTACGTGTACTGATTTTGTAACCTACTGTCTATTGACCAGCACTTTGGTCAACCGTTGGTTGTTTTAAATGTGCTCTACAAATAAAGTTTGAGTTGAGTTGAGAATTTGTCATGCCCTAAGAGACAATTATATACGCCATAGCCTATATTATGTACGATAACATGAACAAAAATAGTATTCCACCATCTGCAAAATGCTGCCAAATGTTCAATGAACATCGGTAGCCTACATCAAAAATACATTTAACGATTGCACTACAGTATGTGAAATGCACTCAAAATGCGAAAATAACAATAGTGCTATCAAACATATTGGAAAGACAGTGCTCGAGTGGAAACACGAACGTACATATGTAGCCAGCGAGACCAACGGCATTTTAGACGCAAAAATACTTATATCTCGGAAAAGGGAAACTTCCCTCCTTAAAGCGTATTCTTTTTTTTTATTTTTATTTTGTTTCTGATTTTTTCCCATTTTTCTCCCAATTTAGTAGCCAATTGAACCCCTATTCTGATTCAATTCCCCCGTGTAGCAACCGCTAGAGAACCACTGCTACACAACCCTGTCAGCCGGTAGTAGGAAAGAGGTCGCCACGTCCTCTACAGGGCGCGACTCCTCGAGCCCCTGACCGTGAATCCAGCTCGCCCAGGGCCCGTTATGTGCGCAGCGATTCTCTCCGAGCCCCTCCCCCCACCCGGAAGCAGCCGCCAATTGCTGCTCCCACGGGCGCCGGCCACGCTCGGGTCTGGCAGGACCGGGGCGCGAACCCCGATCCTCGCAGCACAACTGCACCGACTGAAAGTCGGCGCTCTTACCGTTGTACCACGCGACGCCCCCTTAAAGCGTATTCTATAGAGCTTGCGTAATACTAGACAGTTGAAACGAAAACTGCCGTTACGCTGGGCTGTAGTAAATTGATCAAAGCACCAAAAAAGACTTGGCATATACAGTTGCTAAGGTTATAATGTACTCTATTGGATAAAAAAGCCGACAATTAAACCAGAATGAACTGTAATGAATGAGACAGCTCTACAGGGCATGGGGGTATTACGCGTAGACGTTTCAGATAGTGTAATAGCGGTATATAGTGTTGTATATTTTTCAAACCGATTGTACCAGACAAAAAATGACCACAGAATTTTAACATCTCGATGTGTAAAACCGATGGTAGGATTGTATATTTATTTCATATTTAGTAGCATATATTGCTAGTAGAATGCATGGTAGAATGAGACAGTACTTTCACAGTTTATTTTGCATTTGAGTGAGCAGGGCTTTTCACGGCTTTTCTGGCATACTATCAGGCTATTGTTGGGTTTATCTCGTTGCTATGACGTTATTCTAATTTTATATGATGAATAAATATATTTATGAACTCAAACATAGACGCTATTGTCCACTATGTCACGCATAGGTATGTATAGACTAGGTGGGGGGTTGCTTGTTAAATGGACTTGCTACGGGGAAATAGTGACACTTAGAAACTCGGTATTCAGCAGAAATCGTCACGAACCGTCTACCGATAAATTTAAAACACAGTGTTTGTGATTTCCACTAATAGTTTGGCTGCCGTAGCAACGAATGTCCCAGTTGAGCAAAAAGCTTCCGCCTGCGTCACCATCTGTGAAAAGGTGTTAAAGGTATACTATGTAGTTTCATTGTAAACAACTCGTTCTTTGTTTACATTCAAATTTTCTCCCCAAAAAACATTGTATGTGTCCTTGTGGCCTAATAAACATGTTGAATGTATTTCCTCATAAGTGTTTTCCCCTCCGCCCCCGGGGGAAGGGTATGTTTTCGGTGGTGTGGGTGAGTTTGTTTGTTTGTTTGTTTGTGGGCAGGATTACATAAAAACTACCAGACCAATTTGTGTGTAGTATAGTATGTATGTGTAGTATGGGCCAAGGACGAACCCATTCAATTTTGGAGCGGATTTGATCAGCGGTTTTCGAAAGTGACCAAAATAGTAACGTTATTACAACGGCGTTAGCTTTTAGGCTAGCTAGCCACACACCTTGTAGGCTTGTTCCGCTTGGTAACGTTAGCCTAACCAGTATTAAATAACTTGAAAATGTATTGTGAAAGTGAATCAGAACTCTCATGGTTAACGTAGCCAATGTGGCTCCATTTCTTTTCTTTCTGTTGGTGCTGCAGGGAACTACCTGCGCACACAACAGAAAGGTAAAAAACGCTAGTTAGTTAGCTACCTAAATATGGCCAATTGAACTCTGTTCACATCGTTAAAAGAACATTAGATGTACAAATTTTGATATAATGACATTAGCCTGGCTTCGCCAAACCCAATTCGAAAAAAGTTAATGGGGTTTGGCTGGAAACTCGTTGTTTATTAAAATTGTCAAAATGTATCTTCTATTGAGATTTTATTATACTCTAGGCCTACTAAATGATCTCTGATAGCCTACAAAGAAGGACAAATGGATCAAACACCATGCAAGATTACTGCTGTCAGTCCTGTCATATTTAACTAGTTTTCATTTCATTTTGACATGGAAAATATTTACCCATACATACTCTGTCTGCCCATGGTATGAGCTTCCCCTGCAGAGTCAGTAGTAAAAGCACTTCAATAATCCCAACAAATCTTCAAAACTAATTCCAACTGCTTATCAATGTATACCTGATTTTACGGTACATGCATCAACATGCAGCATGGGCGGAGGGATGTGCTCTCCGAGCGACCGTTCTAGTTTTGTTAATGTTTTGAATGTTACACTGTTGACATCCCGCCGCCATTTTTAAAGCCAGAAACAGCTAAAATGGTGTAAATGTCATGAATGGGCGGATCCTGCTCATTTGATTGACATGGCCAGGCCATGTGGGCAGGCTTCCAGGTAAACTCTTATTTTAGCTTAGGACCGAAACATGCCTCACGCAAATACGCGAACGTGGACGCTTCGAACGACACGGACATTTTTTTTTTTGCCATGACATTTGTGAAAGACAAACCAGAGCATTGCAGCAAGGGACGCTATAGCAGCAAGAACAGTAAACAACTTTCTTGTTCGATCTGTGCTTTCCTCTGGTTTGTCTTTCACAAATGTCATGGCAAACGGAAAAACTGTTCGCGTAGCTCGAAGCGTCCACGTTCGCGTAGCTATTTGTGTGAGGTATGTTTCTGCCCTTACTCATTAGCAAGATGTTTTCAGCCGAGGAGGGTAACAATATCATTATAAAAATAGCGCACATTACATTACATTATAGTCATTTAGCAGACGCTTTTATCCAAAGCGACATACAATAAGTGCATACAGAAACATCATCGAAGTAACTACATAACAGATAAGACTTAGGCCTAGTACATACTCTACGCAAGGAACATGAACACCAACGCAGATTGGGGACATACGCGAGGTCTTTGCTTACATACTATACGCGCGTTTACCGGCTTCTTTTCGCCCTGTCCGCTAGTTGGCAGCCTAGGATAATCTGGTTGGAGCGAGTAACCTTAAACCGGAAATTATTACTACTTTGTGTGTAGTCTGCAATTCTGCAGTTATTGAACAGTATTTACATTTAGCACCTCTAATGGAAATGCGTGGAATTGCACCACACGTTTGCGTCGCGTTACAAAATTTGGACTGCACATTTTGCTACGCAAGAACGCGAGAAACGCCCCCTGCGTTGCTCTTTGCGTCGTTGCGCGCGTTCCTTGCGTAGAGTATGTACCAGGCCTTATGGTGTATTCAAATGAACTCGGAAGTCTGAATATTTCCGATAAGAAAAAACTATTTGAACATGACAATAATGACAAATCGTTTTTTCTTCTCGTTAATCCGAAATATTCCGACTTCCGAGATCATTTGAATACACCAAAAGAACATCCTTCCCATAATGTAGCAGCTATCGATAGCTAAGGCTATCTATTGTCCTGATGTTTGTTTATGGTTGACAATAGTCTGTATCATGTTTGACCAAACCTTGATCATGTAAATGGAGACTACGTTACATGCTCAAAGCATATAAATTAGTAATCTTAGCTATTGCTCTGTAAATTTGACCACTGTTCATTTTCATAAAATAATTAAAAATCATAATTTTGTAATTCTGCTCGGTTCATTCTGTAGCCATCAACATCCAGTGGTCGCGGCCCCAGAGTAAGGGTGAGGGGCAGTCATTACATAAACATTACATTACATTACATTACATAACGCCTATCGCTCTGTCCCCCACGCAGCTTTGGGACTCTCTGATCACTGTCTGGTTCATCTTCTCCCGACTTACAGGCAGAAACTAAAATCTGCTAAGCCTGTGGTCAAGACTGTGAGGAGATGGACCAACGAGGCAAAGCTGGAGTTACAGGCCTGCTTTGATTGCACTGATTGGAGTGTTTTTGAGGCGGCTGCTAAAGACCTGGACGATCTCACTGACACTGTGACATCTTACATCAGTTTTTGTGAGGACATGTGTGTGCCGACTAAAACCTTCTGCACATACAACAACAATAAACCCTGGTTTACTGCAAAACTCAGGCAGCTTCGTCAGGCCAAGGAGGAAGCCTACAGAAGTGGGGACAGGATCCTGTACAACCAGGCCAGAAACACACTGACAAAGGAGATCAGAGTAGCTAAGAGGAGCTACACTGAAAAGCTGAAAAACAGGTTTTCAGCCAACGACCCTGCGTCAGTGTGGAGAAGCCTGCAGGACATCACCAACTACAGGAGACCATCCCCCCACACTGTGGAGAACCATCAACTGGCTGACGACCTGAATGTGTTTTACTGCAGGTTTGATGGGCCCACATTCACACCCCACACCCGCTCCGACATCAAACAACCAACTGCATCCCCTGCCACCCCCTCACCCCTCCCCACTGACCCCCCACCTGCACTCAGGATCTGTGAAGCGGATGTGTGTCAGCTCTTCCGGGGACAGAAGACCAGGAAGGCACCAGGCCCAGATGGCGTGTCACCCTCCTGCCTGAAAGTCTGTGCGGACCAGCTGGCCCCCATCTTCACGCAGATCTTCAACAGATCACTGGAGCTGTGTGAAGTCCCCTCCTGCTTCAAAAACTCCACAATCATCCCGGTCCCCAAGAAACCCTCTATTACAGGATTAAATGACTACAGGCCCGTCGCCCTGACGTCTGTGGTCATGAAATCCTTTGAGAGACTAGTGTTGACCCACCTGAAGGACATCACAGGCCCCCTGCTGGACCCCCTGCAGTTTTCCTACCGGGCAAACAGGTCAGTGGATGATGCAGTCAACACGGGACTGCACTACATCCTGCAACACCTCGACTCCCCAGGGACATATGCGAGGATCCTGTTTGTGGACTTCAGCTCGGCGTTCAACACCATCATCCCAGAAATCCTCTGCTCCAAACTCACCCAGCTCACTGTACCAGCCCCCACCTGTCAGTGGATCACAGACTTCCTGACAGACCGGAGGCAGCAGGTGAGGCTGGGGAACATCACATCCAGCATCCGGACAATCAGCACTGGCGCCCCCCAGGGATGTGTGCTCTCCCCACTGCTCTTCTCCCTCTACACTAACGACTGCACCTCAGGAGACCCGTCTGTTAAACTCCTGAAGTTTGCAGATGACACAACGGTCATCGGTCTCATCCGGGATGGTGACGAATCTGCATACAGACAGGAGGTTGAACAGCTGGCCCTCTGGTGTGGTCAGAACAACCTGGAGCTGAACAAGCTCAAAACTGTGGAGATGACAGTGGACTTCAGGAGGAGCCCCCCAACACTGCCCCCCTCACCATACTCAACAGCACTGTGACTGCTGTGGAAACCTTCAGGTTTCTGGGATCCACAATCTCCCAGGACCTAAAGTGGACGTCCAACATAGTCACACTCATCAAAAAGGCCCAGCAAAGGTTGTACTTCCTGCGCCAGCTCAGGAAGTTCAACCTGCCTCAGGAGCTGCTGATCCAGTTCTACTCTGCAATAATCCAGTCTGTTCTCTGCACATCCATCACTGTCTGGTTTGGATCGGCCACCAAACAGGACAGGAACAGACTACAACGGATAGTCAGGACTGCAGAAAACATCATTGGTGCCAACCTGCCCTCCATCCAGGACTTATACATCTCCAGAGTCAGGAAACAGGCAGGAAACATCACTGCAGACCCATCACACCCTGGACACAACCTGTTCCAACTTCTCCCCTCTGGTAGGCGCTACAGAGCACTGTACGCCAAAACAACCAGATACAAGAACAGCTTCTTTCCGCAGGCCGTCACTCTGATGAACACTTAAATCACCCATACAGTGTCAGGAACAATCCCTGTGCAATAATCATGTAACATAAAAATAAAAATAAAAATCCACTATACCTATTTATTTTAAATTATAATTTGTAGTTTAACTACAGGTTTTCTTTTTATATATTTATATCTGTACATAGTAGTTAAATGTTTATGTTTCCCTTGTTCAGCTTTGTTGTTCTTGTTTTTTGTATGTCTATTCTGGGCAAGTATACTGAGAGCAATGAAAAACCGGAGGCAAATTCCTTGTATGTGTTCACATACTTGGCCAATAAAGCTGATTCTGATTCTGATTCTGATTCTGATTCTGATAATTTAGCAGACGCTTTTATCCAAAGCGACAATCGTGTTCGTGGTGGGCGAGGCAGGGCCAGGGGAAGAGGACAGCTTGATCAGAGTGACCGTGATAGAGTCAACAGACTCCGGGAGGAGAAACATTGCCATCTCAACGAAGTTGAGACGGAGCGGCACTTTATCACAAAATGCGAAAAATACAATCAAATCAGAAATAAATATTTTCCCAAAATAAATCAGAGATACCCTCAATTAAAAAATTTAACAGACATCCAAAAACTCCTCATCCTCTTAGGAGAGGAGAGGATGTGCTGTGACCTGGCAGCACAATATATAGCTGCCTGCCATCATCTTAGGGACAGTGAGTGACAAAGATCATTATAAACCAATTTTAATTTTTTATATTTATTATATTCACTTTATAAGATCGTATGTGTCGTTCTCATCATCATTATCCTTTCTATTGATAATTATTATTATTTTTAATTGTACTTTATTCTTTTAAATTATTGTTATTTCTAAATCCATAATCAAAGAAAAGTTCTTGTTTTCATGTATGGTTACTGTTCATTCATTTCTAGTCTTTGCTGTTTTGTATTGTTCAGAGTTAGATGCATGTCTTCGACTGTTTTAGTGCAGTATGCTTTGACAATACAGATTCAATGTCTAGTCATGCCAATAAAGCGAATTGAATTGAGTCCACGGTCAGAGAAAATATGTGTGAAACGTCGTTGTCGTGGGCGTCTGAGAAGAACACGTGATAAGCAATTTTCGGGTAGCACTTTTCTCCAGCGTGCTCAATACTGCCATCTAGTGTTATGAAACTACATAGTATGCCTTTAAATTATGTAATGGAAACATTTAATCTTTGAATGTGGCAAGTCCGGTGCCAGTGTCGTGACACCAGAACTAAATCGTAAGGCATTTGAAAGTCATGTGGTGTCATGGCAGCTGTGCAGTTCATAGCAAATAAAAACAACAATAAAAGCCACATAACTTCTGGTATCCTATCAACGCATATAAACAATAGATGGCGATGGCCAGTGGTATAAGGTAATTGTTTTGATGTTGTCTTAAACCAACCACGGTCATGTCTAGATGGGATACAGGATATTTCAGGAAGTGGTGAGTGGTGTCCTGACCACATTTGTTAACCAAACTAAAGTTAAATCGTTTGGACAGAAAGGTAATCCCAAATAAAATGTGGGGAAACTAGTAACCCCATGTTAGTGTCTGTATCCTATCAAGACACGACCGTGGTTGGTGACACTAAGCAACGACCACGAATAGAACATCATGTTTCATGGTTTGCACAACTAAGTTATGTTACAGTTGGGCACCGTGGTGGTGCAGCCTTGTCTGTGCAGTTGCACCCCGAGGATCGGGGGCTCGATCCCCGGTCCTGCCAGATCCGAGCATGGCCGGTGCCCTGTGGGAGCGGCAATTGGCGGCTGCTCCCGGGTGGGGGGAGGGGCTCGGAGAGAATCGCTGCGCACATAACGGCCCTGGGCGAGTTGGAATCACGGTCAAGAGGTCGACGAGTCGCGCCCTGTAGAGGGCGTGGCGCCCTCCTTCCTACTACCGGCTTACAGGGTTGTGTAGCGGTGATTCTCTAACGGTTGCTACATGGGGGGAATTGAATTAGATTAGGGGTTCAATTGGCTACCAAATTGGGAGAAAATAGGGAAAAAATCAGAAACAAATAAAAAAAATAAAGTTATGTTAGTTATAATGTAACGTTAGATGCCACGTTTAGATTGTCCCTGTTATGACCCGAAACCCACCCGCATTACAGTAACCAAGTAGTTACAAAGGGTCTAACAAAAATGTGTGCCAACTCAAGTAAGCCTTCTTAAAAATACAGTTTTGCTTAATTTGCAGGAACAATGGTAGGTAAAACTAGAGGAAGCTCAAACTAACTTACCTAATCTTTAGTATCAAAGCTATTTAAGTCTGAACCGGAAAACAAAATACCAAAAGGGAAATGAGTCTTCCGCAGCCTTACTAAACTTCACTAATTTCTTCCTTTCTATCAAAAGGCAACACTATATAAAAAAGAGAGCTTCCTCCCAAAATGTACATAGAAAGCAGAGTCCCAAACCATGAATCACCTCCTAATGAGAGAAATGCCACAAGTATATATGCTCCCCTGGTAATCAGGCACAGGTGTCAGTATATATGCTCCCCTGGTAATCAGGCACAGGTGTCAGTATATATGCTCCCCTGGTGATCAGGCACAGGTGTCAGTATATATGCTCCCCTGGTAATCAGGCACAGGTGTCAGTATATATGCTCCCCTGGTAATCAGGCACAGGTGTCAGTATATATGCTCCCCTGGTAATCAGGCACAGGTGTCAGTATATATGCTCCCCTGGTAATCAGGCACATGTGTCAGTATATATGCTCCCCTGGTAATCAGGCACAGGTGTCAGTATATATGCTCCCCTGGTAATCAGGCACAGGTGTCAGTATATATGCTCCCCTGGTAATCAGGCACAGGTGTCAGTATATATGCTCCCCTGGTAATCAGGCACAGGTGTCAGTATATATGCTCCCCTGGTAAACAGGCACAGGTGTCAGTATATATGCTCCCCTGGTAATCAGGCACAGGTGTCAGTATATATGCTCCCCTGGTAATCAGGCACAGGTGTCAGTATATACGCTCCCCTGGTAATCAGGCACAGGTGTCAGTATATATGCTCCCCTGGTAATCAGGCACAGGTGTCAGTATATATGCTCCCCTGGTAATCAGGCACAGGTGTCAGTATATATGCTCCCCTGGTAATCAGGCACAGGTGTCAGTATATATGCTCCCCTGGTAATCAGGCACAGGTGTCAGTATATATGCTCCCCTGGTAATCAGGCACAGGTGTCAGTATATATGCTCCCCTGGTAATCAGGCACAGGTGTCAGTATATATGCTCCCCTGGTAATCAGGCACAGGTGTCAGTATATATGCTCCCCTGGTAATCAGGCACAGGTGTCAGTATATATGCTCCCCTGGTAATCAGGCACAGGTGTCAGTATATATGCTCCCCTGGTAATCAGGCACAGGTGTCTTCAATTGCCAATCACGACCCAGGTGAGCCGAATGAAGCGAGTTGCAGACATTTAAAGGGCCACACTCGCAAAGCTGCATAGGAACGTAACAGTCCCCTCGCCTCGAATTAAACACCTAATTAACTTTGTTATAATCACTTTTAGAAAGGTCAATCTTATGTTTATGTTCAGTGACTATACGCATTACTAGTGCAGTTGCATTAATTCATAAATAGGGCTCAAAGGAATGGAACACACAAAATTAATTGTTAATGGCTTGCTTTTAATAGATGTTCATATCATAGGCAGATCATATGCAGTCCGTTACAACTGTAAGGAATGTTTTATAGACAAGGGTGAGGGAAAATTAATAAACACATTGCAGCGCCACACTGTAAGAGATGTCCGGCTCACCGCACCAAGCTGAAAGGGAAGTTTTATAAGAGAGATATTATGGAGCTTTGAGAGTTCACCAACAAAGTATATAACCAAATGATTCTGTACGGTGTGGCTATGGTACCAGGAGAACTGTTAAGCAGATTATCCTCGAATGTCCCTTTGGACCCTTAAATGCAGTCCTGGGCAGGCCTTCTACATTCCACAATTCCCTTTGTCCAAATAAGGTCTGGCCAGGAAGAGGGCTGTAACACCTCACCACGAAGAGACCCCCACTCTCCTCCAGGAAGAGAAACTGCATAGTCTACCCCCCCGATCTAGTGATAGTAATAAGACGCTTTTTTACGACGGCGCGTGATCTTATGATTTTACCTGTCATTTCTCTAGATATCAGGTGAGGTCCAGGTGATGGCCACTCTATGATCCAGACACTTATGTGGACAAGCGCATCCCTGATAACCTACAATCCTCCTTCCAAACACATTCTTTATTCCTTCCCATGTATTTTGCCCCCTCCTATACTTTCACATAACCTTCATTTAAATTCATATTAATCCCAGTCCACCACATTTATCCTATTATCCAGTTATTTACATGCACATACATACATAAGATGCTTTATACATACAGCTTTCTTTCAGTCCAGATTATATTCCAAGAACATAGAGTGCTTGTTCACAGGCCTTTTTACGGCCTCTGAACAGGCCTGGGTTGCCGGCGTCATTAGGAGGAACAAACATCGCAAAACTGCTCCATGTCCTGCAGAATGCCGTTTACCTCCAATGTCCAGTTATATGGTCTTTCCAGCTGCTGTTTATGACGCCGCTGTTTTTATGGCTCAGAGTTGTAGAGCAGAGGAGTGGGAAATCCAGCGAGAGTAGGTAAAGCTGCAATGTGGTGGTTGGAGCAGTAAAATTGGACCTTACGCAACTATCTAAAGTGTGGCAGCTTAAACAGTAAAGTACTGAATTACAAAATTGGAGGACGGAAAAACGATAAATTCAATAAAACAATTCAAAAAATGAAACCGAGTTGCAATGTAGCCTAGGCTAATGCAGCCAGGTAGTGTAAAAGTTTTAGCTACCATTCTCACGAAGGAGTGGTGGGCCAAATGCTAAATGGACACCGACATTCAAATACAACTAAATTAATTTGTTAGTTCACATGACAATGCGGTGGGCAGGAGGGTGCTTAAGGTTCAGACATTATGATACGCTTTTAGAAAGGTCAATCTTACGTTTATGTTCAGTGACTACACATAAATTAAGTTACATAGGGCAGTTGTATTAATAAATTGGACTCAGTGGAATAGAACATACTAAATAAATGTTTAATCGCGGAGTCGACTCCTTGAAACAGAGGATGGGAGTCGACCCCGACTCTTGAGAGTGCAAGAGTCTAGGAGTCGACTCTTTAATAAATGGCAAATATTGCACTTAACATTAATAACATATTGCACGCTTGCCAAATATTTCTCATAACCATCCACAGTGTAACATCACACTCCCATAATGAACCAACTTTTTATTAACACATTTTAAACATGCTTTATATCAAGAGGTATAAAAATTTCTCCATTTAAAAATAGGAAATATTTGGTAAGACCCAGAATCCTGAGTGGAAACAGCAAGTGAAGCTCCTGGCCGTGCCTAAGAAGCCTTAGTGCTAATGCTAATGTGCTACATTTCACTCCTCAAAAGACACAACTTCACATCTAATCACGCTCTGGGGCGCTACCTGGCCCTCCTTGGCTCACAGCAAGGTCAGATTCAGTTTGCAGGAAGTGGCAGAGTAAGACTCCTAACAGATACTTTTAAACAAGAAGCATTCAGTTCAGTTTGTATTTACTAAATGTATTGCACAGAGAAACTCCATTACTCTAAGGAAATTAATGATTTATCACAAGTAGTATCTCTACAAAACCATCTGCACTTCAAATATGAGCGTTTGGCACTGCTGCATGTTTGGAAGTATCTGACCCTTTCCTGGCCGTCAAAAGCAAACGACACATAAGGATTGTAGTGCGATTATTAGTGTTTATTTCACACTCTGATACAGAACACCTCTTCATGTGTTTAGTTTACACTCTGATACAGAACACCTCTTCATGTGTTTATTTCACACTCTGATACAGAACACCTCTTCATGTGTTTATTTCACACTCTGATACAGAACACCTCTTCATGTGTTTATTTCACACTCTGATACAGCACACCTCTTCATGTGTTTATTTCACACTCTGATACAGAACACCTCTTCATGTCTTTATTTCACACTCTGATACAGAACACCTCTTCATGTGTTTATTTCACACTCTGATACAGCACACCTCTTCATGTGTTTATTTCACACTCTGATACAGCACACCTCTTCATGTGTTTATTTCACACTCTGATACAGCACACCTCTTCATGTGTTTATTTCACTCTGATACAGCACACCTCTTCATGTCTTTATTTCACACTCTGATACAGAACACCTCTTCATGTGTTTATTTCACACTCTGATACAGCACACCTCTTCATGTGTTTATTTCACACTCTGATACAGCACACCTCTTCATGTGTTTATTTCACACTCTGATAAAGCACACCTCTTCATGTGTTTATTTCAGTCTCTCCTGCGCACTCTGATGAAGCTGAAGAAGGATGAAAAGTTGAAACTGTTTCAGAGCCATCTGAGTCAGTATTACCCAGAATGCAGAGAGACAGACCAGGGGGATCCTGAGGCTCTGTACATAGTGGAGAAGATGCTGGAGACCTGTGGCAGTGAGAGGTCTCTGAAGATCACACTCCACATCCTGAGGAACATGAAGCAGAAGGATCTCACCGCCTCACTGGAGAGAGATGAGCAGCACAGTAAGAGTTTTCTCTCATTGCTTCTGTGTGCAAATATGTAAAAGACATGCTAAATATAATTTACCATTACAATCGGGATAAACAACAATCGTATGCAACCTTGCTATACAGACTATTCATACACTTGACTAAAGACATGGAGAAAACTGAAATCAGATTTTTATAATAAATCATTAATGTCAAAGAAGCACTAAAACAGGGGAAAGTCACAGAACTGGCAATAGAAATGGCAAATAGGCTACCCAACCGTGATATTACAAAAAAGTTGGGATAGTGTATAAAATGTTAATAAAAACATAAATCATTGATTTTCAAATCCTTTTTGACCTGTATTCAATTGAAAACAGTACAAAGACAAGATATTTAGGGCCTTATTTACTGAGACCTTTAGCGGGTGCAAAACCATTTAGCACACGTTAAACCAATAACATGACCAATCATGGTATTTGTTTTGCATCAATCATTGGTCATGTTATTGGTTTTGCGTGTGATAAAAGGTTTTGCATCCGCTTAAGGTCTTAGTATATCAGGCCCTTAATGTTTTAACTAATCAACTTTATTGTTTTTTGTAAATATATGCTCATTCTAAATTTTATGACTGCAACACATCCCAAAAAAGTTGGGACAGGGGCATGTTTACCACTGAGTTACATCACCTTTCCTTTTAACAACACTCAGTAATCTTTTGGGAACTGAGGACACTAATTGTTGTAGTATTGAAAGCGGAATTTTTTCCCATTCTTGCTCGATATAAGACTTCAGCTGAGACAGGTCTGGACTGCAGACAGGCCAGTCTAGCACCCGCACTCTCTGACTACGAAGCCACGCTGTTGTAACACGTGCAGAATTTGGCTTGGCATTGTCTTGCTAAAATAAGCAAAGCTGTTGTAAAGATGACAGCATATGTTGCTCCAAAATGCATATGTACCCTTCAACGTTAATAGTGCCTTCACAGATGTGCAAGTTACCCATGCCATGGGCTCCAACACACAAATATACAAAAACTTTATATTTATATTTTATATAAGCTATATTTTCTTACATTTTTATACAGCTACCCCACAAATGACCCCACACAAGACCCATACAAAGTTGGTACAGGACTTTTGAAAATATGTCATTATGGTTATTGTGTGTTTATTATTTAATCCCAACAAATTAGGAAAAGTGTGTCAAGACAAAACAATGAGGTTAACTGGTTTTTAAGAGACGTCAAACATTGAATCGGGTCAAATTGACCCGGAACATAATATGTGGGTTAAACATATCTGCCTGCTGCAACGTCCCCTCCCCCCATGCGCTCCCCAAGCACTGCAGAACAGCCGCATTTCTACTTGAGGAGAAGAATATCATCTAGACTACATTAGTTACAATAAATGTGTAACAATAATGAAGGCTATCACCCAACATGTTTAAAAGTTCTTGTGTGTCACTTGGGAATAGTAGTCTTGCTATGATATGTGCAAAATAAATTAGGCTCAACCCCAAAAAATGCAAGATTCTCCATATCTGCCATGCTAAACTTAACCCAATCTTACCCATGCTTACCATCGATCAGGTCCCCCTGGAAACCTGTGAAGCAATCAGAATCCTAGGGGTTACTATCCAAAGCAACCTCAAATGGGATAAACAGGTTGAACACATGATCACTGCAGCCAACAGGAAACTGTTTGCATTGCGCAGGCTAAAAAAGTTTGGCATTTGACTCTGACATGGTTTCCATTTACACTGGCTATGTACGCTCCGTTTTGGAGTACGCCGCACCTGTCTGGCATAGCTCTCTCACCACTAGGCAGACCGCTAGGATGGAGAAGATGCAGAAACGTGCCTGCCGGACCATTCTTGGTTGTAGGTATACCACCTACTCAGATGCACTATCAACCCTCTGACAGACGCTCCAGTCTGAGTCTCGCCTTTGCACGGAATCTGTTCAAATCCAGCTTCAGGGATTGGCTGCCCTAACCTGGCTAACACGATGACGTGGTCAGGCAGCACCAAGCTGACCCACTACATCTGGGAAGGCTGTCATTGTTAGTGTAATATGCGCTCAGAATTTAATAGGTGCATATAATTCAATGCGCAACGCCCCGCGCCTGTCAATCATTAGCTTATTAGCTACTCCGCCCATACCGGGAAAACAAACGAGGAGTTTGCTAGAAAAGGTTTCCTCTCCGGTAAACAAACTATGTACATGTTGCAAAGAAGCAACAATGATAACGCGTTGGCTTTCGTGACATAGGCTGCAACTTGGTCAAAGACGTAAACAAACAGAAACAGCAGGACTAGGAGGACAGTAATTGTTGAGGCGGTGCTTAATTAAAACAGCTTGTGATTCGTTCAATTCGAAATGTGGATATCCAACCAGCCTGAGCGCACAGCCCCTTCATTATCTACGTAATTTGCCAACAAGATCAAAGCCGCCTCACCATAATCCAGACTCGAGCGTTAGCCAGGGTAGGCTGCCCCCCCTTCGCAAGGAAGTCTCAGGGCGACAGACCCGCAACAGCAAAAAGCTTGCAACAGCATAATGATTGCAACAGCAAAAAGCTTGCAACAGCATAATGCTTGCAACAGCAAAAAGTTTGCAACAGGAAGGCACCAAACAGAAAGAGCTTCAAACTCACCTTTACCCTATCTTGCTGGACTTTTAAATCGATATGGATTTTAGTTTTCCACGTCTTAGTCTAGGATATATCTATTTATTTATCTATCAAAGAATTGTTACAGCAATGTAATTCAGTTTTTTAAATAAAATTGTGTTTTTAAGAACCTGTAAATTTGCTGAAATTAACAATAAATTAACAACCTTTTTTTAACCGACAGCTAATTGATTTTTGCCATCATAGGATTACTTCAGTTACTCAGTTACACAACATGTACACAAAGGCATTTAAATGAAAATACAGCACAAAACTGTGATTATGGGGGCAAGAAAATGGACATGACTTTAAATATCCCTGAGAGGGATTCAAAGCAGGAACTCAGAATCCAGTAACTGAACTACTGTCCCATCAGACAGACTGCTCTGAGTTTGTATCCAGGGTTAAACCCCATCAGACTTCTGATTTCTGCTAATTTATTATATTTATGGAATATATGCATAATTGAGAGGTGTGTAACACACTCTGTGATAGATGTGTATCACACTGTGTGAGAGTTGTGTAACACTGTGTGAACTGTGTAAAATACTGTGAAAACAGGCTGCATACATATTTTTATTGACTGTTTCTTCTTGAAATCTGTTATTGAATGGGAAATGTTCATCTTATTTTAAACATAATTATTTCTTATATTTCCTCTCTTCAGATGAATCCATAAAAAGAGCCCAGCAGACACTGAAAACTGATCTGAAGAGGAAGTTTCAATTCATATTTGAAGGTTTAGCAAAGCAGGACCACCCAACCCTCCTGAATGAGATCTATACAGAGCTCTACATCACAGAGGGGGGGAGTGGGGGGGTCAATAATGAACATGAGGTCAGACAGATTGAGACAGCATCCAAGAGACAAACCACACAGGAGACTGCAATCCTCTGCAATGACATCTTTAAGCCTTTACCTGGACAAGAGAACCCCAGAACTGTGCTTACAATGGGCATCGCTGGCATTGGGAAAACCGTCTCTGTGCAGAAGTTCATTCTGGACTGGGCAGAAGGAAAAGCTAATCAGGACGTTGATTTCATCTTCACTCTTCCTTTCCGAGATCTGAATCTGAAGAAGGAGAGAGAATTCAGTCTGATGCAACTTCTGCAGCACTACTTTCCACAACTGAAAGAGATCAAAAGTATTGAAGGTGATGACGTCAAAGTTGTGCTTATCTTTGATGGTCTGGATGAGTGTCGACTTCCTCTACATTTCCAGAGCAATGAGATCTGCTGTGATATAACAGAGTCATCATCAGTGGATGTGCTGCTGACCAACCTCATTCTGGGGAACCTGCTTCCCTCTGCTCTCCTCTGGATCACCTCCCGACCAGCAGCAGCCAATCAGATCCCTCCTGAGTGCGTCCACCAGGTAACAGAGGTACGAGGGTTCAATGACCCACAGAAGGAGGAGTACTTTAAGAAGAGAATCAGAGATCAGAACCAGGCCAGCAGAATTATCTCACACATAAAGTCATCCAGGAGTCTCTACATCATGTGTCACATACCAGTCTTCTGCTGGATTTCTGCTACTGTTCTGGAGACAATGTTGGGTAAAGTAAAGTTGAGAAAGTCGAGTAGAGATCTGCCCAAAACTCTGACTGAAATGTACACACACTTCCTGCTCATTCAGACTAATGTAAAGAATCAGAAGTATCATGGCACCAATGAGACAAACCCAAAGAAAATGTCAGAGTCAGATACAGAAATCATCCTGAAACTGGGGCAGCTGGCTTTTCTGCAGCTGGAAAAGGGCAATCTGATATTCTATGAAGAGGACCTGAGAGAGAGTGGCATTGATGTCAGTGAAGCTTCAGTGTACTCTGGGGTGTGCACAGAGATCTTTAAAGAGGAGTGTGGGTTGGATCAGGAGAAGGTCTACTGCTTTGTGCATCTGAGCATTCAGGAGTATCTGGCTGCCTTGTTTGTGTTTCTTTCATGTGTTAATGAAAACAGAAATGTACTTAGAGCAGAAGAATCAAAACCTTACAGTGACAGAGTGCAGCTGTCTGAGTTAAACAGGAGTGCAGTGGATCAGACCTTACAGAGTGAGAATGGACACCTGGACCTTTTCCTCCGATTCCTTCTTGGGCTCTCTCTGAAATCCATTCAGACTCTCTTAGGAGGTCTACTGACACAGACGGGAAGCAGATCACCTGTACCAGACCCACAGCCACAGACAGGAAGCAGATCACCTGTACCAGACCCACAGACACAGACAGAAAGCAGACCAGAGAGCATTAAGAAAACAGTCCAGTACATTAAGGAGAAGATCAGAGAGGAATCTTCAGCAGAGAGGATCATCAATCTGTTCCACTGTCTCAATGAACTGAAAGACAACGCTCTAGTGAAGGAAATCCAGAATTCCCTGAGATCAGGAAAACTTTCTGGTAAAAAGCTGACAAAAGGCCGATGTTCAGCTTTGGCCTCTGTGTTACTGATGTCAGAGATCCTGGATGAGTTTGACTTGAAGACCTACGACACATCAGCAGAAGGTTATCAGAGACTGATACCAGCAATCAGGAACTGCAGGAAGGCCATGTGAGTATTATGTCGTTAATAAATGAAAAAAAAAAAAAAAAAGATTTCTGAATGACGAGTATGGGGGCGGCAGTGTAGTATAATGGTTAAGGAACTGGCCTTGTAACCGAAAGGTTGCAGGTTCGATTCCCAGGTAGGACACTGCCGTTGTACCCTTGAGCAAGGTACTTTACCTGAATTGCTTCAGTATATATCCAGCTGTATAAATGGATAATATGTAAAACATGATAAAAAAAGTTGTGTAAGTCGCTCTGGATAAGAGCGTCTGCTAAATGCCTAAAATGTAAAATGTAATGTAATGAATGAAGATGTTATAACTGCTTAATGTCCTCATTTAATGTTCTGAATCTAGAACATGAGCAGCATCAAATGCAAAAATTCACTTTTCAGCAGTTTGTGGAAATTCTGTTTTAAATTAAGTTTTGTTTGGTAATACTCATTTGAGCATCTTGGGGCAATAGAAAAAGACCGTCTGTGCGTTTTTTGTTTTATTTTTTCCTCACGATACATTATTGAGCTCACTGAAAGTCAGCTATTTTCCCATAGAATACATTGAGCAGCAAAGACTGACAAACCTAGTGACGTCACGACCGCAGTTGGTCCAAGATGGCTGCGCCCTAGTGGGAAAAAAGCGAATCAACTTCTTTTTCCAGCAAATACGGGTCGGTTTCAGATTTGAACGCACGGTCATATCTAATTTAAGGTAAAAAGGTAACAAACCAGAGCCACTTTACCGAGTGCTTCATGTCCCCTTTAAGTAAGACATAATCCTGAAAGAAATGAATGAAAGACAATACAAAACCACAGTAAAACTAGCAAAATCAACAACAAAAAGAACCACAACCAGAAATCCAAGACTGTGATCAAAGCAAAGACCAACGACTGAGAAATGACAGGAGACCAAAGGCTCATTTATGCTTAACAGGCCAACACTTTATGGCCTGTATTCAATCAACTTTTGTCCTTAACTCTATTTACTTTGGCCCTCCAGAGGCAATTTCCACCTTGTTTCTACTAGTTTTATTTAAATGTCAGTATCCCTGCGCATCCATGGTTTAAAGTTCGAATTGAAGAAGAAGCTGTTTTATTCAGAAATTTGCAACAGAGTACATTTATTTCTGAATAGTAACATACAGTTTATATATAATGTAATGTATTTAAATACGTAAAAAAAAAAAAAAACGTACAAAAGCACGAAATGTAACAAGATAAACTCTTCAGGGTTAATCAGAAAACAGCTGTAGCTGAATATACTGGTAAGTACTTGGTTTCCTAAACATATTTATACGATAGATTTTGGAGAAAAAAATTAGGTGTCTTCGAAACCGAAAGTGCATCAAGTACAGTAAGCAAGGGAAAACGGCGAATGCTCATTTGTACAACGTTTTAAAAAATATATATTATTGTTTCTATATGTGAACATGATTTTCTTAGCGTGTATAAACGGTGCATTTTATGCATTTTACCGTCTGTGGCTGTGGCAAGAGGAGGGTCGTAAGTGCTTTGGGCTATTAATAGCACCCTCCTATTTTATGGCACTGCAGTGTAACTGGAGAAGCTGAGGTTTTTGCACCCCACTGCCAGCCCCAACCCTGCACCCCACTGCCACCCCCCACCCCTGCACCCCACTGCCACCCCCAACCCCGCACCCCACTGCCACCCCCACCCCTGCACCCCACTGCCACCCCCACCCCTGCACCCCACTGCCACCCCCAACCCTGCACCCCACTGCCACCCCCACCCCTGCACCCCACTGCCACCCCCAACCCCGCACCCCACTGCCACCCCCCACCCCTGCACCCCACTGCCACCCCCACCCCTGCACCCCACTGCCACCCCCAACCCCGAACCCCACTGCCACCCCCACCCCTGCACCCCACGGCCACCCCCAACCCCACTGCCACCCCCCAACCCCGCACCCCACTGCCACCCCCAACCCTGCACCCCACTGCCACCCCCAACCCCACACCCCACTGCCACCCCCAACCCCCAACCCCACTGCCACCCCCAACCCCGCACCCCACTGCCACCCCCAACCCCACTGCCACCCCCAACCCTGTACCCCACTGCCACCCCCAACCCTGCACCCCACTGCCACCCCCAACCCCCAACCCCACTGCCACCCCCAACCCTGCACCCCACTGCCACCCCCCAACCCCGAACCCCACTGCCACCCCCAACCCCACACCGCACTGCCACCCCCAACCCTGCACCCCACTGCCACCCCCAACCCCACTGCCACCCCCAACCCTGCACCCCACTGCCACCCCCAACCCCCAACCCCACTGCCACCCCCCAACCCCCAACCCCACTGCCACCCCCAACCCCGCACCCCACTGCCACCCCCAACCCTGCACCCCACTGCCACCCCCAACCCTGCACCCCACTGCCACCCCCAACCCTGCACCCCACTGCAACCCCCAACCCCACTGCCACCCCCAACCCCACACCCCACTGCCACCCCCAACCCCACTGCCACCCCCAACCCTGCACCCCACTGCAACCCCCAACCCCGCACCCCACTGCCACCCCCAACCCCACACCCCACTGCCACCCCCAACCCCACACCCCACTGCCACCCCCAACCCCACACCCCACTGCCACCCCCCAACCGTGCACCCCACTGCCACCCCCAACCTCACTGCCACCCCCAACCCTGCACCCCACTGCCACCCCCAACCCTGCACCCCACTGCCACCCCCAACCGTGCACCCCACTGCCACCCCCAACCCCACTGCCACCCCCAACCCTGCACCCCACTGCCACCCCCAACCCTGCACCCCACTGCCACCCCCAACCCTGCACCCCACTGCCACCCCCAACCCTGCACCCCACTGCCACCCCCAACCCTGCACCCCACTGCCACCCCCAACCCCGCACCCCACTGCCACCCCCAACCCTGCACCTTTGGGGAAACACACCAACAAACCCATGCCACGCTTAGGTACCCCCCTAAGCCTCCTTTTGAGCCAGGAAAACCCCTAAAAACTAGGGGGGTGTACTGCGATGTGAGATTAAGCGGATAGCGAGCTAACTTAAGCTTCAACCCTGGGTTTACTGTATCACAAAGCCCACTCACTTTTAATCACATGGTATATTGCCACGGCAACTTACTCTGCACGGCTAACCTGCTCCGGGGCAGGTTATGTTCAGGATAACAGATTGAAACATATGAAAGCACCGCCCTTTGACCAATCGACTACTTGGCTTTGGAAAAAGACATCTCCATTCCAAAGGATCCCGTAGAGATATGTGCGGATATTGAGGGAATCTCTTCGCAGGGCGAGATTGAGTTCCGCAAAAGATTTTCTGGAAAAGGCTTGACAAACCGACAAAATCCGCTGTCTTTCCCGGAGTTTATGAATATCTTCAGTTCATGAATACATTTTGGTGTGATTGCTTCAGCAAGATTTTAAACATGCTGTATGAAGTTTAAAGTTTAGGAGCTCTAGAATGTACAGAATGTACAGATATAAACTGTAGGACAATATCGTGAGAGTACAGATTTATTTGTTACAAGTGGTAAATGAGGTAAATGAGGTAAATGTGGTAAATGAGGTAAATGTGGTAAATGAGGTAAATGTGGTAAATGAGGTAAATGTGGTAAATGAGGTAAATGAGGTAAATGAGGTAAATGAGGTAAATGTGGTAAATGAGGTAAATGAGGTAAATGAGGTAAATGAGGTAAGTGAGGTAAGTGTGGTAAATTAGGTAAATGAGGTATAATATTTGTAACAAATTTAACTTACATGATGAGCCATTTATTATCAATGTATTTCCTCCCTGGCTGTGTTGGAGGCATGGTGTTGCTTTTTGCTCTTATCATTGTTTGATGTTCTTCATATCCGTATCAGTCTTTTTTCATTAGGAGAGAAATACGCTGCTCTAGTACAGTCCATGCTGTACCGCTATAGGCTCGTTGTTGCAGACACCGCCCCTTTTATAGGAACGTGCACAGAGCTTGATTAACAAAGCCTGTGTTCACTTAGCGAGTTCTTAAAGGCATACTGAACTTTGTTAGAACATAATGTTCTATATCGCTCTGGATAAGAGCGTCTGCCAAATGGCTGTAATGTAATGTATAGCTACCTGGCACCCATATGAGTCATAATCTTCAAGCTCAACTTCTTGACTTGCTCCAGTGGTCAGAACTGGCCAACGAATAATTTTTTGTCTCTCCATTCACTCCCATTGCGTGGCGAAACAGGTCTCAAAAGCACACTTTTTGCACATAAAGGAATGCAAACAGCGTGGATTATGCCGATATACAAAATCACAACTTTAGGAACCGTCATTTGGAGAGAGAACAAACGTCCTTCTACAAAGTTTACTGTACCTTTACCCACCTTCGTAGTACCGGTTATACTGTACCTTTACCCACCTTCGTAGTTCCGGTTATACTGTACCTTTACCCACCTTCGTAGTACCGGTTATACTGTACCTTTACCCTCCTTCGTAGTACCGGTTATACTGTACCTTTACCCACCTTCGTAGTACCGGTTATACTGTACCTTTACCCACCTTCGTAGTACCGGTTATACTGTACCTTTACCCACCTTCGTAGTTCCGGTTATACTGTACCTTTACCCACCTTCGTAGTACCGGTTATACTGTACCTTTACCCACCTTCGTAGTTCCGGTTATACTGTACCTTTACCCACCTTCGTAGTACCGATTATACTGTACCTTTGCCCACCTTCGTAGTTCCGGTTATACTGTACCTTTACCCTCCTTCGTAGTTCCGGTTATACTGTACCTTTACCCACCTTCGTAGTACCGGTTATACTGTACCTTTACCCACCTTCGTAGTTCCGGTTATACTGTACCTTTACCCACCTTCGTAGTACCGATTATACTGTACCTTTGCCCACCTTCGTAGTTCCGGTTATACTGTACCTTTACCCTCCTTCGTAGTTCCGGTTATACTGTACCTTTACCCACCTTCGTAGTACCGGTTATACTGTACCTTTACCCACCTTCGTAGTACCGGTTATACTGTACCTTTACCCACCTTCGTAGTTCCGGTTATACCAGATTGCGGTGGTTAGTTTTTGTCAAGCCACCTAACACAAAAAAAAACCTGGATTTGTTAAGCTTCCTTCGTAGTATACCCCATAGTTTGGTTAGGAATTAAGTGTTTGTGTAACTATGTTGGGAGACTAGGTCAGGCAGTAAATGCATAATGTTACAATAGTACTGCCCTGGTCTCTGTTTTATTCTGGAGTAAGCTGACCCAGAATCTCCAACATAGTGTCTGTAGACAGAGTGGAAATAAGGAGGAATTGTAGGATATAATGGTGCCAGAGTGAGGTCTTCTCAGGGAACTGTTAAAGTGAACTTTGCCCCCAGTGCCTGTTCTTGAGTTAATTTTGTGGTTTATCTCAGGCTAAAGCCTGACCTGTACAAGGATTCCGATGTTTCCTAGAGCCCAGAACAGGCTAAATGATGTCTGCTTGGACAGCACCATCAAATGTATCACTACCACTACCAAACGAAATAAACTCAAAGGTATCATTAACAGTTTTTGCATATCTTTGGCATACTTTGTTTCAGTACCTGGTCATATAAACCCCAGCAGAACAGACACACTGCACTACCTGGTCATATAAACCCCAGCAGAACAGACACACTGCACTACCTGGTCATATAAACCCCAGCAGAACAGACACACTGCACTACCTGGTCATATAAACCCCAGCAGAACAGACACACTGCACTACCTGGTCATATAAACCCCAGCAGAATAGACACACTGCACTACCTGGTCATATAAACCCCAGCAGAACAGACACACTGCACTACCTGGTCATATAAACCCCAGCAGAATAGACACACTGCACTACCTGGTCATATAAACCCCAGCAGAACAGACACACTGCACTACCTGGTCATATAAACCCCAGCAGAATAGACACACTGCACTACCTGGTCATATAAACCCCAGCAGAACAGACACACTGCACTACCTGGTCATATAAACCCCAGCAGAACAGACACACTGTACTACCTGGTCATATAAACCCCAGCAGAATAGACACACTGCACTGCCTGGTCATATAAACCCCAGCAGAACAGACACACTGCACTACCTGGTCATATAAACCCCAGCAGAACAGACACACTGCACTACCTGGTCATATAAACCCCAGCAGAACAGACACACTGCACTACCTGGTCATATAAACCCCAGCAGAATAGACACACTGCACTACCTGGTCATATAAACCCCAGCAGAATAGACACACTGCACTACCTGGTCATATAAACCCCAGCAGAACAGACACACTGCACTACCTGGTCATATAAACCCCAGCAGAATAGACACACTGCACTACCTGGTCATATAAACCCCAGCAGAACAGACACACTGCACTACCTGGTCATATAAACCCCAGCAGAACAGACACACTGCACTACCTGGTCATATAAACCCCAGCAGAATAGACACACTGCACTGCCTGGTCATATAAACCCCAGCAGAACAGACACACTGCACTACCTGGTCATATAAACCCCAGCAGAACAGACACACTGCACTACCTGGTCATATAAACCCCAGCAGAATAGACACACTGCACTACCTGGTCATATAAACCCCAGCAGAACAGACACACTGCACTACCTGGTCATATAAACCCCAGCGGAATAGACACACTGCACTACCTGGTCATATAAACCCCAGCAGAATAGACACACTGCACTACCTGGTCATATAAACCCCAGCAGAACAGACACACTGCACTACCTGGTCATATAAACCCCAGCAGAACAGACACACTGCACTACTTTCTGCTGCTAGCTGTTCAGAGCCACCTCCTGTGTTTTAAGTTGTGGTCTTGGTGTCTCCGTCTTGGCAGTACTTTAAGACTTAGAGGGAGATAGTGACAGCTAGTGGGTGGAAATGTGGCCAAAGCTGTGTGAGAGTTGCAAGATGATCGCGCTTCTGGAAAGTCATTTCCAGGGTGAGTTTGTCTGCCACTGTTGAGCACCTTGAGAACAAGATCCTTGGTCTCGCGGTCAAACTAGTTGGACTCCACGGTCCTCAATTGGTAGAGTTCCAGGAACTGAGTAGTTTGTCCTTTAAGGAATTGGTATGCACACCGCAGGCGGGAAGAGGGGAGACTCCAGAGCAGGCAGGGAGAGAAAGAGTTGGATGACAGTAGGGCGCAAGCACAGAAAAGGGCGTGTCTACCACACAGGGACTGTTTCTCCAGAGGTTGTGGTGTCCAGCCGATTCCAGCCCTCGCAGGAACCTGACCCTTAACCCTGAGAGTGGGGGGACTGATGGGCCTCTGGGCGCCCTGATGGCCACATCCTCCAGAAAAAGGGAGTTATTGATAGTGGGGGACTGAATTCTGAGCGGTGTGGACTGTATAGTCTTTGCATGACAAGGAGTCTCATGCGGTTTGTTGCCTCCCTGGTGCCCAGGTTGGAGATCTCCTGGAGCGTGCGGACGAGCTCCTGGCCAGAGTCTTCTCCAGAATTCTACCGGTACCACGTGCCAGCAGAGGGAAGCAGAGATTTATTTGGAGGTTTAACACGTGGCTACAGACCTGGTGTAGGAAAGAGGGGTACAGGTAGGAAAGAGGGGTACAGGTTTATGGGGCACTGGGACTCTTCTGGGACAGGGGTGACCTGTACAGGTGGGACGGGTTGCACCTGAACCAGAGGGGGTACTGCTGCAGTGAGCCAGCGTATGCTTAGGGAAGCCCAGGATTATTTAAACTAGGGACTTGGGGGGCAGGGAGGTGCAGACTGCCCAGATGGAAGCTGTCAAGGCTGTCTATAATACTAATGAGAACAATGATATATTTTTAGAGCAGAATTCTAGTAAGGGTGGCTTGGGGCAGCAGGGAGTGATGGAACGGGAGAGGAATTGTAGTGCTAGCAAAGTAACGGTCTGAAATGTCTTTGGGAATTAAGCAGAAAGGAGCCAAATACCCACGCATGATTATTTTCAAACTGCGGAACTATCAAACGAAAATCAGTATTCTGAAAGCCCAAGGAAAGAAGAAATTCTTGTCCGAGGCCAAACCATCCGCTTCGTCCTGGACTTATTGGCTAGACTCCGGAAAAAGTGTAAGGAATACCTCCCAATTCGGCAATCATTAGATAAAGCCGGGATTCAATCATTAGATAAAGCCGGGATTCAATCATTAGATAAAGCCGGGATTCAATCATTAGATAAAGCCGGGATTCAATCATTAGATAAAGCCGGGATTCAATCGCAGCTCCTTTTTCCCGCAGTGTTATGGGTCTGGAAAGGAACGCAACGGATGCAGTTCTCGAGCTCTACCGAAGCACTCTCCAGACTGAAGGATGATTTTCCAGAAATAGGCCTCTCAACTGAACAAAGGAACAATGGACTTGACTTAGAAAAGACAAAGCACTTAGTCAACAGTACATTAAGCTCCTGAAGTTCTGCTATAAGTTCAATCAATATATTATATTGCTTCCCCTCTGAATGTTGTCTCTCTCTCTTTAACATGCTCAATTAAACACCCGCAGGTCATACAGGTTCATTAGTCAGGGGGATTTAAGATAAGGATAACACATATATACAAATATTACTTAGAATTTGTGAAGCGAACTTAATGAAGTAAATGTAATTTAAATGGCGATAGAGTTTTTATGCAATTTACTGGGTACGCAGAATGATAGGCTTAAATTGCCATAATTTAGATGACTGTCCGCAAGACGGAGGAGGAGAAGGGGGAGGGAATCCGGAGATACATAATTAATACAGGAGATTGGATGCAATTTTTGGTGCTGAACAATAATGTAGACGAGTTGATTAAAACTGGTATTGTAATTCTATGGAAATATAGACTGGATTCCATGAAGATGTTAACCAATGTGGTGTGTAGAATTTATAAACTAAAGAAGTTATGAACTATATCCATACTGATCTGATTTGAGAACCGACTCAAGTGGATTGCTATAATGCTACCAAAATGTATGTACCCTACACTATATACAGTGCCCTATTATTGGCACCCCTGGTAAAGATGAGTAAAAAGGGTTATAAAAAATTAACCGTTTTGTGAATTAGCTTAATCTCACACTGAAAAAATTAGAAAAATTCAACCTTTAATTGAAGCAAATTTATTATGAGAAAAAGAAATCCCACATCAAGAAATAATTATTTTTAACAAAACCACGTGTGCCACAATTATTGGCACCCCTGCATTTATATATAGAATAAAGTAATAATTTGTAATATTTGGTCGCATATCCTTTGCATGCCATGACTTCCTGATGTCTGTGACCCAACAAAATCAAAAGACTCTTGATATCTTATTTTCAGGTACTCTTACAAGCAATACTACAATCTCTCTGCATTTGAATGGATCTCTATGGGAATTGGGGTGTGGGACTAGATTTAGCTGTAAATTACACTGGAACAGTATGGAACACATGGTTGGCCAAATGGCTCAAGTCATCAAGGGTCTGAGGTATCAAACGAGCCTCAGACCATCACTCTGCTGCCAGATATGCAGGAGATATGGATGGATCACTTTAAGGGTTGTTTCTCCTGACAAATTTTCCTATTGAACTCTATGGAAAAATAAGTCGGGAGAAGAAACCCTTCAAGTTATCCATCCATATCTACTGTTATGTTAAAAGAACCTTCTTAGCATGACGTGCACATTGTGTGCCTCAAAAGAAATGTTGGGAACAGGTGGGGATCGAACCACCAACCTACTAAACAGCAGTCAAATGCCTTAACCACTAAGCTACAGGAACTTTCACAGTTGGTATGGTAGGTAGTTAAGCATAGATAGTGTACTTGGCCAACATATGTATATTTCTATAGCGCCATCACACAGATTGATTAGGTTAGAACTGCAGGGCTCAAGTCTTGATCTAACTGTCAATCAACCCACCAAGTTTCAGAACTTTATATCAAACGGTTTTAGAATGAATAGCATTTTTGTGATAAGCCACGCCTAATGCAAAATTAATTGCATTATTAATTGCAATTGCATCCTCCTGCAAGATTCTACAGTGATGGTCCTTGTTGTTGTGATTTTCTACCCTACATACAGATTCCTTTATTTCCATTTCCTTCATCTTCTATTAAAAAATTTTATCACATACATAAATATATATGAATATGTGTATTACTACCTGTTATGAAAGTGAATCCACCTTTATATGTGTGTTAGCTTGCCGTGCTGTGGGAAGTGTGTCACAGTTAAAACCAAAAGTAAAGAATCAGAGGACAACTCACTGGCCACTCTGAAAGATGTGTGTTATCTTTTACATCTTTACTTTTGGTGGTAGCTGTGCTAAACATCCCACAGCATTGCAAATTAACTCACTGTAGATGGGCACTTAGCCGCAATTCAGAGAACTTACAGTATAAGAAAAGTGCCCATTTGGGTCAGAATTGCATCAGTAGAACTGTCAGAGTTCAGTCCAGCAGGACGTCTAATTCTCAGGTCCAAATTGCTGCAGTTGGAGAGTGTAGCACAGACATCTTCCTCAGAGCATCGACAACCTTAAAATCCTCAATTTCACTCTTCATCACTGAAAACTATCATTGTTACAGTTCTAATGTTACATATTTTATAGATACATACTATTGTAATACTATAATATATTAACTCTTCTTTGCAGACTGAACAGCTGTGACCTCACAGAGGAGTCCTGCGATATTGTGGCCTCAGCTCTCCAGTCATCAAACTCACCCCTGAGAGATCTGGACCTCAGCTACAATAACCTGGGAGATTCAGGAGTGAAGCTGCTCTGTGCTGGACTGATGAGTCCAAACTGTAAACTACAGAGACTGGACCTCAGCTACAATAACCTTGGAGAATCAGGAGTGAAGCTGCTCTGTGCTGGACTGATGAGTCCAAACTGTAAACTACAGAGACTGGGGTGAGTAGTGCTGTGCACTGTGTGACATTAAATAAAATAGGTGATTATGGCTGTGTAAGGGTTTGAATTTTTGTCACAGGGAGGAAAACATTTTACTGACCCCATTCATTTTCAAAAACTATAACCTGAATGTTTGTGTGAATACGGGTTTGCATAGAAGTGTATGGAGTGACTGGGGTGTATTGACTGGGGTGTGCTACTGTGCTTATATGAGTTTGTATATAAGCGTATTCACTGGGGTGTGCTACTGTGCTTATATGAGTTTGTATATAAGCGTATTCACTGGGGTGTGCTACTGTGCTTATATGAGTTTGTATATAAGTGTATTGACTGGGGTGTGCTACTGTGCTTATATGAGTTTGTATATAAGTGTATTCACTGGGGTGTGCTACTGTGCTTATATGAGTTTGTATATAAGTGTATTCACTGGGGTGTGCTACTGTGCTTATATGAGTTTGTATATAAGCGTATTCACTGGGGTGTGCTACTGTGCTTATATGAGTTTGTATATAAGCGTATTCACTGGGGTGTGCTACTGTGCTTATTTGAGTTTGTATATAAGCGTATTGATTGGGGTGTGCTACTGTGCTTATATGAGTTTGTATATAAGTGTATTCACTGGGGTGTGCTACTGTGCTTATATGAGTTTATATATAAGTGTATTCACTGGGGTGTGCTTATATGAATAATGGGTGGCAAGACCCTCTACCAGAGAGAGAGAGATTTTTATTTTAAAACCCCCTTTATTGGGACATTCTTCAAAAACAGAAATGACAGAATTTCAAGAGGAAAAACATTTTAAAAATAAAAAACCCAACAAGCCCAAACAACCCCTGTCCCCCACAGGACCCAACAACCAAATCAGAGCATAAGAACTAAAGGTCCCATCCCATTGGGGTCCACTGAACACAAAACATTCCCCAGTCCCCACACCTCCATATAACATGCTAAGTTGTCCACCAGTCTGTAATAGGCATGTTCAAACCTGGGGCGAGCAACCAGCATCCCCAACATCATATTCTTGGGGTCCACATATTCTTGGGACTGTCAGAGTTCAGTCCAGCAGGACGTCTAATTCTCAGGTCCAAAGTGCTGCAGTTAGAGAGTGTAGCACAGACATCTTCCTCAGAGCATCGTCAACCTTAAAGGGTAGTTCCACCGAACAATTATGTTTGATTTGTAGGAAAAGGAGCTCTCCTGCTGATTAAAATGAGCTTGCAGCCAACTCTCTACCTGTAGTGAGAGCAGAGATATAGCCCCAAACTCCTGCGCATGTACCAGGTACCTGCTTTACTGTGAACTACAACAGCCACGAGCGCTTATAGTTTATGGGCGATGTCAGACAACAGGTTGCCACGCCCACTGAATAACGTTACCGGAGCGGAGGCCGAGGGGCTGGGCTGGGCATTTTACTGCTGGTCCTGCAGCGTCTCTTCCAGACTAGAGAGGCCACGTTACTCGCTGGCAAGTTAGCCACTAATGTTCCAGTTCTACTGAAAAAATACCACCCACCATTAGCTAGAGTCTCCAGAAAAACGGGGGAAATACGGCCATTAATATAGGAAAACAGCCATTCATTTATCTACGGATTAGCAGCGCGTTCAGCTCCGGATCCGGCCGTGTATTCGGGCTCAAAACAGAAAGCCTTCCACCTACGACAAAATCTAGTAACATATTAAAAACATTGCAATTTTCGAAATGGCAAAAAGCTGATGTGTGGCAAACAGATTTAAAAACCCGCATTTGCACCTTTCTTTAATGCCAAGAAGCCGTGGCTAACAACAGCTAACGCACAAGCCCAGAAAATGACGTTAACATTGCTGCTGCAATCGAATGCTCAAAGTGAAACCGTTTGATATGGTCAGCTCGCTAATGGTAGTCTACTTTTCATGGTCATGGATCATAATGTAATGTTAGTTGACATGGTTCCTTACCGGGGGATTTGATAAGGCAGATGAGATGTCAGGGAATGATACCGCAGGTCCCTGAGTTGGATCATTTGTCCACTCTGTAACCGCATAAGGAGAGCACTTGAGTCCTGTTTGGTTTATTTTGCCAAAATATCTTTCTGAAACGCGTCAGTGTAATTTTCTGACAATATAATAATATGACAATGATGGCTAGCTTGATCTATGATGTGTCCCGACTCAGAACAGTAACAGACGCGGCATTGCTTTCCCCCTCGCTGGCTCCGCCTACGTGTCTATGTAACAGACAGCACTGCAGTTTTTCAAAAATGCGGAAGAGGTAGAGGTATACGTCATTTTGACATATACCTCTACCAGTATTTCATCTTTATCTGCGGATATTTCAGTACAGAAATTATTTTGGCAAGCCACAAAGAGAGACTTAATTAGTTGTGCCCTGATCTGTTAAATAAGGTTAATGTTGTTTTTCGGTGGAACTACCCTTTAAAATCCTCAATTTCACTCTTCATCACTGAACACTATCATTGTTACATTTCAAATATTACATATTTTATATATACCTAATATTATTATACTATAATATATTAACTCTTCTTTTGCAGACTGAACAGCTGTGACCTCACAGAGAAGTCCTGTGATATTGTGGCCTCAGCTGTCCAGTCATCAAACTCACCCCTGAGAGATCTGGACCTCAGCTACAATAACCCGGGAGATTCAGGAGTGAAGCTGCTCTGTGCTGCACTGATGAGTCCAAACTGTAAACTACAGAGACTGGGGTGAGTAGTGCTGTGTACTCTGTGACTTTAACTAAATAGAATGAGTGATTATGACTGTGTTAGAGTTAGAATTTTGTCTCAGAAAGGAAAAAATTCAAACTTTCGGTATTTACAGAAAAATAAAATACTATGACATACAATATATAATATAATATATATAATAAATTAATAGTAACACCACAATAAAACCAATACAAAACTATGAAACCATCAAAACACAGACCAGTAAAACAATAAAAACTTACAAGATCTGTTTAAAAGCACACCTTGTAGCCTCAATCGTTAGCCATAGCACAGATAGCCTCATTTACACACCAGATTTACATAAAACTATCTGTTATTACACAGACTAAAAGCATAAACTCTATGTAGAGACGCTCTAAAACCATCCCGCTAAACATTAGCACTGGATCCATCGCCTGCCCCTCTTGGATCCTGTTCCTCCCAGTGATCCAAACTGCGAGCTTTGCCTGCCCAAACAAGAAATTGATCGAGGAGAGCCCATGTCTGCTTTACAGTGTACCCCGGACCCAGAATGAAAACCCCAAAATCAAAAACAAACTCAAGCCTCCCACACAGGTCCCTCAACAAAGCAAACAAAGTGCAGGATCTATGTGTGCCAGGTGTCTTTTAGTGGCTATGACTCCATGAATAAGCCTCCACTGGAGATCTCCTGACTCTATGTGTGCCAGGTGTCTTTTAGTGGCTATGACTCCATGAATAAGCCTCCACTGGAGATCTCCTGACTCTATGTGTGCCAGGTGTCTATTAGTGGCTATGACTCCATGAATAAGCCTCCACTGGAGATCTCCTGACTCTATGTGTGCCAGGTGTCTATTAGTGGCTATGACTCCATGAATAAACCTCCACTGGAGATCCTGACCGCTTTGGTATTGGAGCCTGATAAAAAAGTCTCCATTTTCTCAAAGCAGGTGTAAGATTTTGGTCCAACCCCTGCCAAACACCTGCCCTCACCTCTCCCAGGGAAAGAAGGTGCCGAACCTTTACACACACAGTGTACAACGCCCTCTTACTCACAGCGTCAAACTCCCCCAACAGTGGTGTCCTAAAGAGCTTCCCCTGTTCCTCCTGCCACTCCCCCAGCACCGCCCGTACATGGATGTGTGGGAAAGCAGGGGCCTCCGTCAGGTGTGATGCAACAGCAACACCGTCCTCGTTGGGTGGGAGAGGCAGAGCCGCCTTTATTCCCACCATGATCTTCTCCACCAGCCGCACTGAATGGACCCCTGCTTGTGCTGCAATGGCCGCTGCGTCTCTCCAACCACCATCCTCCGTGCTCCACAAGTGAGCAGCTTCATCAAGCCAGTCCTCACAAAGTGACCCCTAAGGCTGGCCAACACCTGCGGTGACAGTCTCAGCAGGGGGCTCATCCAGGATCCAAAGGGCCCCTCGCTGCACGATAAAAACGTCCGACCACACCCTCAGCATAGAGGTGTAGAACGCAGGAAGGCCCACAGTGCTTGCCCCCTGTATGTTCATTAAGAAGAGATGCCAGTCCAGTCCCAAACCCCCTGCCATCCTCAGCAGGGCACAGGCGGTCTCCCTCCAGCTCACATCAGCATGGTAACACAGCCTCTGTACAGCCTGCAAGCGAGGGGCCATCACACGGCTTTCCAGGTCAATAAGACCCTGCCCCCTTCCTGCAAGGGCAGATACAGCACTGCTGCCCTGAGCCAGTGCTGCCCTCACCAAAACTATTTTACAATAGTCTTTCGTAGCTCACTTTGGTGGTGGTAAATCAGCAAGCTTATGCCAGAGAGCAGAGGCAACTAAATTATTTAGGATCAGCACCCTCCCCCTAAAAGAAACCTGAGAGAGGAGCCACTTCCACCTAGACATCCTGCCACACGCTTTGTCCAGTGCACCCTCCCAGTTTTTTAGGGTGTACTGCCTAGTTCCCAGGCACACCCCCAAAACCTTAAGCCCCTCCCTTCTCCAGGCTAGGTTGCTATGACCAAGTTGTAGCTGCTCTGTATATTTTTTTGGAAGACCAGAGAAGAGAGCATTACAGTAGTCTAATTTACTTGTAACAAAGGCATGTATTTACCGTTCAGCATCAGCTTGCGAGAGGAAAGGCCTTACTTTAGTAATGTTTCACAAATGGAAAAAGGCTTCCCTTGTTACATTTCTTATATGTGGCAGAAAGCTTAAGTCAGCATCCAAGATTACACCTATATTTTTAACTTGAGGTTTATTTTTTGGTTCCTTGATAATCTTTCTCTCTGGGCGTTAGATCCAATGATAAGTATTTAACAGCCATTCATTTATCTACGGATTGGCAGCGCGTTCAGCTCCGGATCCGGCCGTGTATTCGGGCTCAAAACAGAAAGCCTTCCACCTACGACAAAATCTAGTAACATATTAAAAACATTGCAATTTTCGAAATGGCAAAAAGCTGATGTGTGGCTTAGCTACTGCATGGCAAACAGATTTAAAAACCCACATTTGCACCTTTCTTTAATGCCAAGAAGCCGTGGCTAACAACAGCTAACGCACAAGCCCAGAAAATGACATTAACATTGCTGCTGCAATCGAATGCTCAAAGTGAAACCGTTCGATATGGTCAGCTCGCTAATGGTAGTCTACTTTTCATGGTCATGGATCATAATGTAACGTTAGTTGACATGGTTCCTTACCGGGGGATTTGATAAGGCAGATGAGATGTCAGGGAATGATACCGCAGGTCCCTGAGTTGGATCATTTGTCCACTCTGTAACCGCATAAGGAGAGCACTTGAGTCCTGTTTGGTTTATTTTGCCAAAATATCTTTCGGAAACGTGTCAGTGTAATTTTCTGACATTATAATAATATGGCAATGATGGCTAGCTTGATCTATGATGTGTCCCGACTAGGGGTGTTAACGATTAATCGTTGATCGATTAAGTGCGCCATTTTGCGTATAGGCGGAAACTATAATTACACCCTCATAATATCAGCGCTGCCATTGAAAATTTTAATTAGGCCTAACGGGAAACCGAAGCTGTTTTGGCAAGGGTTTTTCCAGATGCTATTTTGATCATTCCAGCATTCTGCGGTAAGGGAAATATTGCAGCTACATTAAAAAAAAAAAAAAAAGATTATATATAAAAAAAGAATAATATAAATTTTTTTTTTTAAATTAAAATAATTTATTTTCCCTCTTGTCCAAGCCGGGCGGCACGTGAGTTTGGCTGGGCGGGCCGCCCGGCCAAGATAATGGTAGGGGAAACACTGAACATGCTATTAACTTTACACAGAAGAAGACTCACTTGACCATGAAGCACACTACTTATGCGTGCCTGGGACATCGGTCCCATCGGAACACGTATTTTCAGCAGCTGGTCTCGCTGTAAACCGACTGCGCACACGACTCACCCCTGATAACGTAAACATGCTTATATTCTTAAATAAACATCAGCAGGCCTAGGTATTTACTGCACTTATGCAGTTTAAGTTTTAAACTGAGGCCTGAGCTGTCGTAGTTTGTCGTAGCTTTCTCATTTCAAGAGGGAACCTATTATAGTTTTCAAAAACGTTATTTATCTTTATTTATCTATTTCATAATCATTTTGCAAATTTAAGTTTTTAATTAAGGCTCATCTTATTTTTGTATATGTCAGACGTACGTGTTAGTCACTGATTCGCCTCGGAAGAGTGAGCGCAATTTCCCGTGCCTTATTAAAATATCATACTTAAACAAAACAGCGTTCATAATTATATTTGTGTTATGCTATGAAACAGGCGTATTTCTCAAATGTTTCAATAAAGCTTTGATTGAGGAAAAAAACATGCATTTTGTATTTTCTATGTCATAAGCTATTTTTAGCTGTTTTGTTATCGATTGATCGATTGATTGTTCATTAACGTTGACGACTATCGATCAAGGAAATTCCTTAGAATTTGCAACCCTAGTCCCGACTCAGAACAGTAACAGACGCGGCATTGCATTGCTTTCCCCCTCGCTGGCTCCGCCTACGTGTCTATGTAACATACACTGACAGCACTGCAGTTTTTCAAAAATGCGGAAGAGGTAGAGGTATACGTCATTTTGACATATACCTCTACCAGTATTTCATCTTTATCTGCGGATATTTCAGTACAGAAATTATTTTGGCAAGCCACAAAGAGAGACTTAATTAGTTGTGCCCTGATCTGTTAAATAAGGTTAATGTTGTTTTTCGGTGGAATTACCCTTTAAAATCCTCAATTTCGCTCTACATCACTGAACACTATCATTGTTACATTTCAAATGTTACATATTTTATATACTACGTGTACCTAATATTATTATGCTATAATATATTAACTCTTCTTTTGCAGACTGAACAGCTGTGACCTCACAGAGAAGTCCTGTGATATTGTGCCCTCAGCTCTCCAGTCATCAAACTCACCCCTGAGAGATCTGGACCTCAGCTACAATAACCTGGGAGAATCAGGAGTGAAGCTGCTCTGTGCTGGACTGATGAGTCCAAACTGTAAACTACAGAGACTGGACCTCAGCTACAATAACCTGGGAGATTCAGGAGTGAAGCTGCTCTGTGCTGGACTGATGAGTCCAAACTGTAAACTACAGAGACTGGACCTCAGCTACAATAACCTGGGAGATTCAGGAGTGAAGCTGCTCTGTGCTGGACTGATGAGTCCAAACTGTAAACTACAGAGACTGGGGTGAGTAGTGCTGTGTACTGTGTGACTTTAACTAAATAGAATGAGTGATTATGACTGTGTAAGAGTTTGAATGTTGTCTCAGAAATGAAAAAATTCAAACTTTCGGTATTTACAGAAAAAAAAAATACTATGACATACAATATGCCAAAAGAGTAAAAAATTAATTAATTAATAGTAACACCACCATAAAACCAATACAAAACTATGAAACCATCAAAACACAGACCAGTAAAACAATAAAAACTTACAAGATCTGTTTAAAAGCACACCTTGTAGCCTCCATCGTTAGCCATAGCACAGATAGCCTCATTTACACACCAGACTTACATTAAACTATCTGTTATTACACAGACTAAAAGCATAAACTCTATGTAGAGACGCTCTAAAACCATCCCGCTAAACATTAGCACTGGATCCATCGCCTGCCCCTCTTGGATCCTGTTCCTCCCAGTGATCCAAACTGCGAGCTTTGCCTGCCCAAACAAGAATTTGATCGAGGAGAGCCCATGTCTGTGCTTTACAGTGTACCCCGGACCCAGAATGAAAACCCCGAAATCAAAAACCAACTCAAGCCTCCCACACAGGTCCCTCAACAAAGCAAACAAAGTGCAGGATCTATGTGTGCCAGGTGTCTTTTAGTGGCTATGACTCCATGAATAAGCCTCCACTGGAGATCTCCTGACTCTATGTGTGCCAGGTGTCTATTAGTGGCTATGACTCCATGTATAAGCCTCCACTGGAGATCTCCTGACTCTATGTGTGCCAGGTGTCTATTAGTGGCTATGACTCAATGAATAAGCCCCCACTGGAGATCTCCTGACTCTATGTGTGCCAGGTGTCTTTTAGTGGCTATGACTCCATGAATAAGCCCCCACTGGAGATCTCCTGACTCTATGTGTGCCAGGTGTCTATTAGTGGCTATGACTCCATGAATAAACCTCCGCTGGAGATCCTGACCGCTTTGGTATTGGAGCCTGATAAAAAAGTCAATTTTCTCAAAGCAGGTGTAAGATTTTGGTCCAACCCCTGCCAAACACCTGCCCTCACCTCTCCCAGGGAAAGAAGGTGCCAAACCTTTACACCCACAGTGTACAACGCCCTCTTACTCACAGCGTCAAACTCCCCCAACAGTGGTGTACTAAAGAGCTTCCCCTGTTCCTCCTGCCACTCCCCCAGCACCGCCCGTACATGGATGTGTGGGAAAGCAGGGGCCTCCGTCAGGTGTGGGGCAACAGCAACACCGTCCTCGTTGGGTGGGAGAGGCAGAGCCGCCTTTATTCCCACCAGGATCTTCTCCACTAGCTGCACTGAATAGACCCCTGCTTGTGCTGCAATGGCCGCTGCGTCTCTCCAACCACCATCCTCCGTGCTCCACAAGTGAGCAGCTTCATCAAGCCAGTCCTCACAAAGTGACCCCTAAGGCTGGCCAACACCTGCGGTGACAGTCTCAGCAGGGGGCTCATCCAGGATCCAAAGGGCCCCTCGCTGCACGATAAAAACGTCCGACCACACCCTCAGCATAGAGATGTAGAACGCAGGAAGGCCCACAGTGCTTGCCCCCTGCATGTTCATTAAGAAGAGATGCCAGTCCAGTCCCAAACCCCCTGCCATCCTCAGCAGGGCACAGGCGGTCTCCCTCCAGCTCACATCAGCATGGTAACACAGCCTCTGTACAGCCTGCAAGCGAGGGGCCATCACACGGCTTTCCAGGTCAATAAGACCCTGCCCCCTTCCTGCAAGGGCAGATACAGCACTGCTGCCCTGAGCCAGTGCTGCCCTCACCAAAACAATTTTACAATAGTCTTTCGTAGCTCACTTTGGTGGTGTTAAATCAGCAAGCTTATGCCAGAGAGCAGAGGCAACTAAATTATTTAGGATCAGCACCCTCCCCCTAAAAGAAACCTGAGAGAGGAGCCACTTCCACTTAGACATCCTGCCACACGCTTTGTCCAGTGCACCCTCCCAGTTTTTTAGGGTGTACTCCCTTGTTCCCAGGCACACCCCCAAAACCTTAAGCCCCTCCCTTCTCCAGGCTAGGTTGCCATGACCAAGTTGTAGCTGCTCTGTATATTTTTTTGGAAGACCAGAGAAGAGAGCATTACAGTAGTCTAATCTACTTGTAACAAAGGCATGCATTTACCATTCAGCATCAGCTTGCGAGAGGAAAGGCCTTACTTTAGTAATGTTTCGCAAATGGAAAAAGACTTCCCTTGTTACATTTCTTATATGTGGCAGAAAGCTTAAAGGGATAGTTCGGAATTTTGGACATAATGTCTCAATTACGACTTACCCATGATGTAGTTGATTGATGGAAACCATTTTCAGCTAATTCCATACTGTCCCTTCTTTTGGACATACACACATTGCTAATGCTAGCGCAACTCTATGGAAAAATAAGTCTGTCTTGTGTTTCTTATTACTCTATTATAATTTGCAAGCTGCTCTTTAAGGATGTCAAGATGTACCTGTAGTTTTGTCTTTCTCCATTTACGCTCTGCTTTCTGACAGTTCTTCTTTAGTTTAAGAATTTCACAGCGGGTTCAGTGGTACACGTGTAAGATTTACAAATTGTGCAAACCTATCAGCTGCTGCAGAGTTTAAAATGCGCCTCTTTATAATGCCATCAGCTTTTTTCTTTCCTTTTAACAACATGACATGGAAAAAATACACAGAAATGATCTGATATAGCGAGATCAACAACAGAGGAAACTCTTAGTCCTCTAGAAATTACCAAATCTAGAGTATGGCCATGCTTATGAGTTGGCTCAGCAACATGCTGTCATGGTTTTTAACCCTTTTTGCCTAGGCCTAGAAAAAAATATTGTTTGTTTCTGGTTGCCGACCGACCCTGCCGATTTATGTGCGACCCATATTTATTTTATGAGCTTGGGGGAAAAAAAAAAAGAGTTTCTGAAGCGGTTTCTGCGCTTATACCATGGTTACCAACAATTATTATATATAGTCACATTTATATTTATTGATTTTTATCGACTTCATCAGCTGAAATTTAAATATCCTTCCGAGGCCATTTTGGAATGTAGTTTGCCGTTGTCATGCAAAACTGCTCGTTGATAGTTCTGTTTGAACAGAAAACATCTCGTTGCTAATTCTATTTCTCGTTACTAGTTCTATTTTGTCCGTAGTTATGCAAAAACCCCTCGTTGGTAGTTCTGAAAACAATTATTTCTATAAGGAAGCAAATAGTTCCTTCTCAACTTTATACCATGAAATGAGCACCAATTTTGGTTATTTTTGTCATTAGTTACATTATTTAAGAAAATTGCATGAAACCGCAACTCAATTTACCTCCCTCTCTCCGTCTTGCTTTTTAAAAATGCTTTGGTCACGCAGCCTATTTTAAACAGCCCAGGCTAAGGAAATTGCATTTCACGATCTGCATCATGAGATGGGAACATCTGAAAAAAATAGTGTACTGTAGTCTACAGATAGATACAGAGTTTGTTACTGTTAGATGTAACTTGTCATATCTAAGACATTTCGCTGGATAAAATGTTTTTTTAATATACAGATTAACGTGCTTTGTGAAGTAACTTGTTCGCATTCGCAACCAGCGTTGCTCACGTCAGCGTTACATTAGCCTACATTAGGTAAAGCCCTACTATGTTACGTTCATATTTCCAAACTGAATAAATACTGCACCTCTAACCACAAAACTTCTTTGCTAGATTAAAGTTGTTGTAATTAAGATATTTGGCGAATACAAACATTTTAAATCGGAGAATTTAGCGTTATTTGCCGGCTTTATTAATCAGCTGTTGGTGTTGCTATGGATACCATTCATAAAAGTGTCGACTAATGGCGCTGGCAGCAGATAACGTAGACGGCGTATTAATTTAGAACGGTGATTAAAATGTTGCCAGCGCTACTTCATTGCCGGGCGGTTTAACGAAATAAATGCCCACCCTCCAGCCAATCAGAATCGAGTATTTAGCCAAGCCATGGTATAAATACTATTAAAGGTATTACATCAAATATAGTTTTAGATGTCTTCAATGCCAATGGTACAGAACTAAATGCCACATCTCATGTCAGGTACCTGTTTAATAGGAATAGATGGATATATGAATATCAAACATGCTGGTAGAGTACATGTAGGCTATCTATGTTGTTGTGGAAAAAAAATCCCTACCTATCCATCGCCGCCATGGGAAAAAATTAAATAAATAAAATAAAATAAATTCCCTACCTACCCATGACCTTAACTGACAACCAACCAGAAACAAACTTTTTTTTTTTTTTGGCCCTATGCGGTCGTTTTCCTTGGTGGCCACGCTAGGGCGCTGCTCTTTTGATGGATGCTTGCTCCGCTCTGCTTAGATTGCGGAGCTGCTGTTAGCGTCCACACCTGTGCGTGGTCACCTTGAGAGGTATATAAGCCTACCGTTTCCTTCGTTTGGGGCTTCGAGATTGTTTGTTTATTGTTTTGTACTGTGGTGTTTTGTTGGCTGTGAGTTATTCGTACCATTTGGGCTACTCGCCTATTTTTACGTCTCATTGCTGAGGCAGGGCTTATTTCTTGCTGGCTCTGTAGTTACTTATCTCGTAGAATGATGGGACCGCGGATCTCTGCTCTATTTCGTCTTTTTGTGCTTTTATCCGTATATGGAGTTTTGGGCGATTCTGTTCAGAACTGTAGTTCTGTTCGCCCTTCGGTACATGTCTTCCCATAGGGAGATCGGGCGTTTCGCTTCTACTTAGTTACTTAGCTCGTAGAAGTATAGAGTAGCAGTTATTGGTTCCATTTTCGCCTTTGATTGGTTTTCTTGCTGAGAGACCTGGCGTTTTGCTTCTACTCATTTCCGTGTTACTGTGAGCCAGTTAGTAGCTTCGGGACGTTTGTTCCCTGTTTTGTCACCTTCTCGTGGACTACGTTCCCCTTTGTTGTGAGTCAGGGTTTTGTATTATATTGAGAGGCAGTGCTTGCTATTTTCGATTAAGTTTGCGTTGGTCTGTTGTTGCAGCTGTCCTGTTCGCCTTTTTTACCTGCGGGACGATTTTGTTCGGGACTATTGTTCTGTTCATTCTCCGGGTATGTCTCTCCTCGTATGGAGCTTGGGCGATGTTGTGGACATGTTTGTGTGTTACTGCGTGTTTCCCAAAATAGCCTCGGAACGTTAGCTCTCTGTTCCTTCGCCTCGTTACTTATTATTTTACTGAGAGGCTAGGGCGTGTGTTTTCAATTAAGCTTGCGTTAGTCAATTTGGATAGTAAAGTTATGGGACGACGGTGCTCCATCGGCTCACCTGTAAAATGTTTCTCCCCCCTGGGAGATCGGGCGTTTACCCCTTTGTTTTCTGCATTTGACTGCGAGCCTAATAAACTAGCCACGGAACGTTAAATCTCTGTTCCTGTTCGCCTCGTTACATTCCTATTTATGGTGAGGCAGGGCGTTTATTTTCTACTAATCTCACGTTAGTCTTTTTAGCCGGTAAATGTCCGGTACAGCTGTCCTGTTTGCTCTATTCGGTACCTGTCTCCGTACATGGAGCTTTTGACTATTTTGTTCGGAACTGTAGTTCCGTTTCGTCCTTCGGTACATGTCTTCCTATAGGGAAGATTGGGCGATGTTGTGGACATGTTTGTGTGTGACTGCGAGTCTGAGAGTAGCCCTGGAACGTTAGATCTGTTTCTTTCGCCTCCTCATTTACAATCGTATCATTTTGCAGTGTTTGTTGACTGTGTTTTTATTTGTGCCTTTACGCTACTCGCCCTTTCTTATGTGTCTCGTTACCGAGACAGGGCGCGTATTATTTCTGGCTATTCAGAGACCTGTCCTTGCGCTTCTACTTATTGGCGTGTGACGGTGAGCCGGTTGGTAGCATCTGTAGGCGTGTTCATTGTATTGTCTCCTCCCTTAACTGCGGGGTTTCCCGCCTTAGTGGCCTTAGGGCTTAAAGAATCCCCTTGCTGCGTTTGGCTCCTCCTACCTCACACGTCACGCCCCTTTACACATGCTGATTAAAATCAAGAGAGAGTAGTAAGCTTTTAAAATCCATGGCCTTGGAATCACACATTATCCACATGCAAGTTAAAATAACCTACCAGAAGAACTCTCTCATGATCAGTTGATATGATAGACATGAATTCAGCAAATTCAGGAAAAAATGCTGGGTTTTGCCTTGGAGGGCGATAGATGGTCACCATCAGTACAAGAGAATCAAATCTGGGCAAGATATTCAAAAGAAGTTGTCACCAAAGTCCATTTGCTTGTATTTAAATTCACATGAATAAAATTTGCTAAGCCACCTCCTCTCTTATTCTGCCAAATTTTTTGAGAAAAGGTGTCATTTGGGGGCGAAGCCTTTATTAGTGAGATAGTACCATCTGTCCCTAGCCATGTCTCTGTTAAAAATAAAAACATTTAATTTATTGTCTTGAACAAGGTCATTAATTAAAAACACTTTAGATGCCAGGGATCTAATATTTAATAATGCAAAGGTGTAAGGAATTAAATTTTGTCGCAGGGAGGAAAACAAGTTTATCTGACTCAGAACCTGTAACATGGATGTTTATGTGAATACGGGTTCACATATACACACATTCACTGGGATGTGGTTATGAAATAGCGGGCGGTAAGACCCTGAACTCCAGAGAGCAAGACTATACTGCTACCAGCCATTCATCTAATTGTTCTCTGACACTAAGACTATCTACTGCTACCAGGCATTCATCTAATTGTTCTCTGACACTAAGACTATCTACTGCTACCAGCCATTCATCTAATTGTTCTCTGACACTAAGACTATCTACTGCTACCAGGCATTCATCTAATTGTTCTCTGACACTAAGACTATCTACTGCTACCAGGCATTCATCTAATTGTTCTCTGACACTAAGACTATCTACTGCTACCAGACATTCATCTAATTGTTCTCTGACACTAAGACTATCTACTGCTACCAGACATTCATCTAATTGTTCTCTGACACTAAGACTATCTACTGCTACCAGACATTCATCTAATTGTTCTCTGACACTAAGACCTTCTATCCCAGCATGTAAAGGTGCTACTCATCCGGGAGTCTTGAAAATAATTAAATAATTAATGCAAAATAGGAGGCGGAGGTGGCGCTGCTCTACGGCTGCCTTGCGGCTGCCTTGCTGCGTTTCACGCTTGCCATTTGTGTGTTTTATCCTGTTTACGCGGATGTGATTGTTTTTTACTTCGCACCTTGCTTGCACTGAAGTAGCAACTATGTATTTCGCTTTATGGAGTGTGATTGGACTGTTTTTGGTGATTTTAAACACTTATTTTACCCAAGGACACAACCACGGCTATGTTGCTGGCGGCGTAGCCAGAGAATCCTTACTGCTGTTACGCAATCACATATCTCCGGACTATTCAACCATTGTAGACTCGATACCGAACTGTCTTAAAATGAATTGGAAGAGAGGTACTATACAGACGAAGAGGAAACGTGGATGTAAGGACGGCATTCTTCACCGACTGAAGAGGCTGAAAAACAAACTCCCCCTGCCTACTCCCCTGCTCATCAACACGCAGTCCCTGAAAGCGAAGACATTACATTACATTACATTACATTTATTTAGCAGACGCTTTTATCCAAAGCGACGTACAGTAAGTGCGTACAGAGACATCATCATCATTACAGAACAGACGAGGCAAAGCACATCCTTTGCATAATGTAGCAGCTATCCCTAGCAATGAACGTTGACTGTAGTTCACAGTAAGCTGTGGGCAAATCAGCAACACCACACTTCCATTCCAAATACTATTATAAACTATACTATTATAAACCATTCAAAATACTATTATAAACTATGCTATTATAAACCATTCCAAATACTATTATAAACTATACTATGATAAAACATTCCAAATACTATTATAAACTATAATAACAGACAGGAAAACACAGGGAACAGGGAGCTGATATTCCTAGGTGAGGATATCAGTCAAGGTGGAGTCTGAAGAGGTTTGTCTTCAGGCCTCGACGGAATGCAGGCAGGGTTGGAGTAGAACGTAGGGGAATGGGAAGTTCATTCCACCACTGAGGTGCTAATGTGGAAAAACTCCGCAGTCGGGACAAGCGAGAGCCTTTGACACGGAGGGGGGGAAGTGCCAGTCGCCCTGCTGTAGAAGAGCGAAGTGGTCGAGTAGGAACATAGTTCTGGATTAAGTCCTGCAGGTAGGCGGGGCCTGTCCTATTGGCTGCAGTGTAGGCCAGGGTCAGAACTTTGAACCTGATCCTGGCTGCAACTGGCAGCCAGTGGAGAGACCTCAGCAGGGGGGTTACGTGGGAAAATTTCGGGAGGTTGAACACAAGCCGGGCAGCTGCATTCTGGATGAGTTGAAGACAGACGAGCTGTCAGCCAACACCCGCTACCTGCACCAGTATCGGAGCGCCTGAGACATGGCTGGACAGTAACATCGTATCTAGTGAGGTGGACCGACGAGACCCCAACATCACCGGGAAGACTCGCGGGGGCGGTGTCTGTCTCCTAATCAGGGACGAGGGGTGTCGGGCTGTGGTGAGAGAGCACCTGTGCACCCCGAACATTGTTGTGTCTCTCTCTTCAGCCTTTCTATCTGCCCAGGGAGTTTCCTCAAATTTTCTTCACCGTGGTATATATACACCCAAAGGCAAATTTTAATAAGGCATTAGAGACTATTTTTAACCTTTCACAGAAACTTGAGTCACTTTCACCTGATACACCCACGTTTATTCTTGGGGATTTTAATAACTGTTCCATTTAAAAGTGCCTGTGCACATACTATCAGTATGTTGACTGACCCACCAGGAAAAATAAGACCTTAGACATGTGTTATGGAACTGACAAAGACGCCTACACTGCATCCCCGCTCCCACCACTAGGGGCGTCTGACCACAGTGTGGTCTATCTCCGCCCTGTCTATCAGAGGCTACTAGAGAGGGAGAAGCCTCAGATAAGATCTGTCAAAGTGTGGAACAAGGACAGCATAATGGCTCTGCAGGGATGTTTCTACTGCACATTATGGGAGGTCTTTAATAGCTCTGTTATTAATGATCAGGTTGTAGCCGTGTCTGATTACATCCATTTCTGTGTAGACTCTGTGATACCTACTAAGACCTTTAAAGTTTATCCTAATGATAAGCCTTGGGTTTCCAACAAATTAAAGTATCTTTTAATTCAGAAGAAAAAAGCTTACAGAAACCAGGATATAACAGCTAGAAGGGACATACAGAGACAAATAACAAGACAAACACAGCTACAAACAAAAGATAGAGGCCACTCTGGCATCTGGCAATCCCAGAGAGGCATGGCAGGGAATTAAAACCATGACCAATGTTCCACACAGGGCAGGGGAAAGCCTACCTTTGTCTTGCGTGGTAGTGAGGGACTGGAGATGGCAAATCAGCTCAACACCTTCTTTAGTCGCTTTGAGAATGGCAACAGTGCTGAGGCTGCCACTGTGATGCCCACACCCAACTTTACCATCAAGGAATCAGAAGTCCTTCACCTTTTTAGAGGCTGTAACCCACGAAAAAGCCCAGGCCCTGACAATATTTGTGGAAGTGTTTTAAAGCACTGTGCTGAACAGCTCACACCAGTGGTTACTGACATTTTTAGGTCCTCTCTTAATCTTCACAAAGTCCCCAGTATTTTAGCAGACATATTGGCTACAGAATTTTCACTTGAAGCTGGCTTGATTTTATGGATTGTTGATTTTCTTAGCTGTAGAATCCAACAGGTCAGATAGGTATGTCACTCTCTGATAAAATGACCACTTGCACAGGCTCCCCTCAGGGATGTGTTTTATCATCTTTATTATTCAGTTTATACACTAACTCTTGCACTCGCACTTTCCCTAATAGGCACTTTATTAAGTATGCAGATGATTCTGCCTTGGGGAGGAGGAGCATGGGCCAGTTTTTGACTATTTCCTAAATTGGTGTGAGAAGTCAAACCTTCTCCTAAACGCCTCTAAAACAAAGGAAATGTCCATTGATTTTAGAAAGCTGCAGTCCTCTCACCCTACTTTTATCAATGGGGCGCCAATACAGTCTGTTACAGATCACAAGCACCTTGGCGTTGTGCTCGACCATAAGCTTAATGGGACCTGTGGACCGACCTCATGAGCACTGTTGAGCAGAGGAATTTCTCTCCTTATAATGACCAAGAATGACCAAGTAGATCCAAGAAGAAAAGGATTTATTTCTCTGCAGAAAGAGTCCAGTACTTGCACACACAAGGTGGTCAAGCATGAACTGAAGAGACGGAGGCGGTCTCTGCCATATTTAATCAAACTAATACATAGATTATCTTACTTCTGATTGGTGCATAGTTAATACATAGGCATAGAGTGGAATATAATAACATACATAATTCTATCGCTGATTGGTACATGGTTACACATTAGCATATAGTAAAATATACAAAGTCAATGATTGGTTAGATCATGCATATTGAATAAGCGCACAGTGACCCCTAGCCCTTAACGTCACACAAACAGTTTTCAATAACTATTTGGTCTTCCAGAGTCGTCTTGTTTTCAGGAGTGTCTCTTCTGGCTCTCTAGCGATAAGATGGCCTTGAGCCTGGGATGTAAGTGGGTCAGAGGCCACAGGCCTGCAGTACAGAGAGGAGACAGACAGAAAGAGAGACAGAAAAATGCACATACACACAAGCTATAAGCTATATATTTTGTCTCTAGTTTGCGTTGGCTGACTGAGAGATAACAGAGACCTTCCAGATAAGAGAAGCTGCAGACTGCTATTTCTCTGTCTCTTGAGGATTTAGAGTATTTAATCTAAGTTTCAATTGGTATGATTGTACAATGCTTTATTACTGTGATTATACTAGTGTGAAAATATCGTTCTGAAAACACCCTTCTCTTCAGCACTGTTATAACCTCAAAAGGAACGAACACTGAGTCCAGGTAGGGTTTAATATAGGAAAACTTTACTACGGGAACAACAAGTACCAACGTGCGACTAAAGTATGTTCACCTTCTTATTCCCCCCCCTACACTGGTAGTGCAATATGGTAGATGAAGCCTAGCACTCCACCCAGTGGATAACCTGAATATATCACATCCCCTCCCACTTAAGATTTAACATATTCGTAACCCACACATCCCTTACTTTTTATTTTTAGAACATCTGAAGTATACATTTCCTATGTCCTTCGGTTTGCACTTTACACCATGCAATGAAATAACACTAACAATGACACCACCTTGTCTTCAACAGTATCCAAATACAACGTTTAAGTATCTTAACATAATAATCTCATCAACTTCAACTTCTCCATCCTGTTTCTTGTTCTTCAACATCCTACAGTGAAAGGTCTTTCAGGTGGCTTGGCAGCTTTGTGAGCCTTGCAGTACGGCAGACACTTGAAGTGGCATTACTGTCCCCCTGCACTTGTGCAGTATTCGCTGGCTGTCTCTGGGCACTGACTTGGGGTTCTGACCCAGAGCTTGAATTTCCCTCACTGGGTTGTGGTTGTACAGGAAAAACCTCTGGTTGTGATGACACCACGACGGAAGTACTGGGAGAGGAAGTATTGTGCGCATCGAACACATCCAGCCCTTCTGCTGTCTCTTCACGTCTAGCCAGTACCTGGTCCACATGTCGGCGTACTACCCTACCATCTCCCAGCATGACCTTATATGAGACAGGACCTGTTTCTGTTACGATGAATCCAGGGATCCACTTCGGTCCATGGCTGAAATTCCTTGTCATGACAGCGTCTCCTCCCTCAAACCCTCTGCTCTTTGTTGTTTTATCGTGGTTGTCTTTCTGTTTTCTTTGTCTGCCTTCTATTTTCCTGTTTAGGTCCGGATGTAGTAAGTCGAGAGTCGAACGCAGCTTCCTCCTTAATAGCATCTCAGCAGGAGAGAGACCTGTGGTCGACTGGGGCGTTATTCTGTAGCTGAACAGGACACGTGATAACTTGGCTGACAAACTGCCTCCAGCACTCTTTTTCATCATTTCCTTGAACGTTGTACAGCCCGCTCGGCCAGTCCATTTGAAGATGGGTGATAGAACGTTTGTACAGCCCGCTCGGCCAGTCCATTTGAAGATGGGTGATAGGGAGCAGCCGTCATGTGTACTATTCCGTTGTTCCTCATGAACTCTTTAGCTTCAGCACTAACGAAACATGTGGCACTGTCACTCACTACCATTTCAGGAATGCCCTGGTTGCTGAAGCTCTGGCGCAGGCAGTCGATGGTAGTGGTGGAAGTGGCACTGTTCACAGGATACACATCCATCCATTTAGAATGTGCATCTATGATTACGAGGAACATTTTCCCCATAAATGGTCCTGCATAATCCATATGCAGTCTCCTCCATGGCTTGTCAGGCCACTCCCAAGGGTGGAGAGGAGCGGCTGCTGGTGTCCTTCTGTGTGCCTGACATGTACTGCATGTTTTGACTAGGTTTTCTATGTCCTCATCTAGCTTTGGCCACCATATATAACTCCGTGCCAGGGCTTTCACACGGGAGACCCCAGGATGGCTTTGATGAAGCTGCTCTAAGACAATTTTCCTGGCTGGCTGTGGGATAATCACCCGTGCTCCCCACAACACGCACCCATCCTGAACACTGAGTTCGGCCCCCCTTACCTTGTACGGTGCAAAGTCCCCCTCTGTTTGCTGTGGCCACCCCCTTACCACATGTTCACGTACTCTGGCCAGTACTGGATCTTTATTTGTCAGTGCCTTTACCTGTTCCGCTGTCACAGGTGTTGTGTCCATTTCCTCCATCATCAGTACTCTGTCCTCCGGCGCTGTGGTGATGGGCGTGTGCTGGAGGGGCAGTCGGCTTAAAGCATCCGCGTTGCCGTGGTCCTTCCCCGCCTTGTAGACCATTACGTATTCGTACGCCCTCAAGGTCACTGCCCACCTCTGCACTCATGGTGACACCATGCTCGGAACAGCCTTCACTTCACTGAACAGGGAGAGCAGTGGTTTATGGTCTGTGCAAATGGTAAACTTCCGGCCATAGATGTATTTGTGGAACCTCTGCACACCAAACAATACTGTTAAACCCTCTTTGTCCAATTGGGAATAATTCTTTTCTGCCGGTGTCAGAGTTCTGGACATAAACCCTATTGGTCTCTCTGTTCCATCTCTCATTTTGTGCGACAGCACTGCCCCGACCCCGTAGGGTGATGCATCGCATGCGAGTATGATTTCTTTCTCTCTGTCATAGTGTACTAGCACCCTGGACGACTGCATGAGTTTCTTTGACAGTTCAAATGAGTCCTCTTGGTCTTTTCCCCACTCCCAGTTTGTCTCTTTTCTCAAAAGTAAGTGGAGCGGTGCTAATGCTGTTGACAAGTTGGGCAGAAACCTGTTGTAATAATTAAGTGGTCCTAGGTATGCCTTCAACTCTGTCACATTAGTTGGCGCTGGAGCTTTCTGGATTGCTTCCACTTTATTTCTTAGTGGATGGAGTCCTGTTGCATCCACTCTGTGACCCAGGAATTCCGCCTCTGTCCCCATGAAGGTGCATTTGGTCCTCTTTAAACGCAGGCCTGCAGTCTCCAGTCTCTGCAGCACTTCTGCCAACGTCTCCAGGTGTTGTTGGTCGTTGCAGCCTGTCAGGAGAATGTCGTCCAAATACACTGCCATGTTTGGAACCCCCTGAAGCACTGTATCGATAGTTCTCTGGAAGATAGCTGGGCTGGATGACACTCTGAAAGGTAAGCGTGTGTATGTACACAGCCCCTTGTGTGTGTTTATAGTTACCAGCTTCTTTGCTGCCTCGTCCAATGGAATTTGCAGATATGCGTGGCTCATGTCCAGCTTTGTGAATTTTTCTCCTCCTGCCAGATTTGCAAAAAGATCCTCTGTCCTTGGAATTGGATATTGTTCTAGCTTGGATACTCTATTCACAGTCAGTTTATAATCACCACATATTCTCACTGAGTTGTCAGATTTCTGTACTGGCACTATGGGCGCAGCGAATTCAGCGAATTTGACTGGCTCAATAATTTTCTCTTTTAAAAGACGGTCTAACTCTGCGTCAACTCTCGGTTTCATGGCATATGGCACAGGTCTTGGTTTGAAAAACCTTGGTTTTGCATCTTTCTCTACATAAATCTTAGCTGGGGGGCCCTTAAATGTTCCAAGTTCTTCCTTGAACACATTCTCGTGTCTGGCCAGCACCTCCTGTAACGTCAGCTGGTTACCTTCCTTTATCTGATTTACTGCAACCCTCCAGTCTATGTTAAGGGCTTTTATCCAGCCCCTGCCTAACAGGTTTGGTCCTGAGCCTGAGACTACCACTACTGGAAGGTGTTGTTTTGTACCCCGGTGTTGTACAGCGACTCTAGCAACCCCTAACATGTCTACTCTTTCTCCTGTGTATGTTTTGAGCTTAAGGGAACATTTCTCTAATTCAGGAACTTTTCCCGTGTCCCACAGTTTTGAGTAATTTGACCTTGTCATTAGAGTTACACGGCACCCTGTGTCAACCTCAAAGTTCACTTTTGATTCATTCAGTTGCAACTGTAATGTGATGGGGGGCACTTTTGGTATTTTCTCTGAGACACTGTACATTGTGTCCGCTTGTCCGCTGATGTGATGTGCTCCATGCCCCCTCCTCACTCCTTTTTGTGGTCCCCCCCCTCCTTTAAATTTGGGTTTCTCTGGGGGTGAAGTAGCCCTACATGCCCTCCTTATGTGCCCCTGTTTTCCACACTTATGACACTTTTCATTTGCAAAGCGACACTCATTTGCCATGTGGTTTCCCTTGCATCTGTAGCACATCCGCACTTGTTCCCTGGAATGACGCATGTTCAATTTGTGCACATTTGCCTGGCCTGACCCCTGCTTCCAACTCCCATCAGCACTGTCCAAACATTTTCCATGTAACTCCTGTACATCCTTCTTCGCAGTCTCAATGGCTCGAGCAAGCGTCAATGCTTTCTCAAAGGTAAGCTCAGTCTCGGATAATAATCTACGCTGGATGCGGTCATCATTCACCCCACAGACTAGCCTATCTCTTAGCATTTGTGTCAGATTGTCCCCGTAATTGCAATCTTGAGCCAGCTTGCGTAACACAGCAACATAGTCCATAACTGACTCACTCTCGTTCCTGTTCCTCGAATTGAATTTGAAACGCTGAACGATTTCACATGGCCTGGGGCTGAAATGTGCCTTCAGCAATGCCGCGATGTCCCTGAACGATTTCTCCCCTGGTAACTCCGGATTGAGGAGATTTCTCAGCAGACTGTAGGTTTGGGCACCCACGGAACTGAGCAAAATGGACTTCTTAATGTCCCCATCGGTAATCTTGTTAGCAATAAAAAAATGCTCCAAAATTTTGATATATTGCTCCCATGACTGCGACTGGCTATCAAAAGCAGCGGCCGTTCCTACCATCGCCATTGTTCTTACCTCAGCGGTAGCCGACTCAGATTAGGCGCTGAAAACGTCCGAAAAAAAACTTTCGATCTCAGAAAGAAAAAAACAAAAGCGAATATCTCCTTCCTGCGGGCTTCCTTTTACCTCGTCGCCAAATGTTATAACCTCAAAAGGAACGAACACTGAGTCCAGGTAGGGTTTAATATAGGAAAACTTTACTACGGGAACAAGAAGTACCAACGTGTGACTAAAGTATGTTCACCTTCTTATTCCCCCCCCTACACTGGTAGTGCAATATGGTAGATGAAGCCTAGCGCTCCACCCAGTGGATAACCTGAATATATCACAAGCACTAAGATACAACAAAGAATGTACTTTTTAAAGAAACTGCTATCTTTTAATGTCCACAACAAAATGCTCCAAATGTTTTACTGTGCCTTTACTGAAAGTGTTTTAACCTTCTGCATCATCTGCTGGTTTGGCAATGCTACTGAGGCACAGAAAAAGCCTGTCAGGAAAACTGTAACAACGGCCAGTAAACTGTTAGGGATTACGTTACCAAGTATAGAATGCATCTACAGAGACAGACCGGTGAATAAGGCAAACAACATTGTGGGTGACCAGAAGCACCCCCTTGCCTCGATATCGCCCCCCTCTATTTACTTAAAATAGATCCAAGTTTTCCTTTGTTCCACAAGCCACTAAGTTTTTAAACGGGTAATGCACTAGCACCTTATCCCCATGCACTTTGAACACTCCTTCCTGGTCACAAAGGATGTCCAGCTGGTCTGGGCAGGAGCTGCCCCTGTCCTAACTACTGTACTTTCTTTCTGTGTAGTATGTGTATGAGTATGTAGTATGTGTTTGAGTATGTAGTATGTGTTTGAGTATGTAGTATGTGTATGAGTATGTCTATTAGTGATTTTTGTGATGTTATGATGAAATGCCTTGTGATTATGCTGCAAACCAATTTCCCCACGGGGACAAATAAAGTACTACTACTACTAATGTAACACCTCACCCCACCAAGAGACCTCCCCTCTCCGCCAGGAAGAGAAACTGTTAAGGCCAGTTTATAGTCCAGCGACAGAGTGTCGCTGCGACCGACGACGTGCCATTGATGTCGCTGGTCGCAGCGACATTTGGTTTATACTTTGGGTGACTGTCGTCCTGTGGTCGCTGCGACAGTCGCTGAAGATGTCACTGAGACATAAAATAAATTCAACTTTGACCCTGTCGCTGCCTCTGTTGTTATGGTAACATTTGTCTCGGACAGCGGAGGCTTCGGTCGAGCTGTCAACTTACTAGCTAGCACATAAGCTAACTGTTAATGGACAGATTTCTCTGTTGGAAAACTTTGTGCGTGCAGCCATAGGGTCGGCTTACCTACCTAGCAAGCGCGTGAATATCATTATAAATGAGCACAATTTAATATCATTATTATAAATAGCCTAATAATAATAACGATGTAATTTCACTGATTGATGCTTTGCTAGAGGTTGAGAAAACGTGACAATCCAAAACAAGAAGCAGCTCGCTTCCAATGCTACAATTTAGCCTACGATAGCCTATTAGTCTGTAGGCTATTGTGAATGGTTACAAAGACACATTTGCAGCTTGACTACACATTTGTAGCGTTGTAGGCGCCTGCGCTTGCGAATGCATCGCAAAGTTATTTGCTTTCACAGTAGGCTAACTTAGATTTGCCAGATTAAATTTAGTGATTAGGCTGAGTGACAGCCCATCTGATCCGTGGCATTCTGATAGCGAGTGAAATAGGCTACTCCACATTCTTGAACCTCATTCTCTAACTAGAGAATTGTAGGCTGCTCCCCCAATGAGTCCCGTCTTGTAGCTAGCTATTTACATCCCTAACGTAGGCTATGCCCTCCGTGCTTTTCCTACTAAATAACGTTTATGAGTTGCATCAATGTTATATGTTATATATAATAGTATTTAGAATAGAACGAAGTGTAGTATAGCTGATTTACCCACAGCTTACTGTGAACTACATTCAACGTTCATTACTAGGGATAGCTGCTAGCTACGTTATGGGAAGGATGTGCTTTGTCTTATCTGTTCTGGAGTGACTTCGATGACGTTTCTGTATGCATTTATTGTATGTCACTGTCTGCTAAATGACTGTAATGTAATGTAATGTCGAGGTTTAATTACAAACGTTTTATTTGCTACCTCGTTCAAAACCCACATCCTAAGTATATGAAAGACGCAGTGAATGACATTTCAAACAATAGCCTATACGGTGCCCTCAAAATGGACATTTATAAACTTTATTTCAGAGGCCTCAGACAAAAAAGGGGTAAAGCAGAAGTCATAATGAGATGTAGGCTAGCCTATTAAAGCTGCTTCTTCCTCCATTGTCCCCTGAGTGTAAACTGTCGCTGGAATGTCGCTGGAGTGCGTTTATACTTTTTGCGAACGACAACGACCACAGTGTGTGTAGCGCGACAATAGAATGTTTATGAAAGTTCTGCGATTTCAGTCGAGCGACACACTGTCGCTGGACTATAAACTGGCCTTTACAGTCTACCCCCGGCTTGTGAACAGCCCTGGGTTCCCGGCGTCATTAGGAGTCAAAGGGTCACAAAACAGTCCCATGTTTACCCAAAAGGCTTTGATGTCCCATGTCTTGTTAGATTGTCCAATCAGCTGTTATTTACAATCCACTGGTCCTTGTGAATCCAACAGCGGAATTTGGTGTGGGCTTGAGGCAGGAAAAATGTAATTAATAAAATTGCACCTTACAAAGGTGAGCAGAGAATATGAAACGGGTTTCACAAGGGATTCCCTTTGTAGAGGGATGATTTTCATGTTACCCATGTTAACTCCACGACAAATGGTTCTTGCATGGATACGCTTAATGTTAGGCTTATTGTCTGGATACTGTATTCATATAAGGGGAGCAGATATCGAAATGGTTTTCATATCCACTACTGCAGTATAGTCAGGCATTGAGGGCTTTCTGAATGTTGTCTGACAGATTTGCTGAGCCTCGGCTATTTGGATGCAGGCCGTCTCTGCGCTAGAATGCAGGTCTCTCCCAGAATAGATCCCAGTTATCAATAAAACCGATGTTTTGATCTACACACCAACCACAAAGCCAATCGTGAAAGGGTAATTCCACCCAAAAACAACATTAACCTTATTGAACAGATCAAGGTACAACTAATTATGTCTTTCTTTGGCTGGCCAAAAAAAAATCTGTACTGAATTATTTGAATATAAAGTTGAAAATTCATTTTGACGTATATCTCTACCACTTCCTCATTTTTGAAAAACTACAGTGTTTTCAAGTGGACATGTAAATGACATAGCAAGTAGGTGGAGCCAGCGAGGGAAGTGCTGCCTGCATCTCACTGTTCTAGGGACGGGACACATCGTAGATCAAGCTAACTATCATTGCAATTTTATTATAATGTCAGAAAATTACATTGATAGGCTACATTATTTCCTAAGATGTTTTGGCATACTAAACCAAACAGGACCATTAAGTAGTATCCATGATCATTAAGTAGACTAACATTAGCTAGCTGATCATAATTGAACGGTTTCGCTCTGAGCATTCGATTACAGAAGAAATTAATTTTTTCTGGGCTAGTGCATTAGCTGTTGTTAGGCATAAAACAAATTGGTTTTAAATGTATGCCATGGAGTAGGCTATAGTAGCTAACCTTGCATTCGTTAATGGATATCGGGGTGATAAATGCGTCATTTTCATGTTTTTACTGACATCAGTGCGTTCGATTTGCATTGGCGTTGCTAGAAAACATAGCTAAAACGGGTAACAAGTAGCCTACAACAATGACGTTTTAACTTTTAATTGTATATGTTTAATATTCTGTGTCAGCATGTTGGTCGATACACAAGCATTAGCATTTCCTACTGAAAAACGGGAGGTCGGGGTTGATTTTCTGACATGGAACCGGGGTGCGTAGCCTAGCTAAGTGTTACAGACTTCTGGCTAGGCTATCTAATGTTTTCACGATACCAAACGTAGATAAATAAAGGGCCGTATTTCCCCCGTTTTTTTCTGGAAACTGAGCTAATGATGGTGGTATTTTCTCAGTATAACTGTTACATTAGTGGCTAATTGCCAGCGAGTTATGTGGCCTCTCTAATCTCTGAGTCTCTAAACGCTGCAGACAGGCAGGCACTACACTAGCAGTAAAATTCCCAGCCCCTTGGCCTCCGCTTCTGTAAAGTCATTCAGTGGGTGTAGCAACCTATTGTCTTAACTGTAAGCTTTGTGGCTGTTGTAGTTCAAGTACCTGGTACATGTGCAGTAGTTTGGGGCTATATCTCTGCTCTCACTACAGGTAGAAAGTTGGCTGAGAGCTCATTTTAATCAGGAGGAGAGCTACTTTTCTACAAAGCAAACATCACTGTATGCTTCACTGCCTCTCCTGTATACCGGGAGGGGACCCGATCAATTACCTTCTTGTTAAGGCTTTTAAGCGTATCATGTAAAGACCCAAAAAATTTTTTTTAGCCATGTTGGCTACATCAAGGACCCTTGCACCCGGCAAGCATTCAGTATGCACTCTTACCCTGTCAACAGGAGTCCCCAATCAACAAAACATAGTCCGAACTGGATTGCAAGTCGTCCGAGTCCTTTAGGGCATCATACCTTTAGCAGAGCGAGTTTCGGAGGAGCGGTCGCCCTGCGAGGTTTCAGTCCTTTGCGTGTAGTAATCCAATTGTTGTTGAGCGGGGGGCCAAGCAGCAGCAATGTGTTGCCAGTAGACCAGTCCCGTCGCTGAGTTCTCCATCTTATACTAGCGTTTTCTGGCGAGGAGCAGCTAGTTGGACATGCTTCAGTTCTTAAAACAGAGATATTATTAAAACTAGCATCAACAGCCTGCTCACATTTAGCGATCTCCTTTTGTGTTCAAATGCATTCTTCCAGCAGGGTAATCTTATGGCTTAAGTCCTGGTTGCTCCTGCATTTTTCACACTCAAAGTCCTCAAAGAAATCACAAATATTAACAACTAAAAACATTCCACAAGATCCACACAGCATCGCTTTCTTTTCCCCGTCTGTATCCATACTGGTGTTTGAACGATTCGTAACTGAACGGTGTCCCGTAAATCCCAAACCGTCTAGATTGAGTTTGTTTACGCAATAGGCAGGGCTGGACTGAGAAAATCAGTCAGGCCGGGAATCTAGCCCCAAGTCAGGCCAAATTTTAAGTTACGAAGACTTAATTTCCTGCATTCTGGTGAATTTTAGTGCATGTGAATCACAAAATAATGAGCCAACAGCAAATCAACTTTTAGGCCTATGTTAAACACCGAGGCTATTTATTTATCCTTAGTCTTCATTGAGCAGAGTGAGATACCCCGTCTCTGTCTCTCTGTGAGCACTTTGGTGATAATTGACTCATTGAACATGTGATCATTAAGTAATTTATATGCATAAGAAAAATGACCATGAAACATGACCACCCCAAAAATGCAGATACTGCACTCTACATTTTACATTTATATTTAGTCATTTAGCAGACACTTTTATCCAAAGCGACTTACAAGCAGAGTTGGGGGCGTTACTTGAAAATTGTAATATATTACATATTCCTAGTTACTTTTAAAAAAAGTATATTATGCTATATTACTTTACAATTAAGGTAATGCGTTATATTACCCGTTATATTACTTTGCGTTTCTCTATCATAAAATCTATGTTTTATGTGTTAATTGTTTGGGGGTTCAGGCCTGGTTTTTCCCCAATTCTTCTTCTGTTTCTCTGTACAGCGTCTTTGTGACAGTTCTCTGTAAAAAGCGCAAAACAAAAATAAATTGAAAAGGGGTAAATGGGTCCCCCCCCTTTGCTGGATACTTTTTAAAATGATGCTAATAGTTCTAAAAGAAGATATGCTAAAATAAAACTGCCAGGGAAAATATGGAATAAATTCAGTTTAAATGTAAAAATTGTAATTCACTGTTTTTGCTCTGAAGCAACACAGGATGCAATTAAACCACTGGCACATGGAGGACAACTATCAAATGACTGCTGAGATATCAGGAGCATACTACCCAGTTCATCAAATAGTGCAGATCATTACATATCCATTACATATAGCTTACACAATGACTACTTTCCCTCTCTGTAGGCAGACTGATATGGCTCAAATAGTGTCCAGTTCATCAAATGAAATTAAGTGCAGATTGAGTGGATATATTTAGCCAGCATGTCACATACAATTGCAACTATCCTCCCATTTGGTCTTTATAGACAAGAAACAATAGAAAAGAGAAGTGTAGCTTACATGATCACACTGGGAACTGACACACACACACACACACACACACACACTGGGTTGTCAAAACTTTACCGTAGCCTACAGGCTAAATAACGGTAACAATTTTGTTAACTATACGGTAGCAGTTGTTAGTTATATTATATAAATGTGTTTCACCGTAAACAATACAATTAGCCTATTTATATTTCAGCTGTTTACAATTTCTTACCTTCACTATTTTACAGACTTTTATCGTAAAATTCAGTGACATTATTTTACAATGTACCTCACAGTCAGTTGCAACTCATTACACGAGAGTGTGTCATACTGTGGTCTTACAAAGAACAAATCTCTGCTTGCTGGTGTGTGGATTATGTATACCATTTTGGGCATTAAAAAATCACTGTGTTGATGTCGCTTGTTATAGACGACTTGTTTTTTCTCAGAAAATATTCCTCAGTAAAAAATATCTCCATGCTTGTTGACGAGACTGTTGATTTTACTGACTAGTGTGAGGCGGGACGAGGCGGAGCTTATTCACGTTCTAGTTTGGTGAACTATAACACGGTAGCCTATTATAGCTTGTCTCGCCGCCTGCCGCCTAGGCAATAAGTTGTAATATGATGACGAGAGATTGTGTCAGTTCTTCAAACTATTACTTATCATGTAGGCTACTTGAATGAACGTCAAAACAAAATTATCACTTTTTCCCATCTCCAAGGTATGGCGAGCGCCTTACCAAAATGACACCTATGATAGTCATGCATTTTGGAAATATAAATTTCCACAAAGATTATACTCTAAAAGCAATAGTTTTAATGTTTTGGCAATTATTAATTAGCTAGCAACCTATGGAAGCATATCTGCACCAAAATTCTAATGAAAATGCAAATCGGTGATTACATTTAGTTTACATTCAATGTGCGCAAAAACAATGAGATAAGGCCATGTAAACTGTTGGATTCTTCGCCGTCTGGCCTGCAATCCGGTCGGGTTTGAACTGCTCCTTGCATTCTGGATCCGCTTCTTAAGGGGGGTAGATGTGTTGCCTGTTCCATCACTGAGTGTCCCACTCGTGAAAATGGCATTAGGATCCTGTTGTCAGGAATATTCTGGACTTGGGCTCCAACAATCACCCATTCCATCGGTAGTGCTATATTATTTGTCAACAAATAGTGGTAATAGCATACACTTACAGCAAATACATAGGTCCATAGTGAAAACTTCCTAACGAACATACTGTTCAGCGCCTTTGTTGAAACAGGTACAAAGAAAGAGTTACACATTTAGACCGACACCTTCACACAACACTACATTCCGCTGGAAACCAAAAGGACTTCATGGCTGTGGTTCCTGTGGGTAATCCAAGGGTGGTGATTGGAAGTACTGCCTGTTTTACCTCCAAGAGAAACAGCTGACTGCTTCTTTCTGGCAGCGGAGGGACATAGGCCATTAACATACGGAAGGGGGGGGGGGGGTATCTGTCAATCGCTCCCACTTGACCATGTTTCCAATGGCAAGAGAGAGATATTCTCATTCCTACATCTTCCTCCAGGGCTTTTCCATCTCTAGTCCTGTACCGTCGGAGTCCCGTTAGCAAATGCTCGTTTTGCCCGGGACCTTCGGAGACCCCACAGTGTGCTATTTTGCCCACATCTTAGACAGCAGAGGAATATGTTGAAGGTGAATTTCCTGGAAGGCGGAGCTAGGGCTAGGACACTGTGTGTTTGGGATCCGGATTTTGGGTGCACCATCCATGGGGGAGGGGACAACGGGCTCCCTCTCTTGTAGCGGGACCAGAGGGATGAAGCTGTAGCGTGTCGTAGATGAGCCAGTGCTTTTCGCCTGCGTCTAGCCGTCAGCGTGAACCGCTGCAGTCCCTCAGGCAGGTTTCTCCCTTTTAGTGGCCGCTGGCGTGGTAAGGGAAGCCCAGTGTTTTGCCCTGTGTTCTCTCCATACTGTGGGGAAACATCAGGAGGGCTTTTATGACTTGGGTAAGTGCTTGTGGCGTCTTGTCCTGTGTTCTCAGGCTGGTTGGAGTGGTCAGTGGGGGGTGATTCCACCCCCTGCGGTGTGCAGGCATCCTCTCCTGGCTGGTTGGAGTGGTCAATGGGGTATGACTCCACCCCCTGCGGTGTGCAGGCATCCTCTCCTGGCTGGTTGGAGTGGTCAATGGGGTATGACTCCACCCCTGCGGTGTGCAGGTCTCCTCCCCTGGCTGGTTGCAGTAGTCAATGGGGTATGACTCCACCCCCTGCGGTGTGCAGGCATCCTCCCCTGGCTGGTTGCAGTAGTCAATGGGGTATGACTCCACCCCCTGCGGTGTGCAGGCATCCTCTCCTGGCTGGTTGCAGTGGTCAATGGGGTATGACTCCACCCCCTGCAGTGTGCAGGCCCCCTTTCCTTGCTGGGTATTGTCTCCCAGAGAAATGTATGGGCCTGGCTTCAACTATTTTACGGGCCTCCAACATAGCTTCAATGATGTCCTGGAAATAAGGCTGCATCTTTATTTCCATGGAGGAACCCCGTGCGACAAAAACAGAACTGTCCTGTCCTCTCCACTTTTGCGCTTGCATGCAGTGGAGTCCATGGTGACAGGGGTGTTGGTACAGGTAGATGCGCAGACTGTCGGCAGCAAAATAGCTGAACATTGGTTTGTCACTACCATAAAACAGAGCAAGGGAGTACAATGCTTGTAATTGTGTCCAGTTGAGGTCATTTAGGGACTCCAGTAGTCCATCGAGGCCTGAGGAATGACTCCCTTTTCTCCTCAAAAGTAACACAATCCGTGCAATCGCCATAGTGCATGGCTGGTACATCCCTCATCTTTCTCTTCTGTGATTGATCCATGTCTGGTTATAACTTCATTTATCTCCACAATTCAATTTTAGAGGAAATTGTATAATTGATGTAGTTTACCACAGTCTGCTCAAAATCCTATCTCAGTGGGACCTCCAATATATCGGGGAAGTGAGTTTTTTAGATTTAGTAAAATGTGTATTTTTTGAATCCAGCAGTTTTAACAGCCAACACCCGCATTTTTAATGTTCAGCACTCAATACCAAACACAAGTGGCATCAACCTTTAAAACTCCTCACTTATCCAACACTTAAAATTTATTTATTTGATTTAATTTGTTAATGATTATCAAGGATATCAATTATCAATTAAATCGACAAATTCATTGATAGGCAGAGCAGCCTGTTGGATCAACCTTTATCAAAATGTACAACTCACAACCAGATTAAAATTATGAGATTTATTAAATTACAACCAGTATTCAATGCCTTAACTAAAGACGTAGGTTCAACTACCTTAACAAACAATCGTTTGAGTGGTACAGTGAGTGGGAGAGAGACAGAGAGCGACAGAGATAGAGAAAAGGCGGGGGGGGGGGGGGGTACTTTCTTTATATCTAAATATTAGATATCCTACAAAACACTCAAAAAACACTCCGACAGACTGTCGTCGTATTTCATTTGCTTTGGGTGCACTGTGGAGTGTTTAACCCCTTGGAGCAGATGGCAAATTTCACCTATTTAGGGGGTGCTCTGTTTAAGGCTTTATAACTCCAGGTCTCAGCATCACATAAACTTGGTAAATGGCTTAAATGAAACAAGACAGGTGTACCATTTACAATACAAACTTAGATTTGTTTATTTTCATAATTTAAGTCAAAATAAAGTGCCACAAATGCAAAGAAACTTTGGAAAAAACATTTTCAAAAATTGTTTTTATTTTATTTTGCTGAGAGCTACATAAGTGAAATCGGTAATATATATACAGTACATTTCCTGGATCATAAACTCCATGTCCACAAGTTTTGCAAAATCTGAGGATGATATGCAGAACTACTAAAGGTCTATGATGCAAAATATAGCAGTGTTGTCCATTAGTGTCTCCAAATCTATCCAAATTGATAAACTGTGCACTGCTCTAAATAAAAGAAATTATGATATATTTAACTACAAATCAACAGTTTTGGCTCATAAAACTCACGTTTGCATAATTTTCAAGTGGGAATTACTATATTTTCATCAGTATAGGGGGGTAGATATCTGTGGGTCCAAAACCCCTATGCAAAACATGTCATAAAATTAATAACATTATTCATTATTGTATTATAAAGCATATACATTTTCTCCTTCTGATGGCTTAAGATAAAAAAAACGTTGATATCACAATGTTACATACACCTGTTGCCTAATCATTCACTCTTGTACCTCAATAAAACATCACTTGTCCCTGTACTCTACAGTATGTATACTTTTGTCCTGGGATTGCATTTTTCTGTATTCATTTTGTTTTCAATTTCCTATTCATAATGACTCCAAGGAAATTTCTACCTTAATCTACCACATATCAGCACACAGTAAATTGGAATGAGCATTTGTCATGCCCTAAGAGACAAGTATATACGCCATAGCCTATATTATGTACGATGACATGAACATAAACTAGTATTCCACCATCTGCAAAATGCTGCCAAATGTTCTATCTTCAATGAACATCGGTAGCCTACATCAAAAATACATTTAACGATTGCACTACAGTATGTGAAATGCACTCAAAATGCGAAAATAACAATATAGGGCTATCAAACATATTAGAAAGACAGTGCTCGAGTGGAAACACGAACGTACATATGTAGCCAGCGCATAGGCGGAAATCCGGGGGGGACACGACCCCCCCATCCTGGGAAAAATATGATTTGTCCCCCCCCCCAATATATCACTGTAAACATAACTATGTAATTTCAATAATATTAATAATACGCAATGAAAGCACTTGTGCTGATTATAGACACTTAATAGCGCGTTTTTAAGTTTCAAAAGATTGTGACCCCCTGCCCTTGGCCTCACAATGGTTTGATCCACTGCCCCCACCAGCCCTCAGCAGTGGCACATGATACAGTCAGGTACAGTGCGTGTGTGGGAAGGAATCTGACAGTGTCTGTTGTTGGTGGCTGACCTCGAGTAAGTAGTTAGTTCAAACAAAGGATATGTTAGACATTTCTTTACTTCAAACACATTTATAATCGTCACCAGTCTTCATTTTCGCTTTATTGAATTACAGGTCACTCTTTATGTTAGCTAGCGGTTAGCTGACGTTTGCTAGCTAGCTACAGTAACATCAACCAGTGTTTGCAGCTGTTTGAATTAAAGTCAATGAGAGAAGCTAGCAATGCAATGTAGTGTTTTAGCTGGCAAGGTGACAGAGCGTTCGTGTCTACCGTCTGAAAGGCACTCAATGCTAACGTGGAAGTTAATCCAGTCAATCGCACCATAGCGATTTAGTTTTATGTTTTTTTTGTTGTTGTTTTTTTCCTCCGATTCCCTGCTAAAATATAATTTTTGCCTCCACAAACGGCCTGGGCGATCTGGAATTTATTTCAACGAGCGCTTCTATCGACTTTACAATATGCCGGACACGCCGAAATCCAAACGCCTCCGTAATTCATCAACAGATACAGATGGTCTACCGGTAACGCTAAATAACAACACAGAGGTTAGTGACTTACTGTGCTCCATAAACTCCCGTCTATCCTCATTCGATGCAAGATTATCGCTCATTGAAGTGCTCCATAAAGAGTTCAAAAGTTTAAGAGAGAGCCTCGAATTCAGCCAGGAGCAAATCGCCACTATCATTAAGCAAAATCACACACTTCAGAACACTGTGAAAACCCTGGGAACACAAATAACTACTGTTGAAAAAGAAAACAAGATACTGAAAGAAACCATTATTGACCTCCAGTCTCGCAGCATGCGAGAACCCAATTTTCTCTGGCATACCAGAAAACAACCCGGAAAAAAGTATAAAAGATTTTATGTACACCCATCTGAAGTTTACCCCCGATACTATTCAATACATCACATTCCACCGTGTCCATCGCCTGGGAGAAAAAATAATATCTCTAAAGGACCTCACCCCATTATCGCTAGGTTCGAGCATTATAAACATAAATAAATTGTTAAAAGCAGGGGGAGGGAGTTGAAAGGAACACACTTAAGGCTTAATGACCAGTTTCCACCAGAGATACAGGAAAGACGGAAAAAACTATCCAGTCCGAAAAGATTTTTTAAAAGAAGGAAAACGCGCAGTGATAGCGGTAGACAAACTCTACGTTGACGGAGTTCTATATCGTGACAAAAATATCACAACCTGGCTGTATTGAATTGGCAACATTTGGCTCTTTCTTTTTTCTTTTTTTCTAAACCTAGCTTTCAATATAGCCTATGTGCCTCGTCCTGCTCAGTATACCTTACTGTTACGTGTCTCTGTTACGAAAATATCAATGTCTCTATGTCCTATGTGTTTGTCCATTTTCTCTGTTTGTCTTTGTGTTCGATGTGTTCATGTTATTCTGTTGGCCTGGGGAACGTTTGTTAACATGGGAAAGACCAAGGTATTTCATTTGAAAAGTAGAATGAAACTGCTTGATTGTGATGGTGAAGTCGCTCCACAATGTTATTGACAATTGAAAACCACAGAAATAATATAGATATGAACTGTAACCAACATTCTTCTCTTTTGTTCTCTCTGCCTCATCATCTCAACGCCAGCACCACACACATGCACACACACACACACACACACACACACACACACACACACACACACACACACACACACACACACACACACACACACACACACACACAATTTCATATTGGACCATATTCTTACTAAATGTAAAAAATGCTCTCGGTTAAATTTGTGAAAATTAAGTTGAAATTGTAATTTTCGTAATTTAATCTGTATTTCTTCTTCGGGTTGAAATACAGATGAAATTACGAAAATTACTATTTCAACTTAATGAAATATTAAATAAAAAAACGCAATTCATGAAACAGAGACTCCGACAAGACCACTTCGAACATAACAATAAATCAGGAAAATATTTGGCTAACCAACTAAAACGAAATAAAGAAAAATCAATTATTCCGGTTATAAAGGATTCAGCAGGGAAAACTATGATAACACCACAGGACATAAATAATACATTCAGGACATTCTATAGTAAATGATATACCTCAGACATTGACCCAAGTTCAGCAGACATCGATTCCTTCTTGAATAAAATAAACCTACCTCAACTATCTAAAGAGCATGCACAAGCACTGGACGAACCATTAACACAAACTGAATTCCAAAAAGCACTAACCCTGATGCCCAACAATAAAGCTCCAGGACCTGATGGCTTCCCCGCTGAATTTTTTAAACATTTCTGGCTAACAATTGCTCCATTATTCATCAGAGTGGCACTTGAAATAAAACATAACTCTAAAATCCCCCCGCATATGAACACAGCGCTTATCTCAGTACTGCTTAAGCCTGGCAAAGACCCAACCATACCCTCCAGCTACCGCCCCCCTATCACTTATCAATACCGACATAAAAATAATTAGCAAAGCTTTAGCCTCCAGAATTCAAACAGTCACCCCAATCATAATTCATCCCGACCAAACTGGATTTATCAAAGGACGACATTCATCAAACAATATGCGCAGACTATTTAATTTAATTAATGTCATCAATCAACACAGATTAAAAGCTATAATTACCTCACTGGATGCAGAAAAAGCCTTCGATAGAGTCAACTGGACATTTCTATTTGCAACATTACAAAAATTTGGTTTTGGAGAATCGTTTATTCACTGGATAAAAATACTTTACACCTCACCTTTGGCCACAGTCACCACAAATGGATTAACATCACAGAGCTTCACTTTACACAGGGGCACTAGGCAAGGATGTCCACTCTCTCCCTCTCTATTCGCTCTTTTTATAGAACCTCTTGCCGCAGCAATCAGACAAAACAAAATTATTAAGGGAATTATAACTCATAACACACACCACAAGATCAGCCTTTACGCAGACAATGTGTTACTATACTTACAAGATCCCATCAACTCCCTACAAGAAACCATTAAACTCAATACATTTTCAAAAATTTCCGACTACTATTTTCCGTAAATTGGACAAAATCTATAATTTTACCCTTAGATGGAGATGACTGGAATGCTGCAACTCTAAAATCAACCCTCCCCCTCTCCACTGGAAATATCAGGTATTTAGGTGTCAACATTTCCCCCAAGCTGTCAGAGTTATTCCATCTCAACTTTAGCCCGTTAATAAAAACAATAGAAGATGATCTACAACGATGGATGAACCTACCACTTTCCATAATTGGAAGAATAGCAACCATTAAAATGTCAATTTTACCAAAAATAAACTATCTATTCACCATGATCCCGACGCAACCCACCACCAACTGGTTCAACTCTCTAGATTCAATAATAACCAAATTCTACTGGAAAAATAAAAAAGCCAGAATCAAATTAGCTACTCTTCAGAGAAATAAAAATCAAGGAGGATTCGATGCACCAAATTTTCATAATTACTACCTGGCCAACCAACTGCTATACATCTATAAATGGATTCACCCCACCCAACAAAATAATTAATGGATTGATATCGAACAAGAAGTATGCAGGGAAATCTCACCATCTGATCTACCATTCCTCAATACAAACATAAAACACCACAACTGCTTTAAAAACACTGTAATTTCTACAACTCTGACAGCTTGGTGGAAAATCAACAAAATCACAAACTCCACTTTGACACCCTGCAAATACACCCCAATTTGGCATAACCCTGACTTCCAGCTCAACAAAACTCCACTGAATTTCACCACTTGGAAACAGAAAGGTATCACACATCTCCACCACATTTTTCAAGAGAACACTTTAATCACTTTTAAAGAGCTAACCCAGAGATACGGTGTTGGAAGAGACCAATACCTTCAATATCTTCAGCTAAAATCTGTCCTGAAATATATAATGCAGAATTATTTGCAGCCACCATTAATCATAACAAAAATAAACAAAATAACATCTCAGAAGAAAATTCTCTCTAAATTATACAAAATGCTAACACATATCTACTCTACAATACACCTCCCCATTTCAAGATGGGAATTAGACTTGGCCATCTCTCCCAGCGCTGACTTCTGGCAACAAATATTCACCAACATTTTCACAATGACTAACAACACTAACTTACAATTAATTCAATTCAAGGTAATCCACAGAGCACATATTACTCAACACAAGATGTATAAAATGGGATTAGCAGACACTGACATATGCTCACAATGCACTCTAAACACCCCGGACAATTATCTCCACGCTATTTGGCTAAGCCCACTCATCCAACACTTTTGGCACACAGTCACTAAAACGTTATCCCGTTTTTTGGGTCGCAGCATTCCACTATCTCCTTCTCTCTGCCTACTTGGAGACATATCCACAATCAATTTAACACCCCAGAACACCAGGTCCTTGCTCATTGCCCTAACTGTCGCCAAGAAAACTATCCTATTACATTGGAAAACAAGAAATACTGCAAATACTATGCAATGGTTGAACCTTCTTTCAGAATACATATCATTAGAAAAAATATCACCTTCCAGCCACAATCAAATGTCACAATTCAGAGACAACTGGGAACCATTCATCAATAATCTAAATTTATAATCCAACCAAAATAAACCGGTTAGCCAACCCCCCTCCCCTTTTCCCCCTTTCTCCTCTTCTTTCTCTCTCTCTCTCTCATACACATTACACACTTATAAACATAGTCTAACCTGATGCATACATATTCACAATTCATGTTATTAATAGTTTCACCCTCTCAGTACTTCACTTTTTTCTGGCCCAATATACTCAGCTCATTTGTCCACTCTTACCTCCTCTGTCTATCCATCTGTCTGTCTACCCGTCTCCCTGTCTATCTACCCGATTGGTTTGTCTGTCTCTCTGCCTATCCGGTCTGTCTGTCAGTCCGCCTGTATCTGTCTGTCTGTCCGTCATGGTAGGGGTAACACATTGGGGTGTGGGTGGTATTTTCTTTATGGGAGATTAAGGTAGGGGGGGTGGGTGGGTGGGAGGGGGGCGACTTCACTATTTGTAATTAAAACTATTTTTCTTTTTCTTTTTCTTTTCTTTTTGTTTGTTATACCCTTTCCTCTGAGAGGCTTCATTACATCATTTTGCAAATCATAAATAAAAAATAAAGTTGACCTCCCAAGAGGGGGGGGGGGGTGGTGGGAATTGGAATAAAAAAGGAAGGGTTCACACACACACAATAGCTGGCGAGCAAAACGATGGAGCAAACTAAAGCAAACATTAGCTAGCAAGCCAGCACCTATTCCATTTATGTGGCGTCGTCAAAGATGAAATCTTTGCTATCGTCAGTTTATTCCAAGATCAGCATGCAGCTTCGAAGTCCCTGTGATAAGGTTAGCGATAAACTGAACTCCAAACTGAACAGAACTACACTCTCTTCTACAATTGTCTTAAATATCTTTAATGGTCTCATTGAAAAAGCTAAATTGTCGCTAGGGGACTTTGAAGCACCTGTGTGCCGATCTTGGAGTAAACTGACGATTGCAAAGATTATAGCAAACACCACAGAAAAGGAATTGGTGCTCGCTAGCTCTGCAAATTCAGCTATTGTGGAAAGCCAGCCAATATAAAACGAAAACATAAACTATATTAAAATAACAAAAGGTTGCAGCTTACGTTGTGTAAATTGTGAACTCATACAGCTGTCAACCCTGGTCACTGCAATCCGTTTCACATTTGCTAGCTGACTAGCTAGCTACCTGGTTGATCGAAGCCCATTTTAGAATGATAGAAGATAATAGAAGCCCATCTCCTACTGTAAATAGCCTGCACACTGTATGTGTGTGTGTGTGTGTGTAGCCAGCCAGCCAGGTCGAACATGGCAGAAAAAATAAAAAAGACGGACATCAGAGCATTTTTCTGTACACCAAAACACAAAGAAAGAACCCTAGTAGCCTAATATCTCAAAGACTAGTTGATAAGATGTTCATAAGAAAGAAGTGAAATGCTAATGGAAATGTTTCACAATGATGTCATTCGGCAGAGCAGGCAACAGATGGAACACAGACAGCAGAGCTGGGGACAGCATTTTTATACAGTCTATGGGACAGATAGGCAGGGACAGACTGGCAGAGACAGGGAGACTCAGGTAAGTTTGTTGAGTTTTTGTTTGGCAACATTATGAAAGGTTCTCTCTTTTTTAGACTTGTAAAATAGGGACATAATTGGACAATGCCATGGATACCCCCACTCTCAACTTAAACTGGTGACTGAACCAAGATTTGTTTCAGGCAATGGTATTGCTGTTGTGATTAATTGTGTAGTTTTGGGTACTGGTAGTTAGGGGTATGGCAAACACCTTATTTCTTTTGTAGGAGACAGACTGAGTCAGTGAGGGTGGTGAAAGGGAAAGAGCCAGGGAGAGAGACTTTAGATGACAGTGTCACAGTTCCTCAATATACATTTAACATATTACAACGTAGGCTATGTGTTACAGCACTACTTTTGGTGTCCCCCTCAGGAATTGCTCTTGAGAAAATATCATGTAATTGTCCCCCCCCAAAGTTGATATCAGATTTTCGCCCCTGAGCCAGCGAGACCAACGCTATTTTAGACGCAAAAATACTTACATATCGGAAAAGGGAAACTCCCCTCCCTAATGCGTATTCTGTAGAGCTTGCGTAATACTAGACCGTTAAAACGAAAACTGCCGTTACGCTGGGCTGTAGTAAATTGTTAAAAGCACCGAAAAAGACATGACATATACCGTTGCTAAGGTTATAATGTACTCTGTTGGATTAGAAAGCCAACAATTAAACCAGAATGAACTGTAATGAATGAGACAGGCTTACAGGGCATGGGGGTATTACACGTTGACGTTTCAGATAGTGTAATAGCGGTATAAAGTGTTGTATATTTCTCAAACCGATTGTACCAGACAATAAATGACCACTGAATTTTGAATGGAACATCTCGATGTGTAAAACCGATGGTAGGATTGTATATTTATTTCATATTTAGTAGCATATATTGCTAGTAGAATACATGTGTTGTGGAATAAAGCCACTCTGAGGTTGGGACTGGTGAAATTCAAGAAGTTTTATTCATGCATACATGGAGAATAAACACATTGTTCACTGTCAGTGTCCATTCTAAAGTTTCACAAAACAAGCCTTCATACTTATACCCTTTTTCTTATACAAAACAGGGTAGAGACCGTCCTCCTTTCCCACCCTTAATTGTTTTGGGAACATCAACCTTGTTTCTCACCCTCAGCCACCCCTGACCCAAGGCCTCACGGCCCTGGTTCCAGACATGCATACAGACACAGGTGGGAGAAGAGTTTATTATGGTTTCGGTTCCCAAGCAGTTCCCTCAGTTCACACACTCAAAGCATTTCTTCAGTCAATTATCTTGCTCACAGTTTTCAGCTCTTGGCAACACGCAAACTAGGCTCAGAGTGAGGTCACCAAGCCCTCATATTATACAGGTTATATCATTTAAATTTTTATAATTACTGAAACTTCCACACATGGTAGAATGAGACGGTACTTTCACAGTTTATTTTGCATTTGAGTGAGCAGGGCTTTTCACGGCTTTTCTGGCATACGATCAGGCTATTGTTGGGTTTATCTCGTTGCTATGACGTTATTCTAATTTTATATAATAAATAAATGTATTTATGAACTCAAACATAGACGCTATTGTCCACTATGTCACGCATGGGTAGGTATAGACTAGGTGGGGGGTTGCTTGTTATATGGACTTGCTACGGGGAAATAGTGACACTTAGAAACTCTGTATTCAGCAGAAATCGTCACAAACCGTCTACCAATAAAGTTAAAACACAGAATTTGTGATTTCTACTAATAGTTTGACTGCAGTAGCAACGAATGTCTCAGTTGAGCAAAATTTCTACGCAAAGGAGTTAAGTTCGTTTGGTAGTGGATGCTAGCACTTACCTTAGAGTTGCGCTAGCATTAGCAATGTGTGTATGTCCAAAAGAAGGGACAGCATGGAATTATCTGAAAATGGTTTCCATCAATCAACTACATCATGGGTAAGTCGTAATTGAGACATTATGTCCAAAATTCCAAACTATCCCTTTAATGTTTTTAAGGGCTGTTTGTTTGTGGTCATTGTGGTTATTTCTGTAGGAAACCCTGAAAAGTGCCAAACTCTTGGTGCAGTATAGGTATGGGCAGGGCTGGAATTGTCGCCCCCCTTGTTAAAAGAAAGTGGGAAAACCGTCCCCCTTGTTAAGATACATAATTCTGTAAAATCTCCTCGCTCCTAAGCTCCACCCAACGGAGGACACGAGGAAGAGATACGAGGAAGAATCGAGGCAGGTGTATTAAGCAAATGGAACGTCCTTGATCAGTCAAGCGTCAGTTTAAGCAATGCTAATTGCTAATGACGTGTTGCTGAGTCATTGGGCTTTTAACATATTGTTCTTGCCTCAGAGCTTGTTTCTCAGAGCTTGTTTTTGCGCTGAAAATGGGATGTAGCCGACCGTTTTATCAGACGCTGTATTTCAGGCATGAAATATGTACGGTAAATGATACAAAATATCGTATTCTCAAACATGAATTGCATCAGTGAAAGACAGCAAATGCACATAAATAGATGTAAATTACATTATTCTTTCTCAGTCATACAAGAGTGAGGAAAAAAGTTTTGAACGAAGGCAGCTTGTTAAGCTGTTGCAGTTGAAAATGTGCCATGATTGTTTTTTTGAGTTATGTAACAATTTTTATTTGCCGTATGCATTCAACTGTATGAACATCTAGGCTAAAGGTGACATATTGCATTGGCTACATACTGCAAAATTAAATACGTTTTTGAAAGGACACGGATTAACGTTAAGCATCGAAGGTTGCGTTTCCTATGCAGTAACAAACAAACTGAATGATAGGGGAAACAAAACCAAGAGAAATGGTATGCTTATGCTTATGCGCTTAACCCCTTGGCGCAGATGGCAAATTTCACCTATTTAGTGGGAGCTCTGTTTAAGGCTTTATAACTCCTGGGGCCCTATCTTACACCCGGCGCAAAGCGGCGCTAACCCAAACGCAAGTGTTTTTGCTATCTTACACCCGGCGCATGGTTCATAATAACGCCTTGCGTTCACGTTGTTTAAAGGGTAAGTTCGCTATTTTGGACCTTGGACCCTATTTGCGGTCTGTCTTCCATGAACCTGACACATTGAGTCCATTTTTTCGCTGATCGGTCCAGTATTGAGTTCGCTACAGATTTCCTGTAGGCTCTCACTGGGCTACAATAGAAGTAAACGGGGCAATTATAAATGTTATGGAAAAACAACGATAAATGTGCTTTTATAGCTCAGTGTGTATTCTTACGGTCTCAGTATGCTCTCCTGTGAAATGTAGGCTATCGCAAACGCAAACCGAACGTTGAAACAACAGTTCCATTTGAAACAGAACTATTTCTCCGACCGCACTACCTTGCACTGACTTCGGATAACATTACCTGCGCAACTTCAGCCTCTCTCTCTCCTCTTGCTCTCTTATCATCCATCTCTTGTAGTTCCGTGTCCGTGTATTCTGGCTCAAATCTGCAGCCAGTAACGTCAGTCAAAATCGAATTCTTCGTCTTCGTAATCATTATAGTAATCCATCATCCAAGTTTTTTTGTGCAAAGTGTAGCCTACGTTGCTGCAGGTAAACAAACGCAGACTGCTCACCTAGATAGTTTCGTAAACGGCCGGCACACCTTCCCGCTCCCCTACCCCCGACACATAGTACTCCGCGGGAGCAGCGAAAACAAGCAACAGAGAAATGCTTACTTCCAAGCCATGCCAAGCACGTAAAAATGTTCGGATTGAGATACATTTCACAGGAGAGCATACTGAGACCGGTAACAATACACCCTGAGCTTCCCGTCTCATTTATTGTACATGAAAGCACATTTATCGTTGTTTTTCCATAACATTTATAATTGCCCCGTTGACTTCTATTGTAGCCCAGTGAGAGCCTACAGGAAATCTGTAGCGAACTCAATACTGGACCGATCAGCGAAAAAATGGACTCAATGTGTCCAGGTTCATGGAAGACAGACCGCAAATAGGGTCCAAGGTCCAAGGTCCAAAATAGCGAACTTACCCTTTAACTACCATGTATTCTTGCGCCCATTACAAGTGAACTGGGCGTGTTGGTCTTAAGATGAGGAGTGGCCAGGATTCTTTCTGGCATATTGCTATCTTGAGCCAGCAGAAAGCGCTAGAACCACCACAAACCTGGTCTAAAGTCATGTCGCAGTTGTTTACATGTTATTTTAATGGCGCATATAAGTGCGTATACATAGGCGTGTGCACAACGCGCGTACGCTCCTGTCTGTTACACACAGGGGCGCGCACAAGCATGACTAAAATATCTAGATCACAATGTGAAATATTATTATTGTGTAGGCTATATCAAAAATGCATAATAATAAAAGGTTCCATAGGTCTACATACCTTTCCCTCAGCGAAGGGGAATGCCACATTACATTGCTCTCAGCCCACTCCATCGGCATCCAGGCGATGTGCGATGGTACGGGACCATGGCTATCCATTAAAAAGGAGCTGATAACACCTATATCAAGCCTAATGCGCGAATTGTCATTTACACCTAATGCGTGAATTGTCATTCAATGGAAAACGTGCGCACTGCAATAGACGGACATTTGAGTTTTGGAAATGCGCTTCAGATGTCATTACAATACAGCTCTGTTTACCTAGGAATACAGCCTGTAAGTAAATAGAATGGTTTGTGACTGAAAAAAGTTCAAAACCTTGTCCAGTGAATATTGCTTTTATTGTTTTTCAAATAGCCTAGGCTACAGCGGATTCGCTTGTGCATAAGGTTTTTTTCGATAGCCTATGGTTAAAAAACGGAGATAAATGTCACCATGTTAACGGAATTGTAACCTTAGCTATTCTTCGTCCTTTATATTTTTTTAATTACAGTGACAAGGGTTCCATACCCTCAGCTTATTAAAACCCCGCTGATTTCACCTGTTATTCCATAACTGAACAAAAGATTTTAAAGAGAACTAAGCATCTAATTAGAAACGAAAACAAATTTTCAGCACGTTACAATTAATTCACAATAAATTTTAATACCATTATCTGCATGTGCGCTTTACCGGAGCAGGTCTGTTTCCCCTGCTGTAAATGGTCTTCCTGGGAAAGTGGATTGTTTTAAAGCATTACGTTACCAGTAAAACAGGTTGGTCACATTTCCATAAGCAGGACATTATAAAACAAGGGAAAATATGTGTGAACCTATGGGTTGCCAACTTGACAGCTTTATTGTATTTGTTGTCATCATTAAGGCAAAATAACGTTATTTATTTTATTAATCAAAATTAGAATGCAGGTAATGAACTTCGGATGAAGCTTGAACATGAGTTCATTGCTTCATTGCATAATCAAACGAAATTTGTTAAACAAGCAGGCTAATTTGGCGTTTTCTAAGGTGAGACGGAAGCCATTGGTAGCTTATTCTCAGCTGTTGCAGGTGCCTTTAACTATATTTAACCGCATATATTTTGTAAAATAACAGCACTGTCGGGAATTACCGGGAACTCATAATGGTTTGTCCGAATAATATTTATCATAGGCTACTATTGATCCATATAGCCTATTCCTTGATCGCACTAAACACGCATGAGCATGTCTGTTTCGCCATCATATAAGCAATCCGCCAAGGTGGAAAAGCAGGCTTTTAAAGGGAATGGGATATGACATTTTGATTGGTTTATTGCATGTCACGCCCAAGACACACCTATAATTAATGAAGAAACTAGGTTCAGCCCACTTGTACGCTGCGCCGTGCTTAGCGCCCAAAAAACACGCCGTTAAATTAGCAAAAGTGGACATGGACACACCCTAAATGGACTTTACGCCATGCGCTTAGACCAAGCGCCAAGATCGCCAAGATAGAGCCCCAGGTGTGAGCATCACATAAACTTGGTAAATGGCTTAAATGAAACAAGACAGGTGTACCATTTACAATACAACTTAGATTTGTTTATTTTCATAATTTACGTCAAAATAAAGTGCCACAAATGCAAAGAAACTTTGGAAAAAAATTTAAAAAAAATTTTTTTCTTTAGTTTGCTGAGAGCTACATAAGTGAAATCGGTAATATATATACATTTCCTGGATCATAAACTCCATGTCCACAAGTTTTGCAAAATCTAAGGATGATATGCAGAACTACTAAAGGTCTATGATGCCAAATATAGCAGTGTACCCTGTTGTCCATTAGTGTCTCCAAATCTATCCAAATGGCTAAATTGTGCACTGCTGTAAATAAAAAATTTTGGCTCATAGAACTCACTTTTGCATAATTTCCAAGTGGGAATTACATATTTTCATCAGTATAGGGGGGTAGATATCTATGGGTCCAAAACCTCTATGCAAAACACGTCATAAAATGAATAAAATTAGTTTTATCCATTAAACGCATATACATTTGCTCCTTCTGATGGCTTAAGATAAAAAAAACATTGATATCACAGTGTTACATACACCTAGATGTGTTGCCTAATCATTCACTCTTGTACCTCAATAAAATATCACTTGTCCCTGTACTCTACAGCAGTGGTTCTCAACCTTTCTGCTGCCAAGGCCCCCCTGTGTCCAATAAAATATTCCAGGGCCCCCCTACATACGATAAAGGTTTTTCCCTTTCTGTCTTTTTTGCTACAATGATGACAAAAGTGCTTGTTTCAAAATAACGTTTATTTAAGTGCTTACTGTTGATATTACACTGTTTGTAGAAGTAAATCAAATAGCATATTTGACCATTTCTCAAAAATAGAAAATCATTATTTAAAAAAATACAGAAAAGTATCACCAAGTTACCATTTCTAAAAAAATATAAATAAATACAGAAAATAAGCACTCATTCACTCAGTGGACATTTCTAACTCAATGTGAGGTCTGCTGCTGCTGCTGGCTAATAATACGGTCAATACGTGGGGAGATCTTTGACAAGGCAACACGCATGTCATCCTCAAGGCTCAACTTGGCCCTATATTTTGTTTTCAGAGCTGTCATGGCTGAAAAGCCAGCTTCACACAGATATGTGGTGCTGAATGGTATCAACACCTTAACTGCTGCATCATGAGATGCTTGGTACTCAGCACTACACTCAGACCAGAATGTTTCCAGGGGCACTTCACTGAAACAAGCTCTCCAGGTGGTATCATATGATATTTCAATTAGTTCTTCCAAGAGTTTGGATGGAGATGTGTCAGGAAGCTTTGTCTCAATGTTCTCTGTAAAGGGGTTCTTTATCCAGAGGTAAGAAGCTGCTTCCTCCTTGCTGAGTTCAGGGAAATAACTGTTGAACTTGTCCAACATCCCTGACAAGTGTGCTGTTACCTGGCGCTTAATGGTTCTGAAATCCATCTTTTTCTCCTGAAGGAAGGCATGCAACGGTTTGAACATATCAGTGATTCCTGATGAGGTTCGATTTTTCCACATTTCTAACTTTCTTTTGAAAGCCTCCACTCTTTCATGCTGGGTAATGATGTTTGTGTTTCCACCCTGCATTGTTTTGTTGAGTTTGTTTGTTTCATTAAAGATGTCCGCAAGGTAGCTGAGTTGAGCCAGCCATTTCTCATCCTTGAGGAGCTCAGCCAGTTCAGGTTTCTTGTCTGAAAGGAAGGTATGCAGTTCCTCCCTGAGGCTGAACAGGCGCATCAGCATGTTTCCCCGGGACAGCCATCTTACCTCAGTATGCATGAGCTGGGAATGATGGTCAGAACCCACCTCTTCACAGAGGGCAGTGAATAACCTGGAGTTTGTGGCTCTTGCTTTAACAAAGTTCACAATGGTCACAGCATTGTTCAAAACTTCGTGGAGCCTGGGATCAATGTCCTTTGCGGCAAGCGCGTCTCTGTGCAGAACACAATGCATTGAGACGGCACGGGGAGCGACAGTTTTTATTCTTTGAACTACTCCGGAGTGTCTGCCCGTCATTGCCGCGGCTCCATCTGCGCACACTCCAATGCAGTTGATCCAGCTTATTCCATTTGACCTCATGAAATCATCCAGTGCTTCAAAAACATCTTTTGCCGTTGTAGTCGTCTTGAGCTCTTTACAAAACAAAAAATCTTCCCTTATCTCCTTTTCCCATTCATAGCGAACGTATGCGAGTAGATGGGACATTTTAGACACGTCTGTCGACTCGTCTAATTGGATGGCAAAATCATTTCCGTGAAGACGAGCAGCGCACTGTACCAGTATGTCCTCCGAAATTGATGAGATGCGGCGTTTAACGGTGTCATTTGACATCGGAATTGTTGCTAACTGCTTGGCCTTCTCCTCCCCAAACAATTCTCTGACTATCTCAGTTGCACAAGGCATAACCAAGGTTTCCCCGATAGTATGAGGCTTTTTTTCTTGAGCTATCTTCTGGGCCACGACATATGATATTTTAAGCAGTTTCTTATCCACAGCGGTACTCGCTTTCATCTCCGCTTGTGTACCAAAGAGCTCTTTTGCCTTTCGCTCAAAAAATACCCTGAGCTTGTCCTTGTAATGGCCATGTTTCGTCTGTAAATGTCTGATCAACTTGGAGGGTCTCAAACACTCATTGGATAGCACTTGAGAACAAACGACACGTGGTTGTGGTGAGCCTTTGCTTCCAGGGAATGCAACAAAGCCATAATTAAGGTAACTGTCTTCATATTTCCGACATTTTGTCGATTTTGCTTTAGCCGAGCATTTTTGCTTTTCATTACTTACAGCTTCTGTGTTCTCATCATCTGTGTCCGAGACTGGGGCATTCTCGGCGGTCGAATTGGCACTGGAAGTTGATGGTTGATCGGTCAGGTCTTGATTAACTGTAACTTGTTTCGATGGACGAATTAAAAACTTGTCCATTTTGTGTGAAAATGCACGGCAACAGTTAGAGATACTGCAGAGGCTTTTCTAAGGCCTTTTTTACCGCTTCAATTTGAACTGGAGCTCGTGAGTAGGTGTGGTCATATGACGATGGTGCCACGTCAGTGTTTCCCACAGGATTTTGTGAGACTGTGGTGGGTGGACCTTGGACCCTCTAGGGGGGTCCGGGGGCATGCTCCCCCGGAAGAAAATGTTGTACATTTTAAAGTTAAATGCATCAATCTAGTGCACTTTGAGAGCAAAATTAAGAGGCTAGATCTATGAAGAACTTTGTGCTCTTGTAAACAATTTTGTGCTCTAGTAAACAATTTAATCATAAACACATTGGTTGTATAGATATGGTGATGACACGGCAAAAAAGTCACACCCACAAAGCGGAGTTTAACTCGGTTCACAATGGTCAAAACACAAAATCGACTAGAGCATACATTTGAGCCATCAAAGAAATGAAGCAAAAGTAGTTACCTGTGTTGAACTGGTTTATTTTTAAGAAAATAAAAAATATACTGGATGACGAGGGCACACACATCATATATGAAAATAAGTGACCCTTTGCTGTCTTAATACAGATTTATTATCTATTATAGGTAGAGGACATGGTATTGATAATTCTCCCTACATCCCTTTTGGCAAACTTTGCACCCTGAATTTGGACATTTAATTTTCCTGGGCTTTGAGAAAAACAGTTCTAATGCCCTTCTGTAATTTTATTCCTCTGGGCTCAGCCCATTGATGGAGACCCTCAGGCAGGAAGCCAGGTGCTCCCCTTGCAGCCTGTTACGAAGGTCTGATTTGACCTGAAAATGAAGGTAACTACAATTAGTCAAATGAATGAAAATAAAAGGTGCATTTGGAGCACACTGTTTGTACTCTTCTTTTAGTTAAGAAGATTATGCAGTTTATCATGTAAGTGCGATGTGTTAAACGTTTGGCACACATCTCGGCAACTTCAGTCATACTGCCATGCCCCCCTTCCTTACCCTGTTCATTGTGGAGAAGTCTCTCTCACAGTTGACACCGGAATGACAAGTGCAACTGCTGCCAAACGGCTGAGTAATGGGTAGATCTGTCCCCATTCGTCGCACTCAATAATCGGGTTTCTCATGGTCATGTAAACGCACTCACGTTACAACTGTGTAATTATTTCTCCATCTTGCTAATGTCAGGTCGTCAGCTATCTAGCTAGGGTATCGTTCATGTTAGTTAACATTAGCTAGCTAGCTAGTAGTTACGTTGTCAGAGCTGCTGGTAATAACGTTAACGTTAGATAATAACGTTAGCTAGCTAGATATAACGTTACATACGTTATACATTGTTTTTCACGACAGGCAGCCTGATATGTCAGTCATAAGCGAGGAGACTGACAGCTAACGTCGTTAACTAACGTTAACGTTACCTAACTTAGCTAACGTTAGACTAACATTAATTATCAATGATAACTTCTGAAGTAACGTTATATGTTTGCTGTCGTACATTGATAATGATAAAATTGTGTTTGGACTAGTGGATAACTGCAGTGGATACTATAACGTTAGTTAACGTTACTTACCTCAAACGATGTTGTGTCCTCAAAATGCCAGTTGGTGTATCTGATGCAGCCAGGAATGTTCCACGTGCGTGTGTGAGCGTGCGCGCGTGCAGCAGTGAGAGATGCTTTGCTGAAGCAACGGCGCAAAACACAACGTTAGAGATCTTTTATGTTATGAGAAGTGTAAAAATATTTTCGGTTCATTATGAAACTGTGGCGGGACAAATTAGACTATGGCGGGCCGCCACAGTCTAGGTAATTAATGGGAAACACTGCACGTAGTCATATTATGAATATTCATACAGTCAAGGAGTGAAAGGGTGTGTCTTGGTGAACTGACTCAGGCCCCCACTGAACTCAGCCCCCTTCCTGCTCTCTCCTCACCTAAACAAACAACAAAATGACAAGCGACAATAGTGACAGCAGTACTGCAGGGAGTTTTGAGGTGGAGGAGTTTGAAAGGATTCCTTTGTGGTGGAAGACTCTTCCCCGCGAAGATGTTGCTTAGGAAATACAGCCGTATTCATTCGAGTCACTGGCAGCAGCAGCCGCTGTATTAGTTGAGCGACGTCTTCGCGATCGAGGAGAGGACCGGGGATGTAACCGAATGGTACAGCTAACGTTACCTAGCTAAGTTAGCTTGTTTGTCTGCCTAAAGTAACGTTACTATTAAATACATTCAAATACACAGCAAAACCCAGTCAAACAGTAACGTTAGTATATTGAACATGGCTGGTTGTAGCGCCCAGCTCCACTTGGTCCGGAGAGAATTGTTATCATTTATTAGCTAACATTCATAAATGATAGCGATAACTAGCTATCTAGCTAAGTTACCAGTTCTCTGGACCAAACGGGGCTAAACTCACACACAATAGACTGCTTTGCATTACCTAATTTATCCATACATTCCATCTCTCGGCAGATTATGAAAGCTAACAGAGCCGGTGGCGTTACACCGAGGAACGATACATCTGACTCCTTGGCATAATGCAGGCAAGTTAGCTAAAGATACCAAAGTAAGACATTGTAGATGAATAACTCTATGGCTACGTTCACACTGCAGGTAAAAAGTGGCCCAGATCCGATTTTTTCCTCAAATGTGACACAGATCAGATTTTTTTATGGAAGTGTGAACAGCGAAAATCACATTGAATCTGACATTTACAATTCTCATTTGGGCCACTTTTGAATGTGGTATTAGATGCCGATACATAATCGATTGTGTCAATGGACCGCAGTCTGTCAGATCGGAATTAATGTGACTTTTTACGTCATTTTTGATGCACCTAGCAGGGCATTAGAACATTAGCGCACGGGCTAGTTAACTCACTATTGTACAGGGTAGGTTATCAACAGATTCACATTATATTATCATGTGTTGTCATTTTAGATAAGTGGGAAACGTGCAAAGCAGTGGATTTTTTTTGGGCAAACGATACACCATAATAAATCGGAAGTAGGCAACGTTTTTATATAATTCGCGGACAGCTGCGTTACCCGTTTTGTGATTTAAAATAATGTTACAACTGTCCATATTATTGTCTTGGTTTGTTGCACGGTATTCATTATTCACGGTTTTCTCATGTAGCTGCTTACCGAACGTTATGGTTGTCGGTCCTAGTGTGTCAATAGTTTAATCTAAGGGTGCGCATGCTAGGCTATATGTTACACATGAAGTTGAACAGATGTGTCGTGTGATACTATAGCTTTTTTATATTGTGTATTTTAACACGGCTGGAACGCTGTATTGACCAATATGCATCCCGGAACTATCCGCACATGAAGTACTAGATAGATAGACTATTTGTTTAGTTAAATAGTTGTTTATATCGCTTTTTTGTCATTAGAGTATTTTTCTATATTTTTAAAGAAACATTCCCAGCCATCTCAAGGGCCCCCTGGCAGCTCTCTGAGGCCCCCTAGTGGGCCGCGGCCCCCCTGTTGAGAACCGCTGCTCTACAGTATGTATACTTTTGTCCAGGGATTGCATTTTTCTGTAGTTTTTTAAAATCAGCGCACAGTAAATTGGAATGAGCGTTTGTCATGCCTTAAGAGACAAGTATACAGTGCATCCGGAAAGTATTCACAGCGCTTCACTTTTTCCACATTTTGTTCTGTTACAGCCTTATTCCAAAATTGATTAAATTAATTTTTTCCCTCAAAATTCTACACACAACACCCCATAATGACAATGTGAAAAAAGTTTTTTTGAGATTTTTTCAAATTTATTAAAAATAAAAAACTAAAATTTCTCATTTACATAAATATTCATACCCTTTGCTTTAACGTATTTTTAAAGTATCATATTTCATACTTGCTCGCATATCCTTTACATGCTGTTACTTCCTGAAGTCTGTGACCATCAACATCAAAAAACTGTCGATATCTTATTTTCAGGTACTGTTACAAGCGATACTATAACCTCTCTGCATTTGAATGGATCTCTATGGAAATTGGGGGGTGAGACTAGAGACTTTAAGGGTTGTTTCTCCTGACTTTTTTCCCCATAGAGTTCTATAGGAAAATGAGTCCGGAGAAATAACCCTTGCAGTGATCCATCCACATCTACTCCATATCTGGCAACAGAGTGATGGTTTGGGGCTCGTTTGATAACTCAGACCCTTGATAACTTACAGCCATTTAGCCAGCCATGTGTTCCATACTGTACCAGTGTAATTTACAGCTGAATCTAGTCTCACCCCCCAATTTCCATAGAGATCCATTCAAATGCAGAAAGGTTATAGTATCGCTTGTAACAGTACCTGAAAATAAGATATCAACAGTTTTTTGATGTTGATGGTCACAGACTTCAGGAAGTAACAGCATGTAAAGGATATGCGACCAAATATGAAATATGATACTTTAAAAATACGTTAAAGCAAAGGGTATGAATACTTATGTAAATGAGAAATTTTATTTTTTTATTTTTAATAAATTTGAAAAAATCTCAAAAAAACTTTTTTCACATTGTCATTATGGGGTGTTGTGTGTAGAATTATGAGGGAAAAAATTAATTTAATCAATTTTGGAATAAGGCTGTAACAGAACAAAATGTGGAAAAAGTGAAGCGCTGTGAATACTTTCCGGATGCACTGTATGCCATAGCCTATATTATGTGCGATAACATGAACATAAAATTGTATTCCACCATCTGCAAAATGCTGCCAAATGTTCTATCTTCAATGAACATCGGTAGCCTACATCAAAAATACATTTAACGATTGCACTACAGTATGTGAAATGCACTCAAAATGCGAAAATAACAATAGGGCTATCAAACATATTGGAAAGACAGTGCTCGAGTGGAAACACGAACGTACATATGTAGCCAGCGAGACCAACGGCATTTTAGATGCAAAAATACTTATATATCGGAAAAGGGAAACTTCCCTCCTTAAAGCGTATTCTATAGAGCTTGCGTAATACTAGACAGTTAAAACGAAAACTGCCGTTACGCTGGGCTGTAGGAAATTGCTCAAAGCACCCAAAAAGACTTGGCATATGCCGTTGCTAAGGTTATAATGTACTCTATTGGATAAAAAAGCCGACAATTAAACCAGAATGAACTGTAATGAATGAGACAGGCTTACAGGACATGGGGCTATTACGCGGCGACGTTTCAGATAGTGTAATAGCGGTATAAAGTGTTGTATATTTCTCAAACCGATTGTACCAGACAAAAAATGGCCACTGAATTTTGAAAGGAACATCTCGCTGTGTAAAACCAATGGTAGGATTGTATATTTATTTCATATTTAGTAGCATATATTGCTAGTAGAATACATGGTAGAATGAGACGGTACTTTTACAGTTTATTTTGCATTTGAGTGAGCAGGGCTTTTCACGGCTTTTCTGGCATACGATCAGGCTATTGTTGGGTCTATCTCGTTGCTATGACGTTATTCTAATTTTATATGATGAATAAATATATTTATGAACTCAAACATAGATGCTATTGCCCACTATGTCACACATAGGTAGGTATAGACTAGGTGGGGGGTTGCTTGTTAAATGGACTTGCTACAGGCTTGCTTGGGCGGCAGTGTAGTATAATGGTTAAGGAACTGGCCCTGTAACCGAAAGGTTGCAGGTTCGATTCCCAGGTAGGACACTGCCGTTGTACCCTTGAGCAAGGTACTTAACCTGAATTGCTTCAGTATATATCCAGCTGTATAAATGGATAATATGTAAAACATGATTAAAAAAAAAAAAAAAAGGTTGTGTAAGTCGCTCTGGATAAGAGCGTCTGCTAAATGCCTATAATGTAATGAAATAGTGACACTTAGAAACTCCGTATTCGGCAGAAATCGTCACGAACCGTCTACCAATAAATTTAAAACACAGAGTTTGTGATTTCCAATAATAGTTTGGCAGCAGTAGCAACGAATGTCTCAGTTGAGCAAAAAGGTTCCGCCGGCATCACCTTCTACGCCAAGGAGTTAATTCGTTCATTAGTGTGTCAGCAGAAAAGAGCAAATTTTTGATTTCCAAACATTCTACAAAATATTTATTGAACTTCAGTGAAAAGAAGAATAACGAGTTCTGCAAGAGCTGAACTGTGGCGAGTTCTTTAAGATGCTTGGAACAACCTACCAGCTGATTTTCTTATAAAACTGAGAATTTATGCAGGTTTAAAGGCATAAGGTGGTCACACCAAATATTGATTTGATTTAGTTTTTTACTGTTTACTGCTCTTTATAATCAAGTCATTATTTTTGAAAGCATCTTCACTTTACAGAATTTTTTTACATGTGCCTAAGACTTTAAGGGCAGTAGATTTTGAGCCTTTAAAAACTAATTTCCTGCATTTCTACACAACCTCGAAAGAAAAAGAAAAGAAAGAAAAACCTGGTTATTCTTGCTCATGAGAAGGCCAGTACATCGGCTCTTCATATGGATGAAAGTACCTGGTTATTCTTGCTCATGAGAAGGCCAGTACATCGTCTCTTCATATGGATGAAAGTACCTGGTTATTCTTGCTCATGAGAAGGCCAGTACATCGGCTCTTCATATGGATGAAAGTACCTGGTTATTCTTGCTCATGAGAAGGCCAGTACATCGGCTCTTCATATGGATGAAAGTACCTGGTTATTCTTGCTCATGAGAAGGCCAGTACATCGGCTCTTCATATGGATGAAAGTAAGTGGTTATTCTTGCTCATGAGAAGGCCAGGACATCGGCTTTTGATACGGATGAAAGTACATGTTTTTTGCGGAATTTCCTTGTTCAACTTTGTGAAATCCCTGAAGTCCAGATGTGGCTCATATTGCAGTCTATAGGCACGTCATGGGGTAGAGCCAAGTAGTGAACTACAGCTGGTTTAAAATGTAATAAAATGATCTTATCCACTCGTGTACAGATTAGCCTACACTCTCAGTAATAGAGGTACAGTGGAGGTATGTTTTTATGCCTCCACGCCGGCGACAGCCGTGGCCGGAGGCATTATGTTTTCGGGTTGTCCGTCCGTCCGTCCGTCCGTCCATCCCATTCTCGTGAACGCCATTGAGGGAATTTTTTCACATTTGGCCTAAATTTCCACTCAAAAATTTGGACTAAATTGGACTCAATTCCTATGCTACTTATGACAAACTTTCACACAAATATCTAATAGGATAAAATGATGAAGAGATGACATTTTATATCCAGAAATTCAAAGGGTGACCTCACAAAAGACGTTATTGGCCATAACTCAAGAAATCCTATGCTAATTATGACAACATTTCACACAAATGTCTACTTGGACCCAAATACACGTCATACCTTTTAAATTAAATTCCTTCAAAGTCTTCACGACATATATTTTATGAGTCTGGATTGACATGGATGTACACTGCAATTGGACTTGTTGGCGGAGGCATACAACCGCAAGGCGGTTATCTCTAGTTGTTCTTTAAGGTACAAATTTCCACAATGTGTTGAGAAAGTACAATATTGTTCTATTTGGGTACAAATAAGTTACTATGAGTTGGAAAGTTACAAATTAATGATGTATTGCTTGCTAGGGGTATAATGTTATGTACCTACAGGGTACCACCCCAGTGACAAACGCTTGTACCTTTTTAGGTACTATTCATACCTTTTTTTCTGAGCGTGTACCATGGTTTTAATTTTATATGAAAGCATCTCAAATCTCGCCTCTGTAGGGCTTTGAAAAAAAATCTTCTCCAAAATGTTCACAAATAAACAAATAAAGTACTCTGTGTGAGGGTGTGTAGAAATGCAGGAAATGAGTTTTAAAATGTTGAAATTTTTCTGTGGGACACCCAGGCCCCCCGCTACTTTGTTCCCTCTTGTGCCCCACCAACATCTCTTGATGCCCCCCCAATCAGAGCAGTCTAGAAACGGCCCTGCTATCAATAATAAATAAGTAAATTAATTAAATTAAACAAAATTTCAACATTATATAAAGGTTTAAGTTTTCAGAGGACAACAACATGAGCTTTAACCGGCTGCTCATGAAGATATTCTGGGGGGAAGCCGAGTGGGGCGGGCTACAGTGCGTTCTGTAACGCTATGAGTTGTAACCGTAGCGATAATAACGTGCAGGGCTACAGTGTGTTATGATAATAACGTGCAGGGCTACAGTGCGTTGTGTAACGCTATGAGTTGAAACAGTAGCTATAATAGCATGCAGGGCTACAGTGTGTTGTGTAACGCTATGAGTTGTAACAGTACTATAATAACGTGCAGGGTTTACAGTGTGTTGTGTAACGCTATGAGTTGAAACAGTAGCGTTAATAACGTGCAGGGCTACAGTGTGTTGTGTAATGCTATGAGTTGAAACAGTAGCTATAATAACATGCAGGGCTACAGTGTGTTGTGTAACGCTATGAGTTGAAACAGTAGCTATAATAACATGCAGGGCTACAGTGTGTTATGTAACGCTACGAGTTGTAACAGTACTATAATAACGTGCAGGGTTTACAGTGTGTTGTGTAAGGCTATGAGTTGAAACAGTAGCTATAATAACATGCAGGGCTACAGTGCGTTGTGTAACGCTATGAGTTGAAACAGTAATATAATAACATGCAGGGCTACAGTGTGTTATGTAACGCTATGAGTTGTAACAGCAGCTATAATTACATGCAGGGCTACAGTGTGTTGTGTAACGCTATGAGTTGTAACAGTAGCTATAATAACATGCAGGGCTACAGTGAGTTGTGTAATGCTATGAGTTGAAACAGTAGCTATAATAACGTGCAGGGCTACAGTGTGTTGTGTAACGCTATGAGTTGAAACAGTAGCTATAATAATGTGCAGGGCTACAGTGTGTTGTGTAACGCTATGAGTTGAAACAGTAGCGTTAATAACGTGCAGGGCTACAGTGCGTTGTGTAACGCTATGAGTTGAAACAGTAGCTATAATAACGTGCAGGGCTACAGTGTGTTGTGTAACGCTATGAGTTGAAACAGTAGCTATAATAACATGCAGGGCTACAGTGTGTTGTGTAACGCTATGAGTTGAAACCGTAGCTATAATAACGTGCAGGGCTACAGTGTGTTGTGTAACGCTATGAGTTGTAACAGTAGCTATAATAACGTGCAGGGCTACAGTGTGTTGTGTAACGCTATGAGTTGAAACCGTAGCTATAATAACGTGCAGGGCTACAGTGTGTTGTGTAACGCTATGAGTTGAAACAGTAGCGTTAATAACGTGCAGGGGGCTACAGTGCGTTGTGTAACGCTATGAGTTGTAACTGTAGCTATAATAAACGTGCATGTTCATTACTTTGGCGTTGTTTAGATGAATCAACATGTAATGGCACAAGTATATCTACATAATGTAGCTGAAGATATTAAAATTTTTGAGTCGTTGCCCAGTCTCTCAGTACAGAAGCCTGAGTGAGAGGACCTGGAGTAAAACATGGGACTTATTATTGACGTTTTTTTCCGGTTATCGCGTTTTGAGAGGGAGGATTACATCCAGACTACATGCAGCCGAGCGATATTGGATGTTAGAAGTCACATAGAATTGACTAGTGTAACCGAAGCCTTAGACTTTTGTGGATTAGTGGGAATACTTTATGAACCTAATTTACACAACCTCTCCCTGTTTTGGTGTGTACTTCCCCAGGATCAGCATGAGCAAATAGGAAATTACAAATCAGCAGTGCATTTCAATTGTGTGTGGCGTGCGTGCGTGCGTGCGTGCGTGCGTGTGTGTGGTCTGTTTGTATGTATGGTCTCTCCACAGGCTGGGTTGGGTGTAATCTCACAGAGGGCTGCTGTGATGTTCTGGCCTCAGTCCTGCGTTCTCCTCACTCAGAGCTGAGAGATCTGGAGCTCAGAGACAATGAGCTGCAGGATTCAGGAGTGAGAGCGCTCTCTGCTGGACTGGAGGACCTACACTGTAAACTGCAGACACTGGGGTGAGTACAAACACAAACCCCTTCAAATCAAAAAGGACTCCAATGTGACTAAATATAACACTAATGTCAATGTTTCTACTGTGAAAACAGACAAAAGAGTTCTGTACACTCCACAGAACTAAGAGCATGTTCCTCTTCCTCCTCTTGGTAGAATAAGAAACTAAGCCACATTTTTAAAGGTCAAATTGATGTCATATTAAATTTTTTAAATATTTTGTATAACACACTGCTATGTGTTTGATATACACCGCCCTGTTACTTTATATTAATGTGCTGTAAGTTGTGTAACAACCCTGTTACCTTATGTTAATATGCTGTAAGGTGTCTAACACACTGCCTTGTGTTTGATACACACAGCCCTGTTATTTTATTTTGAGCTGTATAAGGTGTGGAACACACTGCTATGTATTTGACACACACAACCCTGTTACCTTATGTTAATAAGTGTGTACTGTAATGTGTGTGTGTGTCCTTCTCTCCTGCAGGCTGTCAGGCT